>CM037158.1:6683960-7251460 GCA_020921065.1 Vaccinium darrowii | reverse complement strand
GGCCCTGTGTTATGCACCCAGAAGACCCTAGCCCCTTCATCATACAATTTCTGAAATATAGACCCGATAAATGTTATTCTCAATCCCAAATATGATGAAATATATAACTGTTTTGATGCCACATATTTGAGTCTTGTAATTCCAAATGAAATGCCCCCAATAAAGTGGCCTATTACTTCAAATGTAACACCGACGTATCATTTTGGTGGCTTATTCTGTACAAAAAAACTATCGAGGAATATTGATTTTGCATTACATATAGCAGATAGTTGGGGACGTTGCTTACTTGAACTGCTTTAGAGAACTGGTCGAGGATATCAGGAATCGATGCTCGGACTTGTTCTTCTGGGGAATTCTGAAAACCGAAGGAAAGATCATTCTGTCCAATGTCGAAAGAGTATAGAGCCTTCGGGAAGTCCTCAGGCCTTGGAATGCTGCTTGTACATGTTGTGCTCTTCCCTGGATTCCACCAAGTTAACAATTTTAGTCCTATACCTCCTCTGTACATTTTGCAACCTCCATCATAAGTTTTTGTATCTGGAGAAAAGAAACAGTCAACTCACCATTGCTGCCTACTTGATTATAGAGCGCAGTGGTGCGCGACTTGAATTGACTGAATTGGCCTATTTGGAGGTCTAGGTGGATGGGACTATAACCGCCGGGACGAATAGACGAACCAGACACCGCAAAGTTAGCACCATGTCTGAAACTTGTACCAATTGAGTCCAGGTATGCACTCAAGTATGGCAATCCCAAATTTTCAGCTGCATAAGAGAATATGTATGTTAAATCTTTTTTTTTTTTTTTTCTCGAAATACGAGGCTATTAGCGAGAATTCTACTGCAGTAAATGAATTGAAAAACCATCAATGGTTGATAGACATGTAATGATTCTTGCTTACCTATAAAATCAATGATTAGACGACCATCACAAACCCTTCCAGATGGCTTGCCAAAGAAAGTTATGCCATTCGGTGGCGGCACGGCGCCCAAAGCCACCGATACTCCTCCTGTATCGGAATTCGAGTCTCCAAAGTTGTATACAGCCTGAAACCCACAACTTGTTGAAGCAACACCACCACAAGCAACACCCACCTGTCCACCAACAAATCCTAGTATGACCAATCCAAAAACCCAAATCACTGGCCGAGAATCCATGGTTAAACAAGCTCAGCAGAGTTCATACAAAGAGCAAAAATATGTGACTCTTAAGCTTCTTTCATACAAAGAGCAAAAACATGTGAATCTAAAGGCTCTTAAAACAGTATGTGATTTAGCGTCAGATAGTGATGTGAATGTGAAGTTTGCCCCAGGTTGGGAACAGCATGTGGGGTGAAAAGGCAATTATTGTCCTTTCTCTCCGTTTCTCCTCCATCCCTCTAGCAAGTCTATTCCATCCCTCTAGCAAGTGGTCTCAAGTCTATTCCATCCCTTTCATTGGGTTTAATTGCCACGTGATAATCTAGTCTTTATCAAGAGTCAATTTGCATTTTATAATTCCGAATGAGTACCAAAACTCGCAATCATATAATTGAAACGGTGATGAAACCTGTTTTTTCAGAAGACCGAAAGGGGTGGTGCTGTGAATCCTGTCCGGATGGCTTCAGTTTCCGTCCGGATAGAATTTCTGAAAACTCCTAGTTTTACGGGATTTTTAGGATTTATAATGTTTTGTGTTGTTGCCTTGCACTATAAAAAGAACACATAGGAAAGCCACCATTGTAACTTTGATCATTCATTCATCATAGTGAAAACATCAGCACCCTGTTGAGTACGATTAAGCAATTAGCTACTGTTGAGTATCATTAAGCAATCAGCTTAAGTCGGAACCACATAAATCTCTGTGTTTTGTTCTTTTTTGCTTGTGATTGTTTTCTGCTCTTAATTTGTTCTTCAATTATGTGTGTTTGTTGGTTGGTTTGAGCGTGCGAATCCAAAACACCTATAAAGCACTGACATCTCTAGGGGTCCCTGTATCGCAGTGTCCCGACACGCCACGTGGATGGGGACAATGCTAATTTGAATTTTTTGAGGGGGACATGGCTGGGGACACAGTGGGGTCATGGATGACACGGTGGGGTCATGGATGGGGACACGGCAGGGGTTAAATTGAAATTTGTAATACTTTTTGGGGTAAATTCATAATTAATCTATACTTGTGGTAAAAATGTGTAATTTTGTCACATATATAGAAATGTTTCTCCTCATCAGTTGACTGAAGTTTATTTTGAGTCTCAAGTTTATTTTGAGTCTCAATCTGATACAAAGCTGTTGCTGGAAGCATGATCGACAAAAGTCGATCAGGTCTCCCTCTCTCTCTACTAGAATTTTGCAGATCTTGTACGAAGAAAAAAGTTATGAATTTAACACCCTTTTTTTTTATCTGAAAATTTAGCATGGTTAACAAACTTCCAAGTAACAGTGTTAACAGTGTTAAGGGTTAATTGTTAATAGTACCAACTTCCAATTGACTTGCATGGAGTAATGAAGATATTTTTTTCTCAATTTTTGTGACTCATGTGTACTGGGTTAATTTATTTTTGAATATATATATATATATATATATATATATATATATATATATATATATATATATATATATATATATATATATATATATATAAAATATAATATAATATTATAAATATATATATACACTTGGTGTGTCCCCTGCCATATCTGTATCCCCATTTTTTTAGAATTCCTGTATCCCCGTTTCCGTGTTTGTGTCTACGTCTGTATCCGTATCCGTGTCCGTGCATCATAGCATAACACCATAGCCCAAAATAAAAAATATATAAAAAAAGTTGGGTTTTTTCTTTTAAAGTCACAAGCTCTTGTCGAAAGCCTCATATTTTCTCTTTTTTTTGGGCTAAAAAATATAAATAATACTTTAATCTCTGTGCTGTCTTTTTGCCTATTGGGCTTTCCCGGAAGTCAGTTATGACTTGTGAGCTTCCAAACAACACACACAGAGAAGAGAGACAACGAGAGATTGGATAAAACTTAAAAGCATGAGTAATGACAATTTCAGAGTGTATTATGTAGACACCACTAATTTCTCCTATACAAGAAGAAATCAACAGAAGAGATCTAGAGCGTTACGTGGTTGCCTTGTCCAGTGCCATGCTGTTGATGTACTATGCATTTCTCAAGACCAATGCCACTCTCTTAGTCACAATCAACGTATTGAATTGACATGTAAATGAATCGGTGTGATGCCCCTTGAAAACGATTAGGGTCCCCACCGGAGATGCCAAATATTTCTCCCATTTTGGAAAAAATCTAAAAGCGTGCCCGGTGTTGCTAACATGCCAGGACTAGTTGACGTCCTGATTTGGGCATTTAATGGATCTCATCCTCCATGCTCTGGCATCTAATCAGCTTCATAATTGGGAAATGGCACGAGTAATGATCCAGCTATACTCTCACTCATTACCATCTACTTCAACTGCCAGCCTTTATGTTTGTCTGACTTTGCGGGGCTATAAAATGAAGCCATTGTTTCAGAGAAATGTATCTTAGTGTGTGAGATCAGAGAGTTAGCAATGAAAATCACAAAGAAGAAGAGACAGTGTAGTGAGTTTGAGAGAAATCCACTTGTAAAGTTTGTTTGTTATGTGATTGCTCTGTTTTTTCCGTGAAATACCCGAGTTTGGAGAATCATATAAAATATTATGTGTATCTGCGTGTGTGTTTGGTCTGGATCCTTAGGGCACAGCAGCTCCAACGTGTAAATAGGCGTGAGTGTCCCGATTTGACTTTGTACTTGGAGTGATTGTGTGACCCAAAAGGTAAGGCCACAGCAAGGTCCGTGGTTTTACCTTGGTGCAAGGATTTAGAATCAAGAGTTAAACTAATTTCCTAACCATGTGGAAAATGAGAAACACGAAGTGAAAACTATAACTAATATCAAACTCTATTAAATCGGATTTACAGAGTTGATGTACAAAGAGATTGAAAGGAATAATCTAGGATAATGCTAGATAGAATTCAATAGATTGAGTGAAATTGGAAAGTATCTACGAGATTAATTCTTTGCTTAGCAAAAAAAATAATAAATGTAAAGATAAAAAGGAAAGATAAGTGCTGGACTCATTAGTGTTGAAACTTCTTTTTTGCGTTCGAAACTGTGGACTTGTTGGGTTGGAACTTCTTTTTTGCGTTCGAAACTTATATTTATGGGCAAAAACTGTGGACTCGTTGGCGTTGAAACTTCTTTTTTGCATTTGAAACTTGTATTTATGGGCAAAACTCTGGACTCGTTGGTGTTGGAAATTCTTTTTTGCCTTCGAAACTTGTATTTATGGGCAAAAAATGTCGTCTTGGAATTGCACTTCAAGCTCCTCTAAAATTGTGCCAAGTGTCCCAGTGGCGGCTCCAGGAATTCTCCTGAGGGTGTTCGGAAATTCTACTACGGTCCTCTAGAAATCATTTTTTATATAACTGGGGGGTTCGGACTATCCTGTGCGCACTCATGTGTAAAGGGGAAAGAATCTAAATTGCAGTAGCGACTCAAGGAATTCTCTCGAGGGTGTTCAGAAATTCTACTACGGTCCTCCAGAAATAATTTTTTATATAACTGGGTGGTTCGGACTATCTTGCGTGCACTCATGTGTAAAGGGGAAGAAATTTAAATTGAGCAATTTTGTTGTGAAAAGACGAAGACTTGAGTTGAGCCATAACCTATTTGGCTGTTTCCATCTCACCCTCTTCCACTTGCATTTACTGACAAAGAAAGAATAGACTAGGGATTGATCTTTCGAAACCATATTTCACACACATAAGGAAAGGTATGAGAAAATGGTGCCATTCGACAGGGAAAGACTACTCTCTAGTCCTTATCCATCTAGTCCCATCGAATTTTTGGGCCTTCGTGGATCTTTTGTAGGCTTACAACGGTTAATCCAAACCATTCAATTTATGAATCCTGCAATGGATATTATTATTGCAAAAATTGTGTGGTCAGACACGATAGCTGTGAGAGCATAACAAATTTAACACCTTCGTGCAAGAAATTTAAAAAAGATGGCAAAATGATGTCCGTGCGTCCAACTTTTTTTTTTGGTTAAATCAAAATATTGTTGCCACAAACTCATACTACACGACAGTTCGGAAGAACTGAATTTTTCAACTTGTATTAGTTTTATATTTGAATTTACAGTAGGAAGTTTGTTTTACATACATCTATACCTTTCAAGTACTTGTGGATACTAAACATGACGTGGGGGATGGAGGAGAAGAGAAGTTTTAACTTGAAGACAAAGACCATAGACTTGGCTTTTGGGGTCCTGTATTGTGGTCCTAACCTTTTTTTTCTTTGGAAGTTAAGGTTGATTGCTCAAGATAATACCCCGGAAGGATCGGCGTGTCCTTTGTAGTATTTTTTTTTTTTTTTGATTCACGAGTCTTTTGCACTAGTGGCAACTCCACGAATTCTCTTGAGGGTGTTCAGAAATTCTACTATGGTCCTCTAGAAATCATTTTTTATATAAATGGGTGGTTCGGTCTATCCTACGCGCACTCATGTGTAAAGGGGAAGAAATCTAAATTGAGCAATTTTGTTGTGAAAAGACGAAGACTTGAGTTGGGCCATGACCCGTTTGGCTGTTTCCATCCCACCCTCTTCCACTTGCATTTACTGACAGAAAGAGAATAGACTAGGGATTGATCTTTCTAAACCGTATTTCACACACATAAGGAAAGATATGAGAAAATAGTGCCATTCAACAGGGAAAGACTACTCTCTAGTCCTGATCCATCCAGTCCCATCCAATTTTGGGCCTTCGTGGATCTTTTGTAGGCTTACAACAGTTAATCCAAACCATTCAATTTATGAGTCCTGCATTGGATATTATTATTGCAAAAACTGTGTGGTCAGACACGATAGCTGTGAGAGCATAACATATTTAACACCTTTGTACAAGAAATTTAAAAAAGATGACAAAATGATGTCCGTGCGTCCAACTTTTTTTTTTTGGTTAAATCAAAATATTGTTGCCACAAACTCATACTACACGACAGTTGGGAAGAACTGAATTTTTCAACTTGTATTAGTGTTAGATTTGAATTTACAGTAGGAAGTTTGTTTTACATACATTTATACCTTTCAAGTACTTGTGGATACTAAACATGACGTGGATGGAGGAGAAGAGAAGTTTTAACTTGAAGACAGAGACCATAGACTTGGATTTTGGGGTCCTGTATTGTGGTCCTAACCTTTTTTTCTTTGGAAGTTATGGTTGATTGCTCAAGATGTTACCCCGGAAGGATCGGCGTGTCCTTTGTAGTATTTTTTTTTTTGATTCACGAGTCTTTTGCACTAGTGGCAACTCCACGAATTCTCTTGAGGGTGTTCAGAAATTATACTATGGTCCTCTAGAAATCATTTTTTATATAAATGGGTGGTTCGGTCTATCCTACGCGCACTCATGTGTAAAGGGGAAGAAATCTAAATTGAGCAATTTTGTTGTGAAAAGACGAAGACTTGAGTTGGACCATGACCCGTTTGGCTGTTTCCATCCCACCCTCTTCCACTTGCATATACTGACAGAAAGAGAATAGACTAGGGATTGATCTTTCTAAACCGTATTTCACACACATAAGGAAAGATATGAGACAATAGTGCCATTCAACAGGGAAAGACTACTCTCTAGTCCTGATCCATCCAATCCCATCCAATTTTGGGCCTTCGTGGATCTTTTGTAGGCTTACAACGGTTAATCCAACCCATTCAATTTATGAGTCCTGCATTGGATATTATTATTGCAAAAACTGTGTGGTCAGACACGATAGCTGTGAGAGCATAACACATTTAACACCTTCGTGCAAGAAATTTAAAAAGGATGGCAAAATGATATTCGTGCGTCTAATTTTTTTTTTTGTTAAATCAAAACATTGTTGCCACTAATCCCAGGGTCTATTTACGCCTCACCACACACATAAACCGGGCAAAGTCAATGTCGTCTAGAAATCATAACTGTACATAAATAAATAAAAATAAAAACTCTACTAATACAACAATGCTACCAAAAAAACAACAATTTCAAGTCAATACGGCTTCACTTCGACGAGTTTTAGGGGTTGCTATCATCAAAAAAGTTTATAGGAAATGACTCTTGCACCATTCTAGATTTTCTTATCACAAACTTGTCCATGGTTCCAACTACCAAACAAAAATTTAAAAAGAATCAAACCTATGAATGGCCTATGTAATAATCCAAATCTATTATGTCTATATACCCTCTGTGCATATATATTAAAGTGTTTCACAAAAAAAGACAGCGTGCATATATTAAATTATTGATCTATATTTTATAATGTAATGGGTAATCATTTGGAATAAGTATAAATAGATTAAAGAGAGATAGTTAAAAGTGTTCTTATCTCTTTGAGCTAAATGTGTTGAGACAAATAAACATCCAAATTTTCAAATATCCAATTTATACTATTCTCTAATGAAGTATCAAATAGTGCATAGTGAATTCCGTCATTAGGATTGGGTGTTCAAAATTTTTGGATAATGTGTTCAAACATTTTGGGTAGAGTGTTCAAATAATTTGGTTAGGGTGTTCAAAATGACAAAAATTAAAAAATAAATAAATTTTTACATGTATTTCGAAAAAAAATTATTTTTTTCAGGGTGTTCGAGTGACCACCCTCGGCTCTTCTTAGAGCCGCCTCTGAAGTGTCCCATGACTGCATCCATCCCTTTCTAACGAGACTTGAAGTTATTCACTACTCGACTTCGTTCTTGCGTGAGAAAATGGAAATGGAAATATTGGAGATCATGGGGGTCGGCTGACTTGATCAAGTAACTTTAGAACAAAAATTACCTCCCCCTTTTTTCCGGTGAACTTCAATCATGGTGGGGCCATTATGATTACCGGAAGGACTCGATTTGATGCGAGATTAGTTCTGAGTGAATAAAATAGCGAGGAGAGATAAAATAATAGGAGTATTATTTATGAAGGGTGGACGCGCATTAATGTTATATTTATGGAAGGGATTAAATAATACTTGGTTTGGAAGATATTGGTAATAAAAGGGGATAAAAAAGTACTTAGTTTCTTTTAGTTTTTTCTTTTTTTTCTTTTTGTAAATTATAGTTGTGTTACGATCGTGGATGCCAGTTGTCACTGATAACCACAACGGATGACGACTTATTCAACCACCTTAATGCCCCTGCTTAGGTTACAAGCTCTCGTGACTGAGCCCGGCAGTTTCTTTTAGTTGAAATGGGGAGATAAAGATGAATAAGAGGGTTTCGGGTGAAATGGTCCGGATTAGGGAAGATTTATCTGCCCTAGATTAAATATGGATAGGGTCTACCTCGTCTATTTTTAATCCGGGCTAGGAAGGATTAAATAGTCCGGGTTAAAATGTTGCTCCCAAACCAAGCCATCTGTATGGGTCTGAGATTAAATAATCTAACATTCCTTATCCGGCCATCCAATCCGGCATCTGAACGAGCCCTAAATGGCCTTTTAATTTCTTCCGGAAACTGGTCCCAAGAAACCGTTTTCTATTGCTATGGGCCAACTCTCATGCTCAAGCCCATAAAAGTGGGCCTACATTGCCAACCTCCAATGGGTTTGAATAATTAAAAAAAAAACCCATCACAACAAAACCAGCCAAGTGCTTCTAGAAAAATTCCTCAGTAACAGCCACACTTGCATGGATATTTTTTTTTTTTTTTGAGCAAAACACTGGCATGGATTGAAAAAATACAAATAGGGCAAGTTCACTTTAATTTGTGAGAAAGTAGATAATTAAACTCGGAAAAAAAAATAAAAAAAAGCCCGCCAATAAATTTTCAACCAAAATATAATTTTATTTTATGTACGTAGAGTTTTGTTTAAAAATTTCACATACAATTTTGTCACAATTGCAGCTAAAAAAGATTGTTCAAGCTTTTCTCTCTATTAAGGATATCAAGAAGTCTATTGATGACAGTTTACCATCTATTAACGTGTTATGTTAATTATTTGGGGTGCAATGTTGAAATGAATTATTACTTCACGTAATGGCGGTTATGAAATACTAATCTTGAGTTATTAAATCATCCTTCTTCTATATTGAGTAAATAGCAAAATCTGATTCAGATTCATATACGGTTAATATAATCTAAAAAATTCTAAACTGTTATCACCCCATTTGATTAAGATAATAAATAACTATTTCAGTTTCCTATAGAATAGTTTCAGTTGAAATAATGGTTTAGAAACTAGATACGATTCAAATAAGCACGGGCATGACATATTGTTAGCACGTGGAAAAACGCCATAAAGCATGCGCACGATAGATGCACAAATAAGGCACGAGCACGACATAGTGTAAGCACACATGACATAAACACTTGGGTAATTAGCTGGGCCGCGAGTGCGAAATTAAAGAAGAATAGGGAAGGGTAGCGATGCCTGGGGCAAGGGTATTGTAGACTAGGCAAAAGGAGAACAAGGTAGGTGGCAATATCTAGGTAGGGCAAGGGCGAGAAGATCGAGATGCAAGGAGAATAGGGAAAGGAATTTTTTATAGACAAATGTGAAATGAAACCATTGGCATCTCTTATATTGTATTGTTCTAAAAACGGCGGACGAGCGCACTTTTATTGTTATAAATATCGTGGGTGAGATTTATTGTATTGTTCTAAAGACCGTGGGCAAGTGCAGTTGTATTGTGTTAAAAATTGTGGGCAGGCACAGTTGTATTGTTCTAAAAACTGGGCAAGCCAGTTGCAGTCTTCTTAAAACTTTGGGCAAGCGTTGTTTTATATATTTATCTAAAAACCGTGGACGACTCCACCAAGTAATTAAGGACTTCAAGTGGACCCCAGAGATTCAAGAATAGGGAAGAGGTTGTATTGTATTGTTCTAAAAATGGTGGGCAACTGCAGTTGTATTGTTCTAAAAACCGTAGCCGAGTGTTGTTATATTTTTCTCAAAAACGCGGGCGAGAGTAGTTGTATTGTTGTAAAAATTGTGGACAAATGTTGTTGTATTTTTAAATAATCCATGGGCGGCTCCACCAAATCTGTTATTGCCCCATTTGATTAAGGTGAGAAATTCCTTTTTCTATTTCCTTTAGAATAATTTTAGTTGAAATACTGGTTTAGAATCTTGATATGGTTCAAGATTCCAATAAAAGTGAAGTCGAGATGCAAGGAGAATAAGAAAGGGGTTGTATTTATAGGCAAATGTGAAATGAAACCATGGGCAGCTCCGCTGTTGTGTTGTAATAAAAACTGTCGGCGTGCATTGTTGTATTGTTCTCAGTTGTCGTGTTGTAATAAAAATAGTCAGCGTACATTGTTGAATTGTTCTAAAAACCATGGGTGAGGGCACTTGCATTGTTCTGAAAATAGTGGGCATGCGTTGGTGCATTTATCTTAACAATGGGCGGCTCCACCAAGTAATCAATTAAGGAATTCAAGTGAACTTCAAAGAATGCACCAATTTTTTTAATTTTTTACATTAATTTTGATTTTTGTTGACATTGTCTACTCTGGATCCTTCGTACAAAGTCAACGTACATAAAATTTCACTTTAATTTGTGGGAAGGTAGATAATTTAGCTGAAAGAAATAAAAAAAATCAGGCCCAATAAATTCTCAACAAAGATATATTTTTACTTTAGTATAGTTTTGTTTAAAACAATTTCACGTACTATTTTCTCACCGTTGCCTCTAAAGACCATGTTAAAACTTGTCTTCTATAGAGAAAATTTTGAACAACCTTTTTCGTTGTGTAGATATCGAGATATGATGTTTAATAAAAATGAGTCTATTGAGGAAATACTACTCTTGAGTTATTAAATCGTCCTTCTTCTATATTGAGTAAAAAGCAAAATCTGATTGAAATTCATATACAGTCATTATAGTCTTAAAATTCAAATCCATTATAGCCCCATTTTATTAAGACAATAAATTTCTATTTCTATTTCCTTTTAAATAATTTCAGTTGTAATAATGGTTTAGAATTTAAATATTATTCAAATAAGGCACGGGAACGAGATATTGTTAGCACGTGGCACATGCACCATAAAGCACGTGCACGATAGATGCACAAATAAGGCATGAGCACGACTAGTGTAAACACATGACATGAACACTTAGGTAATTTATGTACCAAAAAAAAAAAAAGAACACTTAGGTAATTTGGGGCGCAAGTGAGAGACTAAAGAAATATAGGGAAGGGTAGCGATGCAAGGGGCAAGGGTATTGAAGACGAGGTAAAACGAGAGTAGGGTAGGCGGCAATATCTATGTAGGCTAAAGGAGAGAAGATCACGATACAAGGAGAATAGGGAAGGGATTGTATCTATAGGCAAATGTGAAATGAAACCATGGGCATCTTTGATATTGTAATGTCCTAAAAACGGTGGGCGAGCGCAATTATACTGTTATAAAAAAATATGGGCGAGATTTGTTTTATTGTTCTAAAGACCGTGGGTGAGCCCAGTTGTATTGTGTTAAAAACTGTGAGTGAGCGCAGTTGTATTGTTCTCAAAACCGGGCAAGCACAGTTGTAGTCTTCTTAAAACTTTGTGCAAGCATTGTTTTAAATGTTTATCGAATACCGTGGACAGCTCTACCAAGTAATTATGGGATTAAAGTGGACCCCATGGATTCAGGAATAGGGAAGGGGTTGTATTTATAGGCAAATGTAAAAAGAAACAATGGGCAGCTCCGCTATTGTATTGTTCTAAAAATAGTAGGCGAGCGCAATTGTATTGTTCTAAAAACGTGGCAGAGCATTAATATATTTTTTCTAAAAAAATGTGAGCGAGAGTAATTTTACTGTTCTAAAAACCGTGGGCAAGCGTTGTTGTATTTATCTATAAGCCATTGGTGGCTCTACCAAATTTGTTATCGCCTCCTTTGATTAAGCTAAGAAATTTCTTTTTCTATTTCCTTTAGAATAATTTTAGTTGACATAATGGTTTAGAATCTTGATATGGTTCAAGATTTCAAAAAACATACACCATACATGTGAGTTGGCATGGAATGAACACTAAAAACGGTGGGCGAGCGTAGTTATATTGTTATAAAAATCATGGGCGAGATTTGTTTTATTGTCTAAAGACCATGGGTGAGGGCAGTTGTATTGTGTTAAAAACTGTGGGCAAGCACAGTTGTATTGCTCTAAAAACCAGGGCAGGCACAGTTGTAGTCTTCTTAAAACTTTAGGCAAGCGTTGTTTTAAGTGTTTATTTGAAGACTGTGAACAGCATCCACCAAGTGATTAAGGGATTCAAGTGGGCACCATAGATTCAAGAATAGGGAAGGGGTTGTATTTATAGGCAAATATAAAATGAAAACAATGGGCAGCTCCGCTATTGTATTGTTCTAAGAATAGTAGGGCGAGCGCAATTGTATTGTTCTAAAAACCGTGGCCGAGTGTTAATATATTTTTCTAAAAAATGTGGGCAAGGGCAATTGTACTATTCCAAAAACCGTGGGCAAGCGTTGTTGTATTTATCTATAAATCATCGATGGCTCTACCAAATCTGTAATTGCCCCATTTGATTAAGCTGAGAAATTTCTTTTTCTATTTCCTTTAGAATAATTTTAGTTGACATAATGGTTTAGAATCTTGATATGGTTCAAGATTTCAAAAAACGTACACTATACATGTGAGTAGGCACGCATGAATACTAAGGTTAGCTAGGCAATGTTGTCGTTTTAAGGCACTTTGCAGAGGCACGGTAAAACACGAGCACGATACATGCACAAATTAGAAACGGACATAACCTAGTTTGGCACGTGGCACAAGCACCATAAAGAGCGAGCACGATACATGCACGTATAAGGCACGTGCACGACATAGTGTAAGTATGTGGCATGAACACTTCGACATAGTGTAAGCACGTGGCACGACATAGTGTAACCATAATCAAGCTTGGGCTTCAATTTCCTCAAATGATACATTAAGATACTATAATAGAAATGAACATTTAAACTACCAAAATATATGGATTTTACCTTATAATTGTCACGATCCTTTTTCATGAAAATTTTACTTAAGATTTCAATGTTGTAACTCTCGTTCTACGATGTATAAGATAATAGCATGGAGAGAGAGAGAACCGTTCCAACGAAAAATTCGACACAATTTGTATTTATAGTAAATCGAGTAACTACTAACTAGATTTATAAGAAAAGCGAGAATCAATGAGATCAATTTTTGCTAGATTTATTCCCTTAGGCTGGTGGTATTTGAGTACGAGGTTAAAGAAAAATAAGGAAGGTGGGACCGCTTTGATAGGGCAAGGATATTGAAAACAAGGTAAAAAGAGAATAGGGGAGGCGGCAATACCTTGGTAGGGTAAGAGCATGAAGGTTGAGATGCAAGAACAGTAGGGGAGGGGTCATATTTATAGGCAAATGTCAAATGAAACCATCGGTGGCTCTGCGGTTTCATTGGTATAAAAATCGTGGGCAAGCAATTGTTTTGCTCTAAAGCTAGCGGGCAAGCAGTTGTTTTGTTCTAAAACCAGTGGCCAAGCATTGTTGAATTGTCCTCAAACCGTGGTGAGCGCAGTTGAGTTGTTCTAAAAACTGTGATGAGCGTAGTTTTATTGCTCGAAAAATCGTGGGCAAGGATTGTTGAATTGTTCTAAAACTGTGGGTGAACGCAATTGTATTGTTCTAAATACCGTGGGCAAGCGTTGTTGTATTGTTCTAATAAACCATCGGTGGCTCTACCAAATCTGTTATTGCCCCCTTTCATTAAGCAGAGAAATTTCTTTTTCTATTTTCTTTAGAATAATTTTAGTTGACATAATGGTTTAGAATCTTGATATGGATCAAGATTTCATAAAACATACACTATACATGTGAGTTGGCACTAGCATGAATACTAAGGTTAGTTGGGCAATGTTGTCGTTTTGAGGCACGGTAAAGCACGAGCACGATACATGCACAAATTAGACATGGACATAACCTAGTTTTAGCACGTGGCACAAGCACCATAAAGAGCGAGCACGATACATGCACATATAAGGCACGTGCATGACAGAGTGTAAATACGTGGCATGAACACTTCAACATAGTGTAAGCATGTAGCACGACATAGTGTAACCATAGTCAAGCTTGGGCTTCAATTTCCTCAAATGATACATCAAGATACTATAAAAGATATGAACATTTAAACTACCAAAATATATGGATTTTACCTTACAATTGTCACGATCCTTTTTCAAGAAAATTTTACTTAAGATTTCAATGTTGTAACTCTCGTTCTACGATGTATAAGATAATAGCATGGAGAGAGAGAGAAAACCATTCCAATGAAAAATTCGACACAATTGGTATTTATAGTAAATCAAGTAACTACTAGCTAGATTTATAAGAAAAGCGAGAATCAATGAGATCAACTTTTGCTAGATTTATTCCCCTTGGGCTGGTAGTATTTGAGTACGAGGTTAAAGAAAAATAAAGAAAGGTGGGAACGCTTTGATAGGGCAAGTATGTTGAAAACAAGGTAAAAACTAAAAAGAGAATAGGGGAGGCGGCAATACCTTGGTAGGGTAAGAGCATGAAGGTCAAGATGTAAGAAGAGTAGGGGAGGGGTCGTATTTATAGGCAAATGTCAAATGAAACCATCGGCGGCTCTGCGGTTTCATTGTTCTAAAAACCGTGGGCAAGCAGTTGTTTTGTTCTAAAACTAGTGGGGAAGCAGTTGTTTTGTTCTAAAACTAGTGGGGAAGCAGTTGTTTTGTTCTAAAACCAGTGGCCGAGCATTGTCCTCAAACCGTGGCAAGCGCAGTTGAGTTGTTCTAAAAACTGTGATGAGTGTAGTTTTATTGCTCTAAAAATCGTGGGCAAGGATTGTTGAGTTGTTCTAAAACTATGGGTGAACGCAGTTGTGTTGTTCTAATTACCGTGGGCGAGCGTTGTTGTATGGTTCTAATAAACCATCAGGCGGCTCTATCAAATCTATTATTGCCCCTTTTCATTAAGCTGAGAAATTTCTTTTTCTATTTTCTTGGAATAATTTTAGTTGACATAATGGTTTAGAATCTTGATATGGTTCAAGATTTCAAAAAACATACACTATACGTGTGAGTTGGCATGGCATGAATACTAAGGTTAGCTAGGCAATGTTGTCGTTTTGAGGCACTTTGCAGAGGCACGGTAAAGCACGAGCACGATACATGCACAAATTAGACACGGACATAACCTAGTTTTAGCATGTGGCACAAGCACACCATAAAGAGCGAGCACGATACATGCACAGATAAGACACGTGCACGACACAGTTAAGCACGTGGCATGAACACTTAGGTAATTAGCTGGGGCACGAGTGCGAGATTAAAGAAAAATAGGGAAGGGTGGCGTGCATAGGGCAAGGGTATTGAAGTTGAGATAAAAAGAGAGAAGGGTGGGCGGCAACATGTATGATTCGGGCATGAAGGTCAAGATGCAAGGAGAATAGGAAAGGGGTTGTATTTAATTACAAGCAAATGTGAAATGAAACCATGGGCAGCTCCGCTATTAATTGTACTGTAATAGAAATGTCGGCGTGCATTGTTGTATTGTTCTAAAAACCGTGGCCTGGCCAGAGCAGTTGCATTGTTCTAAAAATAGTGGGCAAGCATTGGTGTATTTCTCTAAAAACCATGGGCAAGCATTGGTTTTCTTTGACATTGTCTACTTTGGATCATTCGTATAAAACCTGCATAAATAAACTTCACTTTGATTTGTGAGAAAGTAAAAAATTTAGCTCAAAGAAATAAAATAAAGTTTTATTGTTGGAGGGAAGGGAAGATAGTTGGCTTGAAAATGGGTCAATCTCTGAATCAATTTCTTACTTCCCCTGACTGACTTTCTAAGCCGAGTTACCTCAGTGCGGAGTAGAACATGGTCGCCCATGATCTCTCTCAACTTCCTCTGTCCTGAACCAGCAAGTACCAAACAGCTGTTGTCAGGAGGCGGAAACTTTCTTGCGGAGAAGAAAATTGCTCCGTGATTCATGAGTAGGTCAAGAAGAAGAGGGATTTAGAAGAAGAGTGCTCATCTTCTCAGTCATTCGGCCTTCTTCGAGCTCCACGGCGGCATCAGGTGCATAAAACCCCATTTTCTTTTCTTGGGTTTTCTGCGTTCAAAGTCAGATCTACGGCCACCGGAGCATCTCCAAGCTAAACCGCTTACATATTCAGACTCCCTGTGCCGTGGGCTTCCATCCACTTGAGGCCGTTCATTTTCCGGCGAGATTTTCCGGCGAGATTTTCCGGTGACCTCGCCGGAGCTTTTACTGGCCTCGTTTTCACGGTACGTCTCTCCCTTCCTTTCTCTATTGTTCGGGTAGTGAAAGTGTAGGATAATCGGTTATGGGTAAACGTAAATCTTGTACGAAGCTAACATTACGGGAATTTCATGACCATGTTGACAATGCGTGTGGTTATTATGATGTTGATGTTGAAATTGCTTCTACTGATGAGGAAGATGATATTTCGGTGGTGGCCAAAAATGCCGATGCAGTAGAATTGCAATTACCTCTGGTCACCACTGATACTGGGCCTAAGATTGGTACCCCGGTCAAGGCAACTATGAGTGGTGAAGTTAACACGACACAACCTCATGATCTGTCTAGTTGTGCGACTGCTAATACCATGTCTCCTCTTACTCAAGAGGATAAATTAGAAGGAAAAGCTCTATTGAATGCTTGGACAAATGGGAAGCATTTACTTAACAATGAGGTGAAAATTGGTAAGCTAAGCAAATACCTTAAGAGGTCTCCAGTTGAATATGTGAATAATCATGTCATGATTCCTCTTAAGATTTCTGAAAATGGCGCATTGAAATGGAAAAACGCAATTGTGGGGTACTTTGTAGATAAAAGCTTATCCTATTTTCAAGTTAGATCTTGGGCTCAACGGGTATGGAAAATTGACGTTGAGGATGTGGTCACCTTAGACAATGGGTTTGTTGTATTCAAACTTAGGGACGAGGACACGTTGGTCTCCATTCTTGAGAATGGTCCTTATTTTTGTGGGGGCAAACATATTGTGATTAAACAATGGCAACCCGGGATGCAACTCACTAAAAGCGTCTTCTCTACTGTTCCAGTTTGGGTTAAATTCTACAATGTTCCCCTTGAATTATGGACAGAGGATGGATTGAGTAGTATTGCTAGTGTCATTGGCAACCCTCTTTACCTTGACGACTTCACGCAAAATCATAGTAGGTTGACGTTTGCAAGAGTATGTGTTGAGGTGGAAGCGGCGAAGGAGATTCCTAGGTCCTTCGTAGTGAATTTGGGTTACGGAGAGCCATACGAAATTAGAGTAGAGGTTCCTTGGAAACCTCAATCTTGCAATGTTTGCAAGATCTTTGGCCATTCTACCAACAAATGCCCTATTAAGCCCAAAGTTCCACCTCCTCCTGTGTGGAAAGCCAAGGAGAGTGTAGGTCAAGTTGTCGCAGTTGTTCAAGAGCAAAATATCAAGGAGAGAGTAGGACAAGGTGTCCCGGTTGGTCATGAGCGAAACGCAAAAGAGAGAGAAGTTAGAGGTGATTGGATAGATGTGGAGAAGAGGAAAACTCAAACTCCGGGCTTGTCATTGACCAACTCCTCGTCTGGCCGTGTTTGTCCTACTTCTAACGCGTTTGACGTTCTTGAGAAATGTGAAGATTCGGGAGCCTCCTCTATTGTGGAGGTGTCAAAGATAGATCTTACGAAGGATGTATCGGGTGATACTTCCCCGATCCTCCTTAGTCAAGCTAGTACTCAACAAGAGCCTCCCCACGTGGCTCTCCGTCGGTCTACAAGGTTTCGAGAGCCTCCACGGATTCCCTTGGAAGGCGATTTCATTGGACCTCGATATAGTTCGAATCAGGTGGTGGGTGAACCCTCTACTCCATCATCCACTAGAGATCAAAACAAAAAGAAGCTTCAAGGAAAAATCAAGATGTTAAAGGCTTCAAGAGTTTAGTTCTTGAAGCTAGCTTGGCCTTCTTTGTTTTGGCGTTTTGGCGTTACTTCTTTGAAGTGTTTTTGAGCTTTGTTGACTATTTATTTTGTTGTAGTTTAGTTTTAGATTTTCTCCTTTCCTTTTACTTTCTTTTCCTCCTGGGGTATGCCCCTTGTAGGCTGTATATTCGGTTATCCTTTTTTCTATTTCAAGCTAATTTACCCAAAAAAAAGAAATAAAATAAATCAGGCCCAATAAATTCTCAGCAAAATATGTCTTTACTGTATGTAGAGTTTTGTGTACAAATTTGACGTACAATTTTGTCACCGGTCCGCTGAAAGTCAAGTTAAAACTTGTTTCTTAGAGAGAAATTAGTTTGAACAAACTTTTTCACTGTGTGAATATCAGGATATGATGGTAAATTAATAGGTGTATACGAAGGAAACTAGCTAGAGAAGTTAAATTATGATAGTTTACCATCTATTAACAGGTGATATTATTTTTCGTGGGTGCAATGTTGAAATGAATTATTACTTCGCTTTATGGAAGAAATGAAACACTGCTCTTGAGTTATTAAATCGTCCTTCTATATTGAGTAAATGGAAAAATCCGATTGTGATTCATTTCCGATTTCTGTGATCACAAAAGTTCAAGTACTCCCTCCATCCCAATTTGTTTGCTCACTACGTTTATGTGTGCCTTTTTAAAAGTCTTATAATTTTTCAATCTGTAATGTATTTTAAATGCAATATGGATCTTATTTGCTTGATTTCAATTAGTAGTATAAGACAAAATTTTCAAAAACAATAAAAACACTGCAAATAAAAAGTTATAAACGTTTAAAAATGGCACAGATATTCGTAATTGCTCCAATTGATCAAGACGAGAAATTTATATTTCTATTTCCTTTAGTATAATTCAGTTGAAAAATCGGTTTAGAATATGGATATGAGTCAATTCTCATATTTACACTATATGTGCGACTGTGCGAGTCGATAATACTCATCGATTGAGTAAATAGCAAAATCTGATTGAGATTCATAAATGGTTACTGTAATCCAAATAATTCAAATCCGTTATTGCCCTATTTAATTAGGATGTGAAATCAATAGTTTATTTCATTCAGCAAAATTTTAACTGAAATATTGGTTTAGGATCTGAATTCAAGGTTCTTAACCACATTATATATGTGAGTTGGCACGGTATGAAAATTGTACGGTTCTGATCCCAAATCCAGATTATAGAGAGCCCACAATTGAGGTTACTATGGGTACGGATACTCCAAATCCAAGATGGACTTGGGGTTGATTTAGCTTCTCCCTACTTTTCCTCGCGCTGAAAATGCCCAAAGTTCTATTTTAGATACTTCACTTGCTGAACCAAATGATAAAGCAAATGATGGTTCCTCTCGTGATAGGCTGGAAGTTGCCATGGCGAAGTGGTTCATTCAGTGATCCCGAGCCAGAGATACAAACTCAACTTTTGGGTTTTGTCCGGCACAGGAAGGAGGCTTTGTCTGCAATCAACGAGCTCAATGGTGTGCCAATCAGAGGACACAAGCTTCATGCTAAGATTGCAAGTTTTCCATGGACCGGAGATGAGGATAAACTGCAACCGAGAATCAAGCAGAAACTGTTTGTTAAGAAACCAATGTACTCAGAGTGAGGTATATAGAAACTATTTGGTAAAGCGTCTTTTACGGAGGTAATAAGAGGATGTGGGAATGATAATGCATCTCTTTGCAGGGAAAATGTAAATGGAACTATCAAGATATTCGATATTCAGGGAGTTCTTCTGTTCCAGTGATTGATGTTAAAGAGACTGATACTGATTGGGCGGAGAAGTGTGCGGTGGGTAAATTACTTCATTACCATGATAATTCTTTCGTTCAAGATCTTTTCATAATTCATGGCAAATGGGATGCATAAATCAGATCTATGGGAGCTTAAACATTTTGAAATCCTTTGAGTCTCATGAATCTTTGGAAGAATTTCTGGCATGGAAAATTATTTTGAGACAGTGGTTCACAGATATCAATAAATGGAATGGCCAAGCTTTCATCCCTTCCTTCGAGAAGTGTTTGGTTAATTGTCCCGTCCTGTCTTGAAATAATCAAGTCTTCACAACTAATATTGGTAGCTTGTGGGGAGAGTTCATTCGTCTTGACGAGCTTACCACAAAAAGTCTGGCTTTTGGTTAATTATGGAAAGATTGGATTGTATCAATGACTGTTCACTAAGAATCAAAGGTAAATTATGTGCATCTATTGGGGAGGCTCGGTAAAGAGGAGGAGGAATAATGGTAACCGCATCTTACAAACGTAGTTTCTATTTCAATTTTATTACTAGAAACTATGGGCTACAATACACACTGATCTATTTGGGTGTGTATTATACGCACCCCTATAAATGTTACGAATCGATTACCTCTTATTAATAAAAGTTACGATTTTTTTTTTTTAAAGTTACGAGACGCACCAAAATGTTATGCATCATACTCGTATTACTGAAAAGTCACGAAGCACACACACACAAAAAAAATATTGCGATTGTCAACGAGGTGGCATACAATGCACCATACAATAGGTGCATATTGTACACACTTTAATTTGTTTTCAAAGATTAATAAAATCATTTTTTATAGTTAAAAAACTTATTTGTTTAAACTTTGTGGTTTCAGAAATGCAACATTTCGTGCGATCCTATTCAAACTCTAACATATATGTTCTTAGACAAGATGAAGATTGCCGTTACCTCGTCCTTTTCGGGATATAAGCCGCTAGACTGCATATTTGGGATCGGCGACATGATGCCTTTTTGTCCTACGATGCTACTTCTATATATTCCGATTCTCAACCAATGTCTTCCTTTCTGCTTTGCCATTACAAACTCCCTTGCTTAAAAATTACCTAAAAATTTTGATGGTAAAACCAGGGTAAGATGATTCTAAAAATGAAATAGTTATCATCTAGAGTTAAGAGACTTGAAATTTTTAAAGAACGAACTTATTCGGAGATCTAAATCTACAATTGTCAAAAGCATAACTAGAGTATGGAAAACAACGAGCAGTATAATTAAAAAACAAGAGTCCATAATTAAATTTTTTGACATGAATTTATAAAGCATTACTCATCGTGTGATCTATACCAAAAGGCCTAGGGAATGAATATATTATTTAAAGCATTTCTACGACACTATATGCTAATTGATTTTGCAATTTAGCTATTTATTTTTACTTATTTGGGTGTCAAACCCCATCACCCTATTGACTCTCTATTTACCAAGATCTAACAATATTGGAATTAACATCACTAACACATTAATTCAAAGGTGCAAATAAGCCAACAATCAAGCTAAGGCTTCAATTTCCTCAAACGATACATCAATATACTATAAAAGAAATGAACATTTAAACAACAAAAATATATGAATTTTACCTTATGATTGTCACGATCCTTTTTTGAGGAAATTTGACCTAAGATTTCGATGTTGGAACTCTCGTTCTATGATGTCCAAGATAATAACATGGAGGAAAAACTGTTCCAACATACGAAAAAATTGGACACAATTGGTATATATGGTAAATCGAGTAACTACTAGCTAGATTTATAAGAAAAGTGAGAATTGATGAGATAAACTTTTGCTAGATTTATTTCTTTAGGCTGGTGGTATTTGAAAACGAGATTAAAGAAAAATGGGAATTGAGGCGCTTTGATAGGGCAACGATGTTGAAAACAAGGTAAAAAGAGAAAAGGGAAGGCAGCAATACCTTGGTAAGGTAAGGGCATGAAGGTCGAGATGCAAGAAGAGTACAGAAGCGGTCGTATTTATAGCCAAATTTCAAATGAAACCACGGGTGGCTCTGCGGTTTTATTGGTTTAAAAACCGTGGGCGAGCAGTTGTTTCGTTCTAAAACCAGTGGGCGAGAAGTTGTTTCGTTTTAAAACCAGTGGGCGAGCAGTTGTTTTGTTCTAAAACCAGTGGGCGCTCATTGTTGTAATGTCCTAAAAACCAAGGGCGAGCACAGTTGTATTGTTCTGAAAACCGTGATGAGCGTAGTTGTATTGCTCTGAAAATCGTGGGTGAGGGTTGTTGAATTGTTGTAAAACAGTGGGCAAACGCAATTGTATTATTTTAAATACGATGGACGAGCGTTGTTGTATTGTTCTAAAAAATTGTGGGTGGCTCCACCAAGTAATTAAGGGATTCAAGTGGACCCCATGGTTCAAATAATGCACCAAAAAATTGTATTTTTCACACAATTTGGGCTTTCTTTGACTTTGTCTACTCTGGATCATTCGTATAAAGGCAAACTTCACTTTGATTTGTGAGAAAGTAGACAATTTAGCTCAAAGAAATAAAATAAATCAGGCCCAATAAATTCTCATCCAAAACATATCTTTACTTTCTATAGAGTTTGTGCACAGCGATTTCACGTAGTACTATTTTGTCTCCGCTACCGCTAAAAACCAAGTAAAAACTTGTTTCCTAGAGAGAAAAGTTTGAACAACCTTTTAATTTTCACTATGTACATATAAGGATATGATGGTAAATTTAATTGGAGTATATGAAAGAAATTAGCTTACGCATGTTAACAATGATCGGAATCGTTTATTTTGTAGAGCTTGTCGAATATGTCACCCACGAGAAAAATTATCTTAACCAAACATCGATAGGTACATAAACGAAAGAAATTTGAACAAGGAAAATAGATGACAACAAAATAATTTGTTGCTTAAAATTGCCCATTTTTTCTTGTACAAATATGTTTCATTTGTGTACTTCTTTCTGTCCGACAAAGCTAATTTTTCACGTGAATGCATACTCGATAAGATTTACAAAATGAACGATTACGATCGTTGTTGTGAGCCCGGGTTGAGCTCACAAAAACTCAAAATTGGATCAAACTGCACATTGGAAATTCTGGACAGGAGCTCTCTCCAGGATTTGAATCGCAGTTATGCTTTAATTCATTAACTATTCTGGAGGATATGTTTCAGTAATATTTCTAGGGAATTGATATTGGCACTCCTCTTTTTTATCTACACCACCCTCGTACTTTATATTTTAAAATGTAAAAGAAGGGAATTAATTATAAAGTACGAGGGTGGTTTAGTAACTTCACCTAATATAGACCAAAAAAAAAAAGGAGTGCTAATATCAATTCCCTATTTCTAACTAACATACATATTGTACATGGCATGTACAAGGATTTCCCAACAACAATATCCTTAGTGGTCCCTACCCATGGTTGATGGTTGTACGTATTTTTATTTTTTAAGCAATGAAGAGTGTCTCGATGAATTAGACTAATCTCTTCAGCCCCTTTCATAGCCCTTTTCATGTATTTGCGTGGCATAAGTCGGCCTCAAGGACGAATCCTTGGTCAGAGGAATTGACCTGGCAACCTTGGGTGGTAAACCCCATTGAGGCAAGCCAATTAACCAATCTCTACGACCTTGGGGTTGTACGCATTTTTAACGTTAGCAGAACAAGACCTGGTCCTGCCCTCAATTTAAAAATTCATTTTCAAGTGGATATAAACGATATCTAATACTAAAAACATGACATACTGGTGGATGGAAAGACCTAATGAAATTCCACGAGATTCTTGATGTATTCTGCACCTCAGAAAATGCATTCCATCAAGTCATGTAGAGTCTTTGCCACAGAGTCATAAAATCTGAAACTCACAAAACGATATCCACCAATAAGAATTGAGATAAGGATCTCCAAAGATAAGGACACTTGCAATTCGAATCATATAAATAAAATGTTCTCAATCTACTGAAACTCAAACCCCAACCAACCATCTTGTTCTCTAGCTATTCCTTTTCGCTACCAGTACTCAATTTATTTCTCCCTCTATCGATGGCTGGTTCTACAATGGCTATCTCTTCAACATCTTTCCTCGGAAAGACAGCAGAACGCACCTCGTCATCCTCGGTGGTCCTCAGAGGCCGAAGGACTCTAAGAATCACAATGAGAAAGGCTACAGCCAAGTCAGTCTCCTCTGGTAGCCCTTGGTATGGCCCAGACCGAGTCAAGTACTTGGGCCCATTCTCCGGTGAACCCCCATCTTACCTTACTGGGGAATTTCCCGGTGACTACGGCTGGGACACTGCAGGGCTTTCAGCCGACCCAGAAACGTTTGCCAAGAACCGTGAGCTCGAGGTGATCCATTGCAGATGGGCCATGTTAGGAGCCCTTGGGTGCGTATTCCCTGAGCTTCTAGCACGCAATGGTGTCAAGTTTGGTGAGGCCGTGTGGTTCAAGGCCGGAGCTCAAATCTTTAGCGAAGGTGGACTCTATTACTTGAGCAACCCAAGCTTGATCCATGCCCAAAGCATTTTGGCCATTTGGGCATGCCAAGTTATATTGATGGGTGCTGTTGAGGGATACCGGGTTGCTGGCAGGCCACTCGGTGAGATCACCGACCCACTTTACCCTGGTGGAAGCTTCGACCCGTTGGGCCTTGCTGATGATCCTGAGGCTTTTGCTGAGCTCAAGGTGAAGGAAATCAAGAATGGTAGACTTGCTATGTTTTCTATGTTTGGATTCTTTGTTCAAGCGATTGTAACCGGAAAGGGACCACTAGAAAACCTAGCTGACCACCTTGCTGACCCTGTTAGCAACAATGCTTGGGCTTATGCCACCAACTTTGTTCCTGGAAAGTGAGGAAAAAAAATTGCCTGCGTGATGTAAATAGGTTTCCAGGAATGCTGCGAATTAATGACAGTTGTGAATTGTGATGCTATTCATTTTGATCCATTTCCAGTCTATCTTTTTTCCTCATCGCTATTCAGTATGCTAACTTCAACTTTCTCTCACCCACACGAACCTCATTTCATGAACAAAACTCTGTAATGCAATCAACCGTTCCTCAATATTTTGTTAATTTGTTTACAACACCATTTAGACACAAGAAATTTGTTGTTGTATAATTTTCAATAATTGTCACGATTTCAGGTGAATCCAGAATTATGTCCGCGGTCAATGTTTCTGGGTGCAGGAATTTAATTACAAATTGAAGATACGGCTAGTGAAGATTAAGAAGTCCATCGTAGCTTCATACTCCATCCGCCCTTTTTAAATGTGTTGCTTCATAATCTAACTTATTAAAGAAACATCAAATTTTACCTGCACTTTCCAAAATTATCCTCCACTTTTACTATTAACTTTTCAAAATACACGCTTATTATAGGACGATCCAGAATGGAATACTCTACACTTATTTGGGGACGGAGAGAGTATATAACTCAATATTGAGTTGCATTTGGATAAAAAGGCATTTGAAACCAATCAAAATGTTGGATATTTCTCAAGAAGAAACATGATTGATTGAAAGAAATACTTGTTCTGACAAGCATGAAGATGTATGCTAGACCATATACATTGCGAACGGATGAAGGAACTTTTTAGTTTTTTTTTTTTTTTTATGACGAAGGAACTACTCCACAGAGGACCACTAATTGGACCCTACTATAGCAAACCTCCGGGTGACCGAACAACCACCACAGCCTGGCCACCATGTTTAGCAAGATCAGTCTTGGCAAGACTTGAACCTAGCCCACATTGGGGCAAAGCCAAGTGCTTTGCTCTAGGGCAAGCACCTGGCTGGTATGAAGGAACATTTTACATAGAAGCTAAACAAAAGAATGAGACCAAATTACATCTTTTTGCTAGCAACCCGCACGAGTTGAATTTCCGCGTTAGTTGCTTTTGCATTGATCATGTGAACGAACACACAGCAGTACGGATTTTTTAGCTGCTTACTCTGTCACACTCTAATGTCCTTGCGTAATAATATAACCAATGGAAGATGTACAGAATACGAGTAACGTTTCCAGGTTTTTATTTTTCTGACAGAGAGAAGATTTGTTTTCATCTTTGAATGATGAATACAAAGACTAAAGGGAACTTGGTTACAACGGCATTGCAGCCAAGGGCAAACATCCCAACGAGTTTGGCACCTAAGAGTCTACGACTCACCAATCATATACCATCCAAAACCCAAAAAAGGAGAGGATTGGCAAGTAACCAACACAAAGTGGGAAAAAGTACCAAAAAAATACAAGTAGCAGAGAAGCAGCATTTGCACTTGAACACTTGCGATGTCAAAACCATGATTCTTGTGTTGGGACAAAACAACAGCACCAGCAGCAGCGATGGAAACTCATAATTCAGAACCAGAATGGGCACAATCCGTCATCAATAGCAGCACTATTAACAATCATCAAATGCTCATAATAATTGCAGCAAAATAAACAGCTACAAAAGAGCAACAATAGCAAAATAGCAGCAGGAGCCACGTCATCTACTCATTTGCATTTGCTTTTGCATCAAGAGTAAACCATTAACCACATTCCAATCGGTTTTCCATAAGTAATTAGCATTAGTGCGAGGCCTGGCTTCCACTAACTGAGTGTTGGATTTGGGAGATATTCCTGATATCTGACTGCCAAGGAAAATTGGCTTGGTGGCACATTTTTCAAATGGCATAAAGGCACCATTGGAAACATATTGATTGCGCATAAGTTGTAGGGTGAAAAGGAAAGTGGGTACCGGTTGGTCCCCGTTTGGTTGGAGTATTGGAATTCGTTTCTCCTGTGCATGTGGTTGGCTGAGTTGGTCGGATTGGATTGTACAGAGCAGTACTTCCCACATCGCATGGCAATGCAAGTTGGATAATGGACCAAGACCTTCAATGTTATGGAAGGTTTGATGATCACCAACCGAACAGCCAAACCAAGTCCAAATGCCAGGTCAACAAGGTCTGCTGGAAAAAAAGAATGCAATATCTTTTCTTCCATTTCCTGTAAACAAATGGCAGCTCAAATGATTATTGGAGAAGTTGAAAAGTAACTATGATTTGGCCGAGTTAAAATGCAAACCACTAACAGATTATGACGCAGCGGAATTCACGAGAAACTAGTTGCGTACTAGTTCAAACGAAAATAGGTCTCGAATCCACGAGATTCTTGAATCCACAAGATGAAAGAGAATAACTTTGAATTGTATTTGATTAAAAACTGAATAATAATAGAGGTTACATGCCCTTTTATAGGGAAAACTAACAAACCATAGCAAAAACTTACCAAAAAATAAAGTATCCCGAAAATTGGGGAAACTTCCAAAATTGAAAACTAGAAAGAAAAATAAGAAATTCCCAACTGGAATCAATGAAAACGGAATTACACGCTAAGAGTAATTCGTAATCTAATTATTACCTAAAATAGCAAAAATACTAAATTGAAGGCCTAAACGAATGAATTTGGCCGAAATCCACCATCAGTCACGATTAGGGTGGTGAGTATTGATCGCAACGCGATTCTACTTCAGCCCACCAAGTTTGGGCCTATTCCGGGCTCGTCGATAAATTGCCGAAATTGGCAATTTTCAATTAGAAGTTGATTGGGCCTCTTAGGCTTTGACCGGTCCAATTGATCATAGAACTGGGCCGCTACTTGTTCTGCATCAGATTAGATTCGAGTACTTTATCTTCTTGTCCATTTCCACGAGTTGTTTCCTTTTGAACGACTAACGTAATATAACCAGCAGCTATTTTTCTAGTATCAGTTTTTGTATCCATTGCAGTTAAAAAAAAAGTATTGGTTTTGGATGCAAGAGATTTAAAGAACAACAAAATCTTAGTTTCTATAATCGCTACCTACATACAGGGGAGTCAACTTATTCGATTTTCTAGAGGGGACAGCCTCCAGCGCTAGTTTGTCAAAATAGAAGTTAAATAGTAGTATAAACCAACTGGGAAGAGCAACGTGCCCCTATCAACTCGTTTAGTATCGAGGTGTTCTAGCTCAGTTCATTTTCTAGCCCATTTAGGAGCATAATTTGTTGAAGCCATCTTCAGTAATGCATGATGGCCGGCTAATAAACTTTGAAAGGAGATGGAAAACCTCACCTTGGGATGTTAAGGGCATTACCAAGAAGCAAGCGTCTTAAGTATCTTCACACACTTGTAAGCAGGGATGGAGAAATTACAAGAATGTGATGCATAGAGTACAAGTTGGATGGGTCAAGTGACAGAGTGTTTTGAGAGTGTTGCGTGACCATAGGATACCTACAAAGTTGAACGAAAAATTCTACTGTACGCTATAAGACCAGACATGTGATATGGCATGGAGTGTGGGGCTATTAAGAAACATCATGCGAGTAAGATGCGTGTAATTGAAATGAGAAGGATGAGATGATGTGTGGTAACACTTTCCAAGATAGATTAGAAACGATTATCTTCGCGGGATGATAGGGGTAGTATCAACAAAAGATAAGAACAGAACGATTGATTAAGGTGTTTTAGACATGTCCATCTTAGATCGGTAGATGTGAGTGAGGAGGAATGATATGATGGTAATCGTATAGTTTAGCACTAAGAGGAGAGGTACACTATTTACTATGATGTAAAATTATGTGCATCTATTGGTATTCGTAATCAACACTTTGTGTTTTGAGTATTGCGACATTTTGTGTGATCCTATACAAACTCTAACGAATACTTTCTTTCTCAGAAAAGATGAAGAACATTGAAGTTACCTCGTCCTTTTCGGGATATAAGCAGCAAGCTTACATATTTGGGATCGGTGACATGAAGTCATTTTCTCCAATGATGCTACTTCTATATACTCCTATTCTCAGCCAATGTCTTCCTTTCTGCTTTGCCATCTTCATTTGTCTATACAACCTCCCTTACCTAAAAATTTTGATGGTAAAACTAGAGTATGAGAGTAAGATGATTCTATAAACAATTATAGAGACTTAAGATTTTAAACAATGGACTTATTCGGAGATCTAAATCTAGAATTGTCAAAAGCATAACTTGAGTACTATGGGAAACAACTACTATGCAGTTCAATTAAAACACAGGAGTCCATAATTAAATTTTTTTGACATGAATACATAAAGCATAACTCATCGTGAAATCGATAACAAAAAGCCTTGGGAATGAATACATTATTTAAAGCCTTTCTACGACACTATATGCGTAATTGGTTTCGCATTTAGCTTTTTATTTTTATTTTTTTTAGGTTTCAAACCCCATCACCTTATTGACATTTGCTCTATTTACCAAGATTTAAAAATTATCATCACTACCACATTCAAAGGTGCAAATAAGCCAACAATCAACCTAGGGCTTCAATTTCATCAAACGATACATCAAGATACTATAAAAGAAATAAACAAATAAACAACCAAAATACAAGGATTTTACCTTATAATTGTCACGATCCTTCTTCAAGAAAATTTGACTTAAGATTTTGATGTTGTAACTCTCACTCTACGATGTATAAGACAATAACATGGAGGAAAAACTGCTCTAATGAAAAATTCGACACAATTGGTATTTATGGTAAATCGAGGAACTCCTAAATTTGTAAGAAAAGTGAGAATAGATGAGATCAACTTTTGCTTGATTTAATCCTTAGGTTGATGGTACTTGACTAAGAGGTTAAAGAAAAATAGGGAAGGGTGGCGGCGCTTTGATAATTGATAGGGCAAGTATGTTGAAAATAAGGTAAAAGAGACTACGGGAGGCCGGGCAATACCTAAGTAGGGTAAGGGCATGAAGATCAAGATGCAAGAAGAGTAGGGAAGGGTTGTATTTATAGGCAAATTTCAAATGAAACCATGGGCGGCTCTGCAGTTTTATTGTTCTAAAAGCCGTGGGCGAGCAGTTGTTTCGTTTTAAAAACAATAGGCGAGCATTGTTATATTGTCCTAAAACTTGTGGGCGAGCGTAGTTGTATTGTTCTGAAAATCATGCGTGAGCGCAGTTGTATTGTGGGTGGCTCCACCAACTAATTAAAGGATTCAAGTGGACCCCAGGGTTCAAATAATGCACCAAAAATTTGTATTTTTTAACAAATTTGGGCTTTCTGTAATGACGTGTCCTAACTAACTTGCTAAGTTTTTGCCTAACCACGTGGCTCAAAAGGTTAACCTCAAGTTATATAATAGTTGCTCGATTCGTTATATATATTACCTCTAATTTTCTTTATCCACCGATGTGGGACAATTACGAGTTCTCACATTTTCTTTGACATTTTCGACTTGGATCATTCATATATAGTCAACGTAAATAACCTCACTTGATTTGCGAGAAAGTACATAGATAATTTAGGTCAAAGAAATAAAATAAATCAGGCCCAATAAATTCTCAACCAAAACATATCTTTACTTTATGTAGAGTTTTGTGTACAGCAATTTCACATATGATTTCGTCACCGCTACCGCCAAAAATAAAGTTAAAACTCGTTTCCTAGAGAGAAAAGTTTGAACAACCTTTTTTACTATGTAAATATAAGGATATATGAAGGAAATTAGGGATGTTTATTTATGACAGTTTACCCTCAATTAACGGTATAAAATAAGTGTACTTATTTTTCTTACACTTATGCCGTTTACTGAATTCTGTAAACATGAAGGATGTAATGATAAAATAAATTTATTCTTGATCAACAATGTAAAAAGAGTCCCATGTTAAGAAAAATGTTAAAGAGCAAAAGATGGGGGATCACTCCCTTTGGTTTCCATACAAACACAAATAGAAAATAAATGTACACGAATTCATTGCTTCTATTTGGTTACCATAAAAATACAAATAGAAAGAAAAACGTGACAAAAGCACATGTGTCATTTTGATTTACTTATCATTTATTCTAACTTATTTGTGTTTTCTTTTCGGATGCTATGTTTTAAACAGATGTTTACTTACTCATAGGTAAACGTACTAATAATTTCATTGTCTTTTTCGATTTCCTAATGTTTTGAGTAATTTAACATTATTCTTTGAATACATAATGCAATGTAATAGATTTGAAGGAAACTTTAGTTTACACCGCCAGTGTAAAGAATATTTTCTCTTATTCTTTTCATCATTTAACATTATTTCCTTGGACCGAACGAAAAGCTATTCCATGAAACGTAATATTCTCATTAATCATCTTGATATGACACTACTTATTTTCCTTTTTCTTTTTCTTTTTTTGGTAATTCTCTATGGTACTCATAAGTTACTAAATTGTCCTTTTCGATTGAGTAATAAATGGCAAAATCTTGAGATTCATATACCGTTACAATAATCTCAAAAAATTTAATCCATTATTGTCCATTTTGTTCTACACTCTACAATCATAGTTCAAATATTTTGGTTTGGAATCTTGATATGGTTTAAGGTCCATAACTACACTATATATGTGACTCAGTGTTAATACACCTCGAATTGGCTGTTAAAAGTTAGAGATTCGGGGTTACCAAAAATTTGTGGATAGCTTTGGTTTCTCCATTTTCTAATTAGGTGAGATTTAAGATTAGATATTGGATCTTACTTCAGCACTACTACGTACGAACCTCACAAACACAACACTATAAACCCAACCCATTAATAGGCCCATTAACGGAAGAAATAAGGGAAATTTATCGGCCGGTCCATTTTTTTTTTTTTTTGGCCTTATTCCCTCCAACCCTAATCTGATCTTGAGAACCACGCAAAAGGATTGGGCCACTTTTTTACCAGAAATACACCTCGCACTTTTACACAGTTTAACTTCTCCTCTCTCTATCTCTCTCTCTCTCTCTCCCCCTTCCTATTTTGTGAGACCCACCGCTACTTTCCTCTCCACAAAACTATTTTGCCAAATCTACCACCAAAACCTCCATCATCAAGGCCTAGATCGACACTGAAAGTCCGTTTGAGATCGATGAGACTAATGGCACAAAGAAGAAGAATGTGACGAAGTTGGATGAGTGCCCTTCTCTGACCCTTACTCGAAATGCCCTAACGGACAAGAAGCGAAGTCCCTGTAGCGAGGGACTCTACACTACCAGTTCCAGCGCTACAACCAAACAACGTTTGCCCCAATTTTAGGCAACCGTTTTGACCTTTTGCTCCACTACCTCGAGTAGAGTTTTTGGATGATTGTGTGGGGTCTACTTTGAGGTTCCACAATTAATCCGTAGTTTCCTCCATCAACCAAAATATCTAAGAGAAATTAAGTAGTAAGAGAAGTCATAACTCATAGATAAGGCTCAAAACTTGTGGCACAACCCGCTCAATAACCTCAAACTAATTTTTCGATTGGTCCCATGGATACAGCTCAATCGGGACTGTTTTTCACACCAAGACATCTCTCTGACATGATGGGGCAAACATGTAATTCACTATCCCCCTCGACGGAAGCTAGCCCGTTTGAGAATTCTGAACAGATCGGTGGGTATATCGTTGCAATTCACAGCATCTGGGGGTAAGTTGACAACCACTGATAGTTGAAGGGTGTAAACTGTAAATTAATCCATGGAAAACATACTACTGCTGCCGCCGGAAATAGAGAAGAAGGTGACACGTCGCTTGATTTCGTCTCCGAAATACGAAACAGTCCGTTAAAAAGCCAAGAGAGAGGCGATGGCCCGAGCCCACTACTAAATCTAGAGAGAGACACAGAGAGAGAGAGAGAGAGAGAGAGATGGGGAACTGGTTCTCCAACGCAGAACCTCCACCGCCAATGGTGCTGGTTCCACCGCTCTTTGATTTTCCTCCTCTCGCTGCCCGTACCAGGTTGTTCTCTTAACCCCTTCCTTCACTTGTATGTTTATTTTGTACATGTATTAATGCCTGTGTTTGAATTACAAGTTTTAAGATTCTTCTAAACAAATTTATTATGAAGTAGCAGAACTTTTTTTGGTTTTCTTGCGACCTTGAGATGTCAAATCCGATGTTTTGGTTTTGCTTTCATTTCCAGTTATGAATGCAGTATAAATGGTATCGGCCAGTTTGGTAATCTATTGTGATTTGGGTCTTTGTTTGTTGATTTTGTTATAAAAAAAAAAAAAGGGCTTTCTTGTGATCTCAGTAGTGTGGTCTTAACTTTGTAAGTGCTTGTAAGTAATTGTGTCGGACAGTGGGAGTTTTTGTAAATAATGCTAGTCACACACATTTTCTTTTCACTTGGTATTCGGCCAAGGGCCGACTAATCCGGGGAAGCGATCCCATCATCCACTAGCGGAGCGTCCAATAAATTGGGGTCAAGGCCCCATTTGGACCGACCCAGTATAGAAATTGGTAGAACGAGTCAAACTCCCTACAAAAGGCTGCCATAGGCCTCTAGTTGCCAAGTGACTACCATTGCGCCTCTTGGGGTTAATGACAAACACTTGCACATTCACTCACACTACGTGTGGGCCCCGCACCTGTGTGAGTGTCTGTGCAATTTGTGCGTGTCACTAGGCTTATTCTTTTTACTTGTATATTACCTCTGTTTATTTCTTTACCCAAAACAAACTCAATTTTACATTAAGAAATGGAAAGGCCATTGCTCGGAGTAGTGGTACTGCTCCGACTTCCATGTGGCGGATTCAAATATGAGGGCAGCTAATTTGAACCAACATTGAGCAATTTTTTTCTATTGAATGAATTGGCTGCCTGACATAAAAAAGCCGTCCAATTGATCCAGGACGGCGTTTCTGGGTTACTTATCAGCTTGCATTTATCAATTATACTGCTTCTGGATACCAAATATGCTAGCTTCTCTATATTTCTTACTATTTCTGGAATGATAGATGGTGAAGAGTTTATTTGGCTGACTCATTGTGAGATTATGCAGGATGTTGGAGTCCTCATATAACTTGTTATTTGGGAAGCTTGCTTTGAGATGCCTCTTTGAGGATTACTTTGAAGAAGCTAGGCATTTTAGCACAAGAATCATGCTTAAACCGATTGATGACCCTCATGTTGATTTAGTTGCTACTGTATCCATCTAGAATATAGTAATTTCTTTCAAGGTTTCGGCTCTCATATTTCTTGCCTTATGCATCCTAACATTTATGTTGCATTTCTTTTTCTACTTATTGAAACTTATTGTTGTTGTTGGTTGGACATACCGACTGTTTTAAGAGGAATGTGTATAAATTGCTTCAAAGTCTTTAATTACCCCTGCTATGGGATGCCGGTTGATTATCTTGTTGCATTTCTGAAGATCGGGAATAAATTTGTTTAATCATGTTCTCGTTTTCGTCAATGAAACCATTGGGAAGATAAATTACTGTTTTACTTAGTTACTGTCTTACCGAGGCGTTAGTACATGGATGCATGTCTTCTTTCTTTAAGAAAAACAACTTCTATGTTATATCTTTGCATTGAGAGGGAAAGTCTGGAAGATTGCCTCAGTATACATCTTAACAGGAAATAATTTTTTTCTATTTTTTTGTCTTACATTGGATTGTTTCAGTTCTATATGGAAAGTACGGTCAAGGAGAAATGTATTTTTTCCTTAGCCTTTTCAGGTCTCGGGTCCACTTGATCACAAGCCTAATGAGAATATCGTAGGAAATGCACTATTTCGCTGGCAAAGGTAGTGTAGTCTTTGTACAGTACATCAACTGCCTTTGTTGTGCTATTTAGTTATGACAGTGATGTTTTAAGTAAAATCTTCAAGTGACAATATGACATTGACTTGCAGTGACATTTACGATCCACACACGTTCATGGACCTTTTTGTATCAAATACTGATCCGTAAGGGGCACTTTCTTGACTTTGAATTTTGCTACCATTTATCATCATTTTCTAGTCTTTATGTGTATGTTGTGAATGCAGGGTTTTATTGGTAAGGTCAAGCGCTTACTATCCAAATTATGGTTTGGGGGCATTTGGATTTTTCCCCATACTTCGTAAGAAAAGGCATATTCCTATCCCTAAATTATCATATGGATTCTCAAGTTTGTCTGGATGCAATCTCACCACACCAGTGATATTTCATTTAAAAAGCTTACGCTTACTAATAATGCAGGGTGTCTTCAGAGGATTATGGTGTTATGGGTCTGAGATATGGGTCGTCGAATCTATCAATTGGAGCGACAGTAATGCCTTTCTCTCGTATGTGACCTGCATAATTAGATTTCTCCTATTAACTATGAAGCACCGACACTTCTAGAGGTCGCCGTGTCCACGTATTGGACACGGGGACATGGCGACACGCGTGTCCCACGTGGGGACATGTACTGGACACGCCACGTGGCGTGTCCCTTAAATTAAATTATTTTTTGGAGGGGGACACTCGGGGGACATGGCATGGACACGCGTGTCCCCCATAGACACACTCTCTCGCTGTGTTTATGTATATATATGCATATATATACATATATATATATATATGGATGTATGTACTGATATATATATTTTTGTTGAGGGTATATATCTTACATTATGTGTATACGAGTACATATACTAGTAATAACAGTGTAGATATCTCAAATATCAAAAGAAAAGTGTATATATCTATGTATATATAATTATTATATATTGTTATTGCATGCATATATGATTTATTTATACATATAATTAATTAATTATTTATTTATTTATTTATTTTTGCCGTGTCCCCCACCGTATCCGTGTCCATTTTTTTGAATTCACGTGTCCGTATCCGTATCCGTATCCGTGTTAGTGTCCGCATCCGTGTCGGTGTCCGTGCTACATAGCTCCTATATCAACATTAGTTATCCAGTTTCCTTTGTTTTCTTTCTTCTGCCAACTCCAATCGTGGGTTGCCTAAGAACTTGATCAATAAATTTGTTTCTTCTACATCTCTGCTGGAACCCCCGTTGACGATTTTTTTTAATTTTTTATGTAGTTTTATTCCCTTTGTGTGGAATGCAATGTGTGCAAATATAATTTAATCATCTGTTTAGGTAGCGTATATAGGCCTTGTCTGGAGGTGACTCTTTGACCAGCTACACTAATTTCAGTGAGCTTTTGGGATTTTGATATAGTATATGGCAAGTTGTGAAGCACAAGTGAAGAGAAAATTTGTGGGGAAAAATAGTCCTAATCTGATTTTTCTATGCAGTGGCTGATGAATTCCCAAAAAGTGCATGGCTGGTAAGCAAGATGGGAAGGTTAACTGCTGGAGTGCAATATGAGCCACATTGTAAGTTTTTCTCACTTCACATCTCACTTATGAGATTTCAGGTTGTGTTCTTTCTTTTGATTTTTTTTATTTGCTATCCGGAACAAGGATCTTAGTCCATTAGATATTCATTGGCTACGAAATTGCGCACCATTAAAGCTTAACTTCTATTGTGCATGTATCAGCCCTTTTATTTCTATGTGGATGGCCTAAGAATTTCATGGAAACTAATTTCTTTTAAGTTTGTACTGCGCTTCATGTGTTTACTATCTTGAGTATCTTCACTGCTTATTGTATTCTTGAGTTGTTGTTTGGTCTTCAGAAAACTTATTTCAATGTTCTCTTCACGAATGTGTTTAATAGTTGGAAGCAAAGGAGGAACAAGGTATAATAATCTAGAAAATTGGAGTTGCGCGATTGGCTATGGACTAGGATCAGGCAGTCCTTTGAGTCCATCCTTCAATTTTGGTCTTGAACTGGCTAGAAGTTCCCAGGTTTGTTGCCTTCAAAAGCTTTACAAACCCTTATCATATTTGCTTGAACTTTCCTTTTCTTTTTGATGTATTTTTCTGAAACAAGTTCAAAGAAAACTTGATGATATCCTTTAAAAAGTTCATATCATACCGTTAAAAATTTCAAGGTCTAACAGAGATTAAATATTTGATAATATAAATTTGGAGAGGAGATTTCAGTAGTCATTCGAACTGGATCTAGTCTATTTACATTCTTGTGTGCTCGATCAGGACAGTTTATTCACTGTTTGACTTTCTTCTTGCGCAATGACAATGATAACATACGATACTCATGTTGCGGATCCATAGCGATACTACAAAATGACGGATGCGCAGGCTATGGTTAGGACATGATGACCCATGCATACTCTTTAGTACTATCTTGAGATCTGTATGTTCAGTGATGATCATTTGTCGTATCGCATTGTGTTGGAGTTAACTGTCCCCAGGGACATCCTGCCAGCTTAGGCTGCATTCCTCCCCAATAAAAGACTTATGTTCAAGTCTATTAAATTTACCTGAAAATTTATGGTGTACCTATGAGCCTTGAATTTCTTTGGTAGGTAAGGAATTAATGCCTCGATTTCTGCTATAGTTTCATCTAGTGTAATCATGATTCTTATTCCTATTGCATTTCTTTTACTGATTTTGTGTTAATGAACCTTCACTTGCACTGCAGTTCATTGCCTCATTCTATCAACATGTGGTGGTCCAAAGACGGGTATGCCACACACCCCCCCCTCCCCCCTCCTTCCTTCTCTCTCTCTCTCTCTCTCTGTGTGCGCGCGCACGCGCATGTGCACATCAGTGAAATTATGATGGAATAAAGCAGAGTAGATGCACAATGTGAATTACGATGGAGAAATCTTTTTCAGTTCTGAGCAAAGAGTACTTTTTGAAAGTTTCAAGGAAATACAACCATGTTATAAACCCCGCTACCCATACACCCACCCACACCCAGCCAAGGTATTGCTTCAAATTGTGAGGCACTATTAGAAGCAAAATCTTCCTTCCATTTGGAATGCATTGTAATATTTCCAAATTCCCATAGATGGTATCATTCTTTGAAATTATTTTTCCTCATAATGTTTGAAGAATGCTACTGAACCAACTGTTAATTGCAATTACATAGGTGAAGAACCCACTTGAAGAAAAAGAAGTAGTTGGGATTACGAACTACATTGACTTCGGTTTTGAGTTACAGACAAGGTATTTTAGTTGTTATTATGGAAAGAAGTTGATTCTGTTGATTGGGCGTTAAACTTGTATATGCTTGTGGTGAAAGGTTTGATGATAGCAAAACCTCAAGCCCTAATGCAGATTCCTCTTTTCAAGTTGCTGCATCTTGGCAAGCCAATAAAAACTTCTTGGTGAAGGTACGGTTGTGATCCTGTTCTATGATGAGTCCTTAGGTTTTACAAAGTTTCATGCCTATCCATGCATCATCTTCTCAGGGAAAGGCTGGGCCTCTGAGCTCATCTATAGCGTTAGCATTCAAGTCATGGTGGAAACCTTCTTTCACCTTCAACGTTTCAGGTATTTCCTGTAGTTGTATGTTTTTTCTACTCCTAGGCTTTCTACAAAGTAGTAGGTTATTTAAACTTGATACCAGAGTCCCTGAGCGCCATGAAAAGCCTCAACTGTCCAAGCTCGTCCAAAAGGGGTACGCGGTGTGGGAACATTTGTTTCCAGAGAAAGAAGTTTTCTTTTATGTATTTAGTTGTCGAACCATTTGTTGGCCTGGTTTGACCAATTGTGAGTATTTGGTGTGAGCTTGCAATCTTCTTTTGTGTCATGATAATTTCGCATGTAACTGAAAGTGCCTCAAACCTTCTTGTTCTCTATATCAGATTCCAGACTCCGGTTAAGCTTGAGCAAGATATTTGCTGGAGGTTAATTCGGTATGTTTGGTGTGACGGGATATATCGGAGGAAGGAGGTGAGAGAGGAGAGAAACGTACTCCTTTGTTTGGTAGATTTCCGAGAGGGTAGAAAATAGAAAGTGAAGGGGATAGAGAAGACTCCAGGGGGCCTACCGCCGACTTGGGTGGAAGGTGGAGGGAAGATGCCCCCACTCTTATTTGATACTTCAGATAATTCTTTCACTGGTCTAGCTTTTGGTAAAATAAGGGCATAATTGCAGATGATTCAAGTCATTCCTTCCCTTTTTCTTTTGTCCTTTCCACTCACCCAAACGACTTAGGAGGCAACAGCAGTTCTTTCTCTAGTGACGAAGTTCCTCACTTTATTCCTGTGATTTCTCACCTCCTCCCTCTTTTTTCCCCCTTCAACGTGGAGCATGTGTTCAGGAGGTCGATTGTATATGGCAAGATTGTTCTAAAGTTGTATGTATTCTCTAGCGAAGGCATGATTAAGAGATTTGTTCATTCTCTCCCTCTGCTCTCAGTGAAATTTTCTTGTCACATCAAACCAGATTTTTTGGGTCTAAAATATGTGTGGACATCTGTTAAGCCAGTTGCGCCTAGATGATTGAGTTCAAGTTAGGTTTCAGTGTTAGAATGTTACTTTTATGATATGATCTTGATTCACTGCTCAGATGGACGTGAGATTCCTAACAGGTAAATTATGATCTGAGCAATTATTTTCATCGGTTTTGCAGCTACTAGAGATCGTACCGTCGGAAACACATCTTTTGGATTCGGCATCCGTGTTGATAATCTTAGAGAAGCAAGGTCAGTTTAGTTTTCAATTGTTCTTTCAGACTTGGATTCCCACGTCAATTTTAGCAGTAATGATCAGTGGGCTTTCCCACCACGTTCGTATATATTAGTTTTGACTTTTTTTTGTTTAGACCATGGATTATTGGTTCCTTTTATTTCCAAGCGATCCAGTTGTACCCTCTGCTCAAATTTCACGAGCATTAGTTGGTTATGAATCTATCATTCGTGTTTATTGGTTACGGCTGAAATGTGTACCTTCGTTATCGATACAAAATGCAGTTACCAAAGAGCAGATCCGAATTTCGTAATGCTGACACCAAACAAGGAGCATTTAGCAGAGGGCATTCAATGGAAACATGGGAAGAGACCTATGCTACAATCAGATGTAGAATCCGGGAATTTTGATGGCATACCCATGGAGCTGAGGCCTTTAGGGAGAATTTTGTAATTTGATAAATGCGTAAGTTTTATGACTGCAAGCGTTTTGTTAAGTTGTGAAGTAGGCCAAGGGGTATTGAAAGTATTACTAGGATTAATTGTAGTTATCTAATTTGACCATAGCCCTTCTGTACTGGAGTATTGCTGTGAGCCTGTGACCACAGCCTATAATTTTATTAGCTTTAGGTATTGTTTTTTAACAGGTCTTGTGGTTAACACATACAAATTATTTGTACAGTGGCGTGTCCACAGTGAGGTGATTCGAACCGCTCGTTTCATTCATATCATTGACAAAATCATTTGTAAAAAAATAACCTTAGTGGACATCAACTGGGATCAAATAGTTTTATAAAAAAAAAAATTGTCTAAATACTTATAAATGTGTGATGAAGATAGTTTTTCATGAATAAAAGATGCCAGAGTCATACTGGGCCTACTAGAAGATCATCCAAACTGACCATTTTAGAGGACGTGTTGATAAATTTATTCATGTAAAATTATCCTCATTAGATATCCAAAAGTATCTAAACAAACAAATTATTTAAAAAATATGATTTTTTTTATACTTAAAGTTGTCCAATCAAAATGATTTTTGTAATGACTTATTTAAATTATTTGTTACATTTTAAAAGGTAATACTAGAAAGGCGGCCGGCCGCAAGGCGCGCGAATTTAGGCCCATATTTCATGCGCATGTGAAGGCCCGTTATGAATTGTTATTTTTGCTACCTTGAAATGCAAGAAAAAGCTGGATAGACGAACACGTATAAACATTACATTTAAAGTCGTCGTTAGCCTAGCCATATGAATTTTATTGTTTTCGCCAAAAACATCTAAGAGTAGTGAATGCCATGTCACATCCCCTTGTAAATATCTATATACAACTAAAATGCATTACCAAGTTAAGATAATGCAGACTGGAGATAAGAAAGTCTAGTAAAAATATGCAAATACAAATTACTAAATTCCCAGTTAGATGAAACATGGTTAATTAGGGAAAAGGGCTAACTTCAGTCCCGAATACATTTCTCTAACTGTATACACAGGACACAATACGGCCAATCAAATCTCACTTAAACTCTTCAATCCAACATTCTCTAAACATAATAAGAACCCTGAATTGAACCAGAAGAACAATTGAATATATGGACATGGATATATTCCTCTGATCGGTCAATGTTTGGCAATAATTTCTAATCACGTTGACTCCAGTGTCCTTTCAAAATATTACTACTAGAAATTAAGATATAGCCATAGACCATAGTGATTGCATTTGATTCCTAACACTATTGATTGAAAACAACACGTTCAGATTGACTGCTAATAATAAATAATATGGTCCCGAGTGACATCTGGTTTTCGAATGTGTAATTTCGATCAACTTGGTTTTTTGTTCGTAGGAAATTAAACTAGTAACTGCACCCTTTCCAAAAGATAAGTATTAGCAGAAACTGTAGTATGTTATGGAGGTAAAAATCATTTAATAGTTATTACTTACTACCTCTGTCCCAATTTAAGTGTGTTAATTCGTAAATCCAACTTATTAAAAAAACATCATCATTACACCTTTCACATTTTTACCTCTACTTTACACTTTTTACATCAACTTTATCTCTACTTTCTAAAATTATCCTCCACTTTTACTCATTAACTCTTTACCCATTAATTTTTCAAAAGGGAAAAATGATAATTGTACCAACTTTTACCCATTAACTTTTCAAAACACTCACTTATAAAGGGACAACCCAAAATGAAAATCTAAACACTAAAAAAAGGACGGAGGGAGTATTGATTTAGTATTTTTCATTCAACATTATTATTATAATTATTGTAGTATGTGTTTAAATAAAAATTACTTTTGTAAGTTATCAAAAATAATGTATGATTATCCTTTTTCACATGGTCATCATAAATTTAATAGTTATTTAAAGACAAATTATTGAAAATCATTTTAATGTAATTAGAGATTATTATTATGTGATTCATATTGTTTTAACTAAAGTCTTTTTTCACCTCGTTTTTTAGGATCTTTCTTCGACAAGGACATGATATAAGAGTCAATCATGCAAATAGGACACAAACTAATTCATTAATGCCAAGAGGACAAATCACCCCCACATTCCAAAAATGCCCCCACTAGCTCATGAAAGTGCCAAAACTCCCCAAACCCTATGAAAGTGCCTAAACCCCCAAAGCTAGTGAAAGTGCCTAAACCCTAGGGTGCTCTATGAAAGTGTCTAAACCTAAACCCTATTCCAAATTGCCACAGCAACATGCGTATCGAAACTCTTTAACAAACTTTGATCCAGGGGCCCCCTCCGAGGCACATTTTCTGCATCGCCTACACAAGCGTCGCTAGATGATCCATCCCTAGATGGGACCTCCTGCTCCTGATCCTCCAACTCCTCCTCAGCCTCGGCCTCGGCCTCCTCCACGTGAGGGGGCTGCTCCTGCAAAAGGGCATTAGTACAACGAACCTGTTTTCCCTTCCGGATCTGAGTAACCTCCGAAGCCTTGCGTCGCCGGTTAGAAGCCGTTTGCCGCTCAAATACCATATCTGTTTGTAACACATCACAAATAAATGATAAGCATAAATGAAATTATAAGCACAAGACAAACATCAACACTCCCCCGCATAACGTGAGCTATTATAATAACAATCCTCCAACTTCTAATCACAAATAAATGATAAGCACATGAAATTCTAAGTTTTGGAAATAAACTACTGAAAATATGCTCCATATTATTCGGGAGTTAGTTGTCGAAAAACTAGGTATATTTTAGAAGTTAAATCCCGAAAGTTGTAGGAAATTACGGGAGTTAATTGTCGAAAACAATGTTAAATTTCGGTAGATAATTCCCGTTTGATCATTGGTCAAATAACTGGTATTGACATTTTCGACTTCTAACTACCGAAATTTATACCGTTTTTCGGGAATTCTATACCGAATTCCTTCAACATCAATGGCGGTTCAACTTACAAAATTTCAGTCCAAAGAACTTTCGATCAACCAATCTCACTTGAAATTAACAACTATAAAGCGATTTTTCAGAACCTTAGAAAGATCTATACGATATATGTATGTATATCTTAATGTATATGTATATATACCGAGCAAAAAATGAATATACCTTTTAGTTCCGGGTCGGATCTGAGCCGTTTGGTCGTCGTCGCGACAGTGATGGTGGTCGTCGGTCGGAGGGGCAGTGGGTGGTGATGGGTGATGGGTGTTGAGTGTTTCGGTGTGGTGGTGATGGAGTATGGGAGAAGAGAGGTCGTGGGTTATAAGAAGGAGAGGAGGGAGGAGAAGAGGGAGAGTTTTTTTAAAATTTGGGAGAAAAATTAAACAAAGGGTATTTTGGGAACTTTGTTGGGATATTTGAAGCAAAAATGTGAAATTTTCATTTTAGCTGGGATGTAATGATGTATGTAGAAATCGGATGGTATGAAGTTATAAATGGGATGCAAATAGAATCACCCTTTTTTTTTTTTTATCATTAAGGGTACTTTTGTCCAGTGTTGTCCTTAAGCCCTTAAAAATTTTCCATCAATGTATTGGAGGTCTTCAAATAAGTTAGACTGGACTAAACACCCTTTAAAGCCTTTTGGCCAATTGTCTGCATTTTTTATTTTGCCCACTAGACAATAGTTTTAGTTGAAAGACAAAATTCGGAGTGGATTAAGTAAAAAGCGGTGTGCTGTTATAAAACCTGAAAAGTAAGTCTTTTCCCACTCAAAATGGTGACCTGCTACCAGATTGACAGTCGGTCTTATTTTTTTGGTAAGTATTCCCTTATTTCGTAGCAAGTACTATCTTATTCTGTGGTAATTCTTTGTTTGTTTGGTTGTATGTATTTCCAGCATTCGTGATAAGTAAAGTATAATTTTTTTTTTTGAGAAAAGACTGCAAAACACCTCGTTTTTGGAAAAACCACCCTATTTTTTAGGGCTGCACAAAAAAACCAGTGAACCATGAATCCGGTCCGGACCGAACTGATCCGTACGTTTTGGATTTTAACCGTGGATTAATGGTCCGAACACGGATTCAAAAAATAATAAACCGTGACTCGCGGTCCGGATACGGATTTTGATTTTGAAACCGTGGATTAACCGATCCGGACTGTGAGATTTTTATTATATGTAATTTTTTTAAAAATATATATGTATGTATATATAAATAATTTTATCACTTCTATAAATATTGTCAATTTGATATAGAGTAATACTGTTATCTCCTATATATATTGTCAATTTGTATTGGACTTTCATGTATTCCATTGCCTTGCATGTATTGGACTTTGATGAATTTAGTAGTTATTCTCTATTTTTTTTTTTTATTAAACTACCTTTGTTTCTATTCCACTTTGTAACTGAACTAAGCTGTATGCTTCTACTAGTGCTTGATTAGGCCATTGTTGTGGCTCCATCACGGTTTCATCTAAAGTCTCTTTGTTTTCTACTTTGGATTTTTTAGGATTTTATTTTAATCAAACTGTTTGTTACTTATTTACGTATGATATGTAATCCGTAGATAAAACTGGAACCGATCTGTGACTCGCGGATCGGATTGGAACCGGACCGTGAGATTTTTGGTCCGGACATGGATTGGATTTTCTAAAAACCATGACTCGCGAATTAGGATTGGATTCATGCCAATCCGATCCAATCTGATCCGGACCATGTACACCCTTACTATTTTTTTGTTTATGGTTTTAATCGAAAGGCCCAAATTCATATACAGTATATTTTTTATCCAATAGCTTAAATTTAACAGGGTATAGGTGCCCCCGTACTCATCGGGGCACTGAAAAAATCGCACAATCCAAATCCCTGCTCCGACACTGTTTTTCCCACCAAGACATCTCTCCGTCATGATGGGGCAAACATACTACCGCTGCCGCCGGAAATAGAGACTAGCGAACACGTCGCTTGATTTCGTCTCCGAAGTCCGAAACAGTCGGCTCAAAAGCCAGGAGAGATACGGTGGCGCGAGTCCACAACTAACTAGAGAGAGAGAGAGAGAGATGGGAAACTGGTTCTCAAAAGCTGAACCTCTACCGCCAGTAGTGCTTGTTCCACCGCTCTTTGATTCTCCTCCTCTCGCAGCCCGCACCATGTTGTTCTCTTAAACCCTTCATTCAATTCTATGTTCATTTTGTACATGTATTATTGCCTGCATTTCAATTACAAGTTTTAAGATTCTTCTTTTTTTTTTCGTTTGGTAAAGTTCTAAGATTCTTCTAAACAAGTTCGATTATGAAGTAGCAGAACTTTTTATGGTTTTCTCGCGACCTTGAGATGTCAAATCCCTGTTTTGGTTTTGCTTTCACTTCCAGTTATGAATGAATGCAGTATAAAGGGTATCGGACAGTTTGGTAATCTATTTTGATTTGAATCTTTGTTTGTTGATGTTGTAAAAAAGGGCTTTGGTCTTTACTTTATAAGTGCTTGAAATTAAGCGTGTCGGACAGTGGGAGTGTTTGTAAATAATGCTAGTCACATACATTTTCTTTTCACTTGGTATTCGGCCCAATCGACCGACTAATCCAGGGAAGCGATCCCATCATCCACTAGTGGAGAAGCGATCCCATCATCCACTAGCGTCAATTAAATCGGGGCAAGGTCCCATTTGGACCAACCCAATATAGAAATAGACAGCATGAGTTGAACTCCCTACAAAAGGCTGCCATAGGCCTCTAAGTTGCCAAGTGACTGCGCCAAGGCGCCTCTTGGGGTTAGTGACAAACACTTACACATTCACTCACATTGTGTGTGGGCCCCACACCAATGTGAGTGTGAGTGTCTGTGTGATTTGTGCGTGTCACTAGGCTTATTCTTTGTACTAGTATATCACCTCCGTTTATTTCTTAACCTAAAATAAACTCAATTTTACATTAAGAAATGGAAAGGCCATTGCTCTGTGTAGTGGTGATGCTCTGGCTTCCATGTGTGAGAATGCAGATTCAAGTATTAGGGCAGCTAATTTGAACCAACATTGGGCAATTTTTTCTATTAAATGAATTGGCTGCCAGACATAAAAGAGCCATCTAATTGATCCAGGATGGCGTTTCTGACGTTTCTGGGTTACTTATCAGCTTACGTTTCTGGATACCAAATATGCTACCGTCTCTATATTTCTTACTATTTCTGTTATGATAGATGGCGAAGAGATTATTTAGCTGACTCATTGTGAGATTATGCAGGATGTTGGAGTCCTCATATAACTTGTTATTTGGAAAGCTTCCTTTGAGATGCCTCTTTGAGGATTACTTTGAAGAAGCTAGGCATTTTAGCACAAGAATCATGCTTAAACCAATTGATGACCCTCATGTTGATTTAATTGCTACTGTATCCATCTAGATTATAGTAATTTCTTTCAAGGTTTCAGCTCCCATATTTCTTGCCTTATGCATCCTATCATTTATGTTGCATTTCTTTTTCTACTTATTGAAACTTATCATTATTTTTGGTTGCACATACCTACTGTTTTCTGAGGAATATGTGTAAATTGCTTCAAACTCTTAAATTACCCCTGTTATGGGATGCTGGTTGATTGTCTTGTTGCATTTCTGAAGATCAGGGATTAATTTGTTTAATCATGTTCTCATTTTTGTCAATGAAGCCATTGGAAGATAAATTACTGTTTTACTTAGTTACTGAGGCGTTAGTACATGGATGCATGTCTTCTTTCTTTAAAAAAAATAACTTCTATGTTATATGTTGAGAGGGAATGTCTGGAAGATTGCCTCAGTATTCATCTTAACAGGAAATAATATTTTTCTATGTTTTTGTCTTTACATTGGATTGTTTCCGTACTATATGGAAAGTACTGTCAAGGAGAAATCTATTTTTTCCTTAGCCTTTTCAGGTCTCGCGCCCGCTTGATCATGAGCCTAAAGAGAATATTTTAGGAACTGCACTATTCCGTTGGCAAAGGTAGTGTAGTCTTTGTACGGTACATCAACTGCCTCTGTTGTGCTATTTAGTTATGACAGTGATGTTTTAAGTAAAATCTTCAAGTGACAATCTGATGTTGACTTGCAGTGATGTTTACAATCCACACACGTTCATGGACGTTTTTGTATCAAATACTGATCCGTAAGGGACGCTTTCTTGACTTTGTATTCTGCTACCACTAATCATTATTTTCTAGTATTTATGAGCATGCTGCCAATGCAGGGTTTTACTGGTAACGTCAAGCGCTTACCATCCAAATTATGGTTTTGGGGCATTTGGATTTTTCCCCATACTTCTTAAGAGGCATAGTCCTATCTCTAAATTATCATATGGATTCTCAAGTTTGTCTGGATGCAATTTCAGCTGTGATATTTCATTTAAAAAGCTTACGCTTACTAATAATGCAGAGTATATTCAGAGGATGGTGTTGTTGTGGGTCTGAGATATGGGTCATCGAATCTGTCAATTGGAGTGACACTAATGCCTTTCTCTTGTATGTGAACTGCATATTTAGATTTCTCCTATATCAACATTTGTTATCTAGTTTCCTTTCATTTTCTTTTTCTACCAACTCCAATCGTTGGTTGCCTGCGAATTTGATCAATCAATTTGTTTCTTCCAGCGTTCTAAAAATCGGTCAAGTCGGCCGACTAGTCGGCCACAAGTCGCTAGTCGGAGGTCCCCCGACTTGATCTAAACCCAACTAGTCGGCCAAAAGTCAGCGATCAGTTGGCCAAAAGTCGCTAGTCAGTAGCCGACCTACCTAGGACCGACAAGCGTCTTTTAGAACCTTGGTTTCTTCTACATCTCTACTGGAACCCCCCTTGATGATTTTTTTGTTTTCTAGTTTTATTCCCTTTGTTTGGAAATGGTGACTTTTAGACCAGCTACTCTAATTTCAGTGAGCTTCAGGAATTTTGATATATTATATGGCAAGTTGTGAAGAGAAAATTTGTGGGAAAAAAAATCCTTCTAAGATGATTTTTCTATGCAGTGGCTGATAAGCAAGATGGGAAGGTTAACTGCTGGAGTGCAATATGAGCCACAGTGTAGTCCTCAAGAGGACACCCGAGAAAGCAAAAAAATATGAGCCACAGTGTAAGTTTTTCTCACCTCACATCTCACTTATGAGATTTCAGGTTGCGTTCTTTCTTTTGATTTTGTTTTTACTATCCAGCAGGAACAAGGATCTTATCCCCACAATAGTCCATTAGATATTCACTGGCTTCGAAATTGTGAACCATTAAAGCTCAACTTCCATTGTGCCCTGCATATATAAGGCAGGGCCAACCAATTACGCTTACCAATGAATGATATGGGTTTTCAAGATGCTTAGGCCTCCTTCGGTTCATCAAGGAAAAACCCTACCCTCCCTTTCTTCTTTCGGTTCATTGTGAGAGAGAGAGTTCCCAATAGTGTGGTTACTGATCTCTATTTCCTCGCTATCGCATGGTCCATTTGATTAGATAGGTGGCTGTGTCATGGCCTATTTGATCGATTGATCTCCCAAGCTTGTGATCCGGTTGGATTCTTTTATCCGATTTCCTCACAACTTCCGCTAAGGGAATTTGTCACTTTCGCCTCCACTTCCACCAGTCGCTTCCATCTATCAGCCCCTTTATTTCTCTGTGGATGGCCTAAAAATTTGTGAACCATTATGCTTCATGAGTTCACTATCTTGAGTATCTTCACTGCTTATTGTATTCTTGACTTGTTATCTGGTCTCCTGAAAACTAATTTCAATGTTCTCTTCATGAATGTGTTTAATAGTTCGAAGCAGAGGAGGAACAAGTTTGAATAATCTAGAAAATTGGAGTTGTGCGATTGGCTATGGATTAGGATCAGCCAGTCTTTTGAGTCCATCCTTCAATTTTGGTCTTGAACTTGCTAGAAGTTCCCAGGTTTGTTGCCTTCAAAAGTTTTAAAAAACCTTATCATATTTGCTTGAACGTTCTTGTACTTTTTGATGCATTTTTCTGAAACAAGTTCAAAGAAAACTTGATGATATCCTTTTAAAGGATGGCGATCTATTGAGGACTCCCTCAAACATAAATTCCGTGCGGACCTCACCATTTTTCGACTTTCCGGATCAAATTTTGACGATCCGAACCGCTCAATGTTTTTAAAATGCATTTTCCTATATAGCGTTTTTAACAAAAACTGATCCGATCAAGCCCTTCCGGGTATTTTTTTTTGAAGATTTTCCGCGTGGACCCTTAAAAATGCATTTTAAAAACATTGAGCGGTTCGGATCGTCAAAATTTGATCCGGAATGGTGAGGTCCGCACAGAATTATCCTAAGGGAGTCCTCAATAGATCGCCATCCTCCTTTTAAAAATAAGTTTGTATCAATACAACAAAATGACCGATGCACAGGCTATTGTTACGACATGATGACCCATGCATAGTCTTTACTACCATCTTGAGATCTGTATGTTCAGTGATAATCATAGGTTGTATCACTTTGTGTTGGAGATAACTCTCTCCAGGGACATCCTGCCAGCTTAGGCTGCATTTGTCCCCAATAAAAGACTTATGTTCAATTCTATTAAATTCACCTGAAAATTTATGGTGTACCTATGAGCCTTGAATTTCTTTGGTAGGTAAGGAATTAATGCCTGGATTTCGGCAATATTTCCATCTAGTGTAATCATGATTCTTACTCATATGCACTTCTTCTACTGTTTTTGTGTTAATGAAACTTCGCTTGCATTGCAGTAGATTGCCTCATTCTATCAACATATGGTTGTCCAAAGACGGGTATGCCTTTCTCTCTCTGAATATATACATCCACGTAAATAGTACTCAAAAAGGAAAACACTCTAAAGCATAGTAGATGTGCACAATAGTGAAACTATGAAGGAATACAGCAGAGTAGATGCACAATGTGAGTTATGATGGAGAAATCTTCAGTTCTGAGCAGAGATTACTTTATGAAAGTTTTCAGAAGATATAACCATGTTATAAACCCTGCGACCCGTACGCCCGCCCACACCCACACATGGTAATCCTTCAAGTTGTGAGGCACTAGTTGAAGCAAAATCTTGCTTACTTCCATTTGGAATGCATCTTATTCTTTGAAATGATTCTTCCTCATAATGTTTTCTTGCGCAAGTATATCCTCCTTGTGGTTTGAAGAATGCTACTGAACCGACCGTGAATGGCAAATTACATAGGTGAAGAACCCATTTGCAGGAAAAGAAGTAGTTGGGATTATGAACTATATTGACTTCGGTTTTGAGTTACAGACAAGGTACTTTAGTTGTTACTGTGGAAAAGTTGATTCTGTTGAGTGCGCGTTAAAACCAGTATATTCTTGTGGTGAAAGGGTTGATGATAACAGAACCTCAAGCCGTAATGCAGATTCCACTTTTCAAGTTGCTGCATCTTGGCAAGCCAATAAAAACTTCCTGGTGAAGGTACGGTTGTGATCCTGTTCTATGATGAATCCTTGGATTGTACAAAGTTACGTTGCTATCCATGCATCATCTTCTCAGGGAAAGGCTGGGCCTCTGAGCTCATCTATAGCTTTAGCATTCAAGCCATGGTGTAAACCCTCTTTCACTTTCAACGTTTCAGGTATTTTCTGTAGTTGTATGTTTTTTCTCCTCCGAGTCTTGTTTACGAAGTAGTAGGTTATTTAAACTTGATACCAGAGTCCATGAGCGCCAGGAAAAGCCTCAACTATCCTGGCTGGTCCAAAAGGGGTAGGTGGTGGGGGAATAATTGTTTCCAAAGAAAGAAGTTTTCCTTTATGTATTTAGTTGTCGAACCATTTGTTGGCCTGTTTTAACCAATTGTGAGTATTTGGTGTGAGCTTGTTGCAATCTTCTTATGTATCGTGATAATTCGCATGTTACTGAAAATGCCTCAAGCCTTCTTGTTCTCTATATCCAGATTCCAGACTTCCTGTTAAGCTTGAGCAAGATATTTGCTGGAGGTTAATTCGGTATGTTTGCTGTAACAGGATATATTGGAGGAAGGAGGTGAGAGAGGAGAGGAGAGGAGGAGTTTGGGGGTGGAGGAAGGAAGATTGAGGAGGAGAGAAACGTGGAGGCCCACCACCCACTTTGGGGTGGAAAGGTGGAGGGAAGATGCCCCCCTCTTATTTGATACGTCAAATAATTCTTTCACTCTACCCTCGAAGTACCCTTTGTCGAGTTTTAATAAAATTCTTATTGCCGATAAAAATAAAATAAAAATAAAAAAATCTTTCACTGGTCTAGCTTTTGTTAAAATAAGGGCGTAATTGCAGATGATTTTAGTCATCCCTTTCCTTTGTCTTTTCCTTTCCACTCAAGCGAACAACTTAGGAGGCCGCAGCAATCCTTTCTCTGGTGACAAAGTTCCTCACTATATTCCTTCGATTTCTCCCCCTTCTCTTGTGAAATTTCTTGTGAAATCAACCTAGATTTTTTGGGTCTAAAATATGTTTGGATATCTATTAAGCTAGTTGCGCGTAGATGATTGAGTTTGAGTTAGTTTCAGTGACAGAATGATACTTTTTATGATTCGATCTTGGTTCACTAGTTCAGATGGATGACGAGATCACTGACAGGTAAATTATGATCTGAGCAATTATTTTCATCGGTTTTGCAGCCACTGGAGATCATACCTCCAGAAACACATCTTATGGATTCAGCATCCGTGTTGATAATCTTAGAGAAGCAGCAAGGTCAGTTTAGTTTTCAGTTGTTCTTTCGAACTTAGATTCCCATGTCTATTCAGTAGTAATGATCAGTGGGAAAGCCCAGCACGTTCGGAGATATAAGTTTGACTTCCGTTTGTTCAGACCACAGAATACTGGTTCCTTCTATTTCCAAGCGATCCAGTTTTACTCTCTGCTCAAATTTCATGGGAATTAGTGATTATCAATCTATCATTCGGATTTATTGCTTACGACTGAAATGTGTTCCTTCATTATCAATACAAAATGCAGTTACGAAAGAGCAGATCTGAATTCTGTAAGGCTGACATCAAACAAGGAGCATTTGGCAGAGGGCATTCAATGGAAACATGGGAAGAGACCTGTGCTACAATCAGATATAGACTCCGAGAATTCTGATGGGAGTTTAGCACCTCCTCCATGAAAAAAAACTCAAAACTTCTGCCTTCTAAGGGAGAATAATGAACCAACTCAGGACCTCTCGCTTAGACTATTGAAAAGTAGGTTCTCAAAACCCATCTTATGCAAAACAAAAAATGACTTCCTCAGACCGCAAGTCTAGCTGAGACTTACAGACCCCCTTGTGATTGAACAATTACGCCTTTATAAATCCATTTTCATAAAGTTTGTATTTCCACACTTGCATTCCTTCTTTGAGCTTGTAGGATGGGGACTTTAGCTCTGTTAAGAATCATCCTTGTGGATTTTCTTACATTTTTTGGAATTTTTTTTGGATATATTTCTGTTATATCACTTCGACTTTACACGAAAGTGCACTTTGGTCCTTCTAGTTTTAATTTGACTCGTAAAATTATTCAAAGACATTTTGGAGAAATTGAAGTGTAATCAACCAATTTCTTTCATTACTTGTCACTGTTGTTCCAGCCGTTTGATAGATGTCCTGACTTTTTGGGACACTGATCCAACAAAATTCCTTTGAACACGTGCTCTCTGATGTTCCAGTCGTTTTATAGGCATATTGACTGTCAACATCGTCAATAACCGAAACACCGCTGATGAACTCACTTCTATTGAAAAATATCCCACCTCCAACTTAACGGTGCGACGCTTAAACACTTTCTTGTGGTGCTGGTGCGAAGTAAGCCTGTGAGTATGAATAGCGAGTAAGGCAAGAGAACTACTATATAACATTTAGTTTGGAAGAATGAAGAGTTTATACTTTATTGTGCTTCAAAGGCGAGAAGTGTACAAGTGCTTTTGGAGTAGTGTGTAGTACCTTGGCCAAATGTGGCCACCTCTGTTTTATAAGCACCTAGGGAGAGTTCTAGGCCATCCTCCAAAAACCACCTTCTCAAATGATTCCTCCTACAATATGTGTGGATGCTTCCTAAAATTCTCCAACACTTACAAGACAGCGAACTTAGCCAACTAACCTCATAACCTTTAATCTGACTACGTGACTTAAAGAGTTAACCTTAAGTTGTACAGTAACTCGTGAAATTTAGTTATATATTATACTCATTTCCCACAACCTACCGATGTGAAACTAATAATGGGCTCTCACAAAAATTCTCTAGATAGTCATTTTCTAGAATATCCCTGCATGAATAGTGTACATCTTTCAATATTTCTCTAGACAAGTCTTGAACATGCAATATAGCCCCAAGCCTTGGGCTCTTCTAGAAAATCCGCAGTACGTAACGATGTGCACAACAATCCCCCAAAACATTTTGAGCCAAAATACTTACTCATCGAAAGTCATTTTCTATTTAGCAAACTACTTTTCAGATACACACTTCATCAACATCTGTATTTTAACTCTAATTGATTCAAATGATTTTATTTATTCTTTCTTTGTATTTTAAAAATTATAGTATTATTTTACTTGTACAGTGATGTATCCACAATGAGACAATTCGAACCACTCATTTCATTGGTATAATTGACAATATCATATGTAAAAATATAACCTTATTGGACATCAATTGGGATCAAATAGTTTAAAAATAAAATTGTCTAAATACTTATAAATGTGAGATGAAGATCACTTCCATGAATAAAAGATGTTAGACTCATACGGGGCCCACAGGGAGATCATCTGAACTGACCATTTTTGTAATTATTGTTTACCTAGATATGACACAACTTATTTACCTTTTTTTTTTGGTAATTTGTCATTACTCATAAGTTACTAAATTGTCCTTCTTTTCGATTGAGTAAATGGCAAAATCTGATTGAGATTCATATACGTTTACAGTAATCTCAAAAAGTTGAATCCGTTAATGTCCATTTTGTTAATAAGAGAAATCAATAGTTTTTCATAGTCTATAATTACTATAGTCCAACCCACATTTTATACCAGAAATACCCTTCACACTATTACACCGTTTGATTCAACCCACTAATAGGCCCGTTAACGAGATCCAGTTTTTTGGGTCTGATATGAAAAAGCATGCAAAAGGATTGAACCACATTTTATACCAGAAATACCCTTCACACTATTACTGTTTACATATAAAATTAACAAATTCAATAATTAATTGACACGTAATGAATAGGCCAAACGTTGGCAATTACCTGTTGATAAAGGCACACTGGATTAAAAGGATATATCTGAGTAAATACGATGTCGTATGGTTTTCTCATATTTGAAAAGCGGTTATTGGCAGTTACAAGTCAAGGATGAATAAAAAGTGACTTCGAGGTCATGTTATTAACTGCTAAATACATAAGCTCCACGTGTAAACTCGTGAAACAGACAAATTGATAGTTAGAACACGTGGAGTGCTTATTAAAAGGCAGTTATTCTCCTTAACGTATAATCATTTTGAGTTTAGTTCAAGCAACTGTGCAGATTCAAAATCAAAGCTTTTGGTGGAAGAATCAGACGGATTCAAACTCAGACGTGGAGGAGGAAGAAACTGCCAACCTGAAAAGTGGAAGTTAGAGTTCGAAGCAAGCCAATGTTCAAATTTATTGAGCGGGAAGTTCAAACTGCAAAACAGCGTCTATAAATAGAAGAAATTGAAGAGTAAAAGCCCCCGGACAAATCTTCAACAAACAGCTATCAAAAAACTGATGCTTGGTTTGTTCATTGGCAAAGTAGTTTTAGGATTTCGAACTCAGTTCAAAGTAGTTTAGGATCTCAAACTCAGTTCGAAATAGATTAGGAAGTAGAGTAGGAAGTAGTTAGGATTAATATTGATTGTTCCTATAACAATCACCTGTTCGAAGTTCTTGTATATGAAGTTGGAGACAATTTCGAAGTAAGTTTACCTTTGATTTATTAATCGAAGTATCTTGTTTCTTTTTGTTCTTCGATTTCCTAAATTTGTTGGTTTACATTTCTTCACTTGTTGAAAAAATCCTCTTAATTGAGGTAATTGAACCAATAAAACACAATCGCCTGATTAGATTTGGTTTTTCCAAAGTTAATCTGAGGGAGGAGATTGAAACTCTCTCTGGCACGCTCGCACACAATCATTTTCCATTGCAAAGAAGTAAAAGAACCAAACAATTACACCGTTTGATTCCCCCCCCCCCCCCCCCCCCCTCTCTCTCTCTCTCTCTCTCTCCCCCCTTGTTTTGTGAGGTCTCACCGCCCTTCCCTCTCTTCAAGACCGCCTCGCCAAATCCACCAAGAAAACCTCCATCGTTGGGGCCTAGATTGACGTCAAAAGTCCATTTGAGATCGATGAGACTAATGGCACAAAAGAAGAAGAACGCGACAGAGTTAGGAGAATGCCCTTCTCCGACCCTTACTCAGAAAACCCTAACGGACAAGAAGCGAGGTTCCTATAGCGAGGGACTCCTTGCTACCGGTTCCAGCGCTACAAACAAACACTGTTTGCCCTATATTTAGGCAACCATTTTGACCTTTTCCCCTCTATCTCGCGTAGAGTTTCGGATGGTTGTGGGGCCTACTTTGGGGTTCCACAATTAATACAACCCATTCAATAACTTCAAAATAATTTTCGAGTGGTCCCGTAAAAAAAAAAAAACTCAACCTGATAATTATTAGTAATTCATTGATTCTTGCAATTTTTCATTTAGTATTTCAGACCCTTGAAAACTGTACAAATTTTAATAGAATGTCAGATAAATTATGTTTCATGTATGCTCGTGATCTAAACCGTGGACATTGTATGTCTTGTTGAGGATAGTAGTTATTAAAAAAATAATAATAATCTTTATCAGAATCAATAGATCACGGGAATAAAAAGGCACATAATAATATATTTTTGTTAACTGAAAACAAAGCTTAGAAGTATTAGCACATTGTTTAAGTCTAATTTAATATTTCTTTTTAGGCTGAGTTTCCACTACGGTATTTTTGATATTTTTAGACTACAAGTTGTCAAATCAATAAATAATTATCCTTACATACATTAATTGATTTGACAATTATAGTCTAAAAGTACCGAAAATACCGCCCTTAATACTCTTATGAACAACGGACAACAATACGCAATACAAGTGGAACAGCTCACCTCCCAATCCAAATCCTCTCCAACACTATTTACTCACCAAGACAGCTCTCTGTCTTGATGGGGTAAACATGTAAGAAATTACATAATGTGACCTACATGTCACTTTGAGTGATAAATAAATTGCCCAATTATATCGAGTTTAATTGTGAAAATGTGTCTTATTATGGAAAGACATACCCTATGTGAAAGGTTGTGTCCTATGTGAAAATCAAAATCATGTACTTATTGGGAAAAGATACATCAAGAGTCACGTCCATTAGGAATAGACACATAATCAAGAGACACACTCATTGAGAAAGACACATTTTGGAGACAACTATTCCTTAATGGTAGGAAATGTGTTGCCTATAAATACTACATACGGAGGGTCCTTGGCCTAACCCGAATAAGAACAAGACTGTATTTCCATTAACGAGGTTCATTACGTGGGTCATAGGTTAGAAGATCTCTCTGATTTGTTCGATCACTTGACCAAATATATGGATGTAGGTAAGATTTCAAGTTTCCGCTGAGTTTGCAAGTATTATCAATTTGTTTCAAAACATACTACTGCTGCCGCCAGTAATAGAGAGAAGAAGCGAACACGTCGCTCGGCGTCTGAGATCTCCTGTTCCCAAAAAAATGGTGTTCCTCCATGCCAGAGTGTTTTGAATCATTAGATTGTATGTGTTTTGATTTTTGTTTCAAAATTGTAATGTGATCAAATGACTAAAAATACACCGGAATAGAGAATTTTTAGAACAGAAAATTTGATTCCGTCGCTCAGGAAATGGTACGTGGAGTCCTACTCCTTTCCCTTGGGACCCACTTCCTTTTCTACTACTAGAGTTTCCTCTCCTTGCCTCTAAAATTAAAATTTAAAACAAAACAAGTGCACAAACAAACAAAGTAGTAAAAAACAAACCCACGTGCAACAGCCGCCTAATTTATTACAGAGGGAATTCCACCTTCAGAGTGGAGATCGAACAAAATACTGTGCACAGCTATCCAATCACAACCCAAGTGGTGGATTGGTCTCTAATTTACGCAAATTGCTTTGCGCGCCTCCCCCACCCCCCCTGACACCGCGTCCCCCCCCTGGCCCCACCCCTCTCTCCCCCATTTGCCCCTGCCCCCTTCCCCCCCCCCCCCCCCCCCCCCCAGCCCGTCCGAAATTCTTTCTTTTTTTTTTTTTTCAAATTTTAATAATTTCATTTTAATTTTAATATAGAAAAAGAATTTTTTTTTTCCTATAAATTGTATAGGCTTGCCCCTATAAAATCTTTTGGGAAAAAAATTCGCCACTGCGTTGTGAAATTTCTGGCTCCGCCCCTGCTTTTGTGTAAATGATAAATATGATTTAGGGCATATATGGTGTAACATATTACATAGAGCCTTATGTTTTATTTTTCATTCATATAATAGTTTAGTTAATACTTTCTAAAAACATGTCCCAAAATGTGTCAGCCTTGTTTGGTTTGATTCTTAAGAACCGGTTTTCTCAATTATTATCCCTATTTTTAAATTTTTTTTTTAAATTTTTCTCTCTATCTCTCTCCAATTATTAATACCTATTTTTTAATTATTATACCTATTTCTATCCCTAATCATTACAAAACCAAAACTCAAAACAACATTTTAAAGAAGTGATTTGCACACTCAAGCTGTGCTTTTAAAGAAGTGATTTGCACACTCCACTCGTGTGCTTTCATAGTTTTTTTCTTTTGTCTATGATCATTTTTTTTTTTTATCGGAAATTTTTTTTTTTAAAAACAAAGCCACCTAACTTTATGTTTTCAAGACACCTAAAAAAAAAAAACAAAGCCGAAAACCACCTAACAGGAAAACAAACATGTTAAGTTATTAAGATCTCGCCTTTATTTATTACTCTAACTTTATGTTTTCAAAAGAAAATGATAATGTTGTAAATTTACATTGATAAACATACAAAAAATGAATTGAAAGATGTTATTTTCTAATTTAAAGTAGGAGTATATATTTGCATTACCGATTGGTCCACAAGAATGAATTGAAAGATATTATATATTTTCTAGAACCGCCACTGATTGGTCCACAAGAATTGATAACGTATGATATGTTTTGAACCTAGCTAAAACCTAAAAGAGAAAAAACCTTTGAATCTTAGTTCTACTTCTGTGTTTTCTAGAGCCGCTACTAATCGACCCATAAAAATTATTTGTCGATCAGGTGGGTAGAATTGAAGTAGTTTTATAAAAAATTTCAGTTCTACCACCTGACAAACAACAACTTGGGTTGGCCAACTTTAATTTTTTAGCTTTGCTTAAGTTTTGGAGTAAAGATATTCCTTCACTTTTTGTGTTGATCACTGTAAAGCTTTTCAAGGAAAATTTCTTTGGGTAACAGCCAGTACCACGTGCCCAAGCCTACATGATACTTGAATATTGCATCCGGACCGTTTAAAAAGTATATTAGATGGCTCAGATTGAAACCCTGTCTCTCTCTCCCTCTCTCTCTCTCTCCCCTTAATTCAGACTGTCCAAAATCGAAATAGACGGCCAAACCGAAAATAATTTACTTGCAAATGTAATTTGAATAAACCAAATTAAATGAGTAATTAAATAAATAAAGTTAATAGTAAATGAAATTATTAAAATTTGATAATTAAATAAATAAAGTTGAAAAAAAAGAAAAAAAGAAAAAAAAAGGGCCGGAAAGAAAAAACCAAAAAAGAAAAAAAAGAAAAAAAAGGGCAGAAATAAAAAACCAAAAAAGAAAAAAAGAAAAAAAAAAAAAGGGCCGGAGGGGAGGGTGGTGGGGGCAATTTGGGGAGAGGGTGGGGTGGGGCTCAAGGTAGTCAATGTCAAGGGGGGGGTGCAAAGCACCTCTCCTAATTTACCCCACTCCTACAGAGGGAATTCCACTCGAATGGCAGAGTGGAGATCGTGCAAAAATACTTAGGTACATAACTATTCAACTACAACCCAATTTATATACATCTTGTAGATTGGATGGTTCTATATGTATCTATCTCTCGAGATTGAGAGGTTTTCGATTTATGCCACTTGAGAAGTGAGAATAAAAACCGTAGCCCTTTTCTCACTACTTCAACGTGGATGGATATATGTTTGTTCGTTCGTATCGTATCATAACTCGGCAATTCTTGCTGGGGTGATCTTTGAGGGCCAATTTGTAATAAACAGAGTGGGTCTAGAAATTTACGGATGTTAGATTCAAGGTTTTTTCAGTTTAGAAATTTTTAGATTTTGGGATTTTTGTGCGAAATTGTTCTTATAATTGAGAAGTACATGTGGAATCAAATAATTTTAAGCTATTGATTGCTGTATATGGTTTGAATATTGTCAATAATCCACTCAACCTGGAAATTGTTTCGTGCTATTGTTGAAAGTGGTGCCAAATTTATTTTTGGTCGACTATTTGCAAAATAAAACATTTCTTCTCCTTCATGCTGCTGAGGCGACGAGCTAGTGGCAGCCAGTGAGTCATAGGAATCGGTGTCGGGGCTCGTTTGGGAATCGTTGTTTAGGGAGACGGGGTTATGCCTTTACGAGGAACGAGTTTTCAGTGCCGAGCGGGTACCATATGATAGCGATAACACATTTGGCTGTCCATTTCAGTTTTGGACAATCCGAATTTGTGCGAGAAACAAGAGAGAGAAAGGAGAGTGAGAGGAGGAGAGATAGGGTTTTGATTTGGATTTTCCAATACACTTTTGAACGGTTCAAATATAACGATTGGGTACTACGTAGACTCGGTCACGTGGTACGCACTCGGTACCCCAAATCTTTCCCTTTGGGGAATGATATGGGATGGTTTTTTTTTTTTTTTTTTTTGAACTTCAGAGGCCAGGAATGGAAAAGAAACGCTAAGTAGAAAAAGGAGTGAACCAAGAGCTTGTAGTCTAGCGGTTACCTCCTGGTATTACAACAAGGAAGAACAGGGTTCGAGTCTGGATAGAAGCGTTTGGGAATTAGAGCTATGAATTACTTCTAAACCCCCTCTGAACTAATTCACTAACTTCCTCGCTACCCTCTACTAATTACATCAAAGGGCAAAAAGAAAAAGAAAAAGAAGAAGAGAAAAAGGAGTGGGTCCCAACGGAAAAGAGAAGGACTCTCAAAGGGCAAAAAGAAAAAGAAAAAGAGAAAAAGGAGTGGGTTCCAACGGAAAAGAGGACTCCGCATAGGTTTCCTGGATGATTCATGGGAAAGTCTTCCTGTAGTGTAACATTTCCGACGCTGGGAAAGTCGGTTAAAAATGCCGAGAGAGATACGGTGGCGCAAGCTCACAGCTAGCTAGCTAGAGAGAGAGAGAGAGATGAGGAACCCGTTCTCGAAAGAAAATGTGGTGCTTGTTCCACCGATCTTTGATTCTCCTTCTCTCGCAGCCCGCACCATGTTGTTCTCTTAACCCCTTCCTTCAATTTTATGTTCATTTTGCACATGTATTAATGCCTGCGTTTCAATTACAAATTTTAAGATTCTTTTAAACGAGTTGAATTGTACAGAACCTTTTTGGGTTTTCTCGCGACCTTGACATGTCAAATCCCATGTTTTGGTTTTACTTTCACTTCCAGTTATGAATGCTGTATAAAGGGTATCGGACAGTTTGGTAATCTATTTTTATTTGGATCTTTCTTTGTTGATGTTGTAAAAAAAAAAGGCTTTCTTGTGATCTCATTAATGTGGTCTTTTATAAGTGCTTGTAATTAAGAGTGTCGGACAGTGGGAGGTTTTTTAAATAATGTTAGTCACACACATTTTCTTTTCACTTGGTATTCGGCCCAATCGACCGAATACTCCCGGGAAGCGATCCCATCATCCACTAGCAGAGCGTCCAATTAATCGGAGAAAGGTCCCATTTGGACCGACCCAATATAGAAATTGATAGCACGAGTCGAACTCCCCTGCAAAAGGCTGCCATCTAGTTGCCAAGTAACTGCGCCAAAGCTCCTCTTGGGGTTAGTGACAAACACTTGCACATTCACTCACACCTATGTGAGAGTGAGTGTCGGTGCGATTTGTGTGTGTCACTGGGCTTATTCTTTGTACTTGTATATTACCTCCGTTTGTTTCTTAACCTAAAATAAACTCAATTTTACATTAAGAAACGGAAAGGCCATTGCTCTGTGTAGTGGTGATGCTCCGGCTTCCATGTGTGAGAATGCGGATTCAAATATGAGGGCAGCTAATTTCAACCAACATTGGGCATTTTCGTCTATTAAATGAATTGGCTGCCTGACATATTGTGAGATTATGCAGGATGTTGGAGTCCTCATATAACTTGTTGTTTGGAAAGCTTGCTTTGAGATCCCTCTTTGAGGATTACTTTGAAAAGGCTAGGCATTTTAGCACAAGAATCATGTATAAGCCGATTGATGACCCTCATGTTGATTTAACTGCTACTGTATCCGTCTTGATTATAGTAATTTCTTTCAAGATTTCAGCTCCCATATTTCTTGCCCATTGAAACTTATATTGTTATTATTGGTTGCTTACAAGAAATTTTCACATGAGGGCTCCCTTAAACTGCTTCGGTGTGGGACTTTCGTTTCCGGATTGAATTTTGATGATCCGAACCACTAGATGTGTTTAAAACGTGTTTTTAAGGGTCTACGTGAGGATTCGTCAAAAAACAATACCCGGAAGGGCTTGATCCTAGCCGTTTTCGATTGTCGAAATTCGATCCGGAAATGAAGTCCCACACCGGGGATTAATATGTTTAATCATGTTCTCGTTTTACTGACTGTTTTACGAGGAATATGTGTATGTTGCTTCAAAGTCTTAAATTAGCCCTGTTATGGGATGCTGGTTGATTATATTGTTGCATTTCTAAAGATCGGGGATTTATTTGTTTAATCATGTTCTCATTTTTTGTCAATGAAGCCATTGGGAAGATAAGTTACTTTTTTACTTAGTTACTGAGGTGTTAGTACATGGATGCATGTCTTCTTTCTTTAAGAAAAACAACTTCTATGTTATATTTTTGCATTGAGAGGGAAAGTCTGGAAGATTGCCTCAGTATACATCTTAACAGGAATAATATTTTTCTATTTTTCGTGTTACATTGGATTGTTTCAGTACTATATGGAAAGTACTGTCAAGGAGAAATGTATTTTTTCCTTAGCCTTTTCAGGTCTCGGGTCCATTTGATCACAAGCCTAATGAGAATATTGTAGGAAATGCACTATTCCGTTGGCAAAGGTAGTGTAGTCTTTGTACGGCACATTAACTGCCTTTGTTGTGCTATTTAGTTATGACAGTTATGTTTCAAGTAAAATCTTCAAGTGACACTCTGTTGTTGACTTGCAGTGATATTTACAATCCACACACGTTCATGGACTTTTTTGTATCGAATACTGATCCGTAAGGGACACTTTCTTGACGTTGTATTCTGCTACCATTTATCATCATTTTCTAGTATTTATGTGCATGTTGTTAATGCAGGGTTTTACTGGTAAGGTCAAGCGCTTACTATCCAGATAAAGGTTTTGGGGCATTTGGATATTTTCTTAAGAAAAGGCATATTCCTATCTCTAAATTATCATATGGAGTCTCAAGTTTGTCCGGATGCAATCTCACTAGTGATATTTTCATTTAAAAAGCTTACGCTTACTAATAATGCAGAGTGTCTTCAGAGGATTATGGTGTTATGGGTCTAAGATATGGGTCGTCGAATCTGTCAATTGGAGCGACACTAATGCCTTTCTCTTGTATGTGACCTGCATATTTAGATTTCAACATTAGTTATCTAGTTTCCTTATGTTTTCTTTCTTCTGCTAACTCCTCGTTGGTTGCCTGCGAACTTGATCAATCAATTTGTTTCTTTTACATCTCTACTGGAAGCCCCGTTGATTTTTTTTTTTTTTTTTCTAGTTTTTATTCCCTTTATTTGGAATGCAATGTGTGCAGATTTAATTTAATCATCAGTTTTAGGTAGCATGGTAATGTGCAACGCCAATGCTCTGGATGCTGAATGAAAGAAGCATGGTAATGTGCACATAAATCAAAATGATTCTTGGGTCTGCACTCTCTGATGCCTTTTGGCTTTGATTTGAGGGCATGATTCCGCAGCAAACGCGACGGTATAGGGGGATCACTGTTTCAGTGGTATTCTGTGAGCAGCCACTTTGTGCATTTATTGCCAAAGGTTAGGTCTGTCTCCAATCCATCTGTTTCAGTGGTATTCTGGGAGCAGCCACTTTGTGCATTTATTGCCAAAGGTTAGGTCTGTCTCCTATCCTTCCCCCGCCCATACCCCCAATTATTGGGGACTAAATGGGTTATGTTATTGTTGTGTATCAGTTTTAGGTAGCATCTATGGGCCTATATTTGCTTAGAAATGGTGACTCTTTGACCAGCTACTCTAATTTCAGTGAGCTTTTGAATTTTTTATATATTATATGGTAAGTTGTGACAAGTGAAGCATATGTGAAGAGAAAATTTGTGGGAAAAAAAGTCCTTCTAATATGATTTTTCTATGCAGTGGTTAATGAATTCCCAAAAAGTGCATGGCTGGTAGGCAAGATTGGAAGGTTAACTGCTGGATTGCAATATGAGCCACATTGTAAGTTTTTCTCACCTCACTTCACATCTCACTTATGAGATTTCAGGTTGCATTCTTTCTTTTGATTTTTTTTATTTGCTATCCAGTAGGAACAAGGATCTTATCCCCACAATAGTCCATTAGATATTCATTGGCTTTGAAATTGCGCACCATTAAAGCTCAACATCCATTGTGCATATACCATCCCTTTTATTTCTATGTGGATGGCCTGAGAACTACATGGAAACTAAATTTTTTAAGTTTGTACTGCGTTGAATGCAAGCTCATGCTTCATGAGTTCACTATCTTTAGTATCTTGACTGCTGTTGTATTCTTGAGTTGTCATCTGGTCTTCTGAAAACTGATTTCAATGTTCTCTTCATGAATGTGTTTAATAGTTGGAAGCAGAGGAGGAACAAGATTTAATAATCTAGAAAATTGGAGTTGTGCGATTGGCTATGGACTAGAATCAGCCAGTCTTTTGAGTCCATCCTTCAATTTTTCTCTTGAATGTGTTAGAAGATCCCAGGTTTGTTGCCTTCAAAAGCTTTACAAAACCTTATCATATTTGCTTGAACTTTCCTTTACTTTTTGATGTTTTTTCCTGAAACAAGTTCAAAGAAAACTTGATGATATCCTTTAAAAAATTCATATCAAGGCATTAGAAATTTCAAGGTCTCACATAGATTAGACATTTGATAACATAAATTAAAGAGAGAATAGTTCACTAGTCATTGGAACTGGATCTAGGTTATTTATATTCTTGTGTGCTTGATAAGGACAGTTTATTTACTGTTTGACTTTCTTCTTGCGCAACGACGATGATAAGGTACAATACATGTGTTGGGGATCCATAGCAATACAACAAAATGACCGATGCACAGGCTATGGTTACGACATGATGACCCATGCATATTTACTACCATCTTGAGATCTGTATGTTCAGTGATGATCATAGGTTGTATCGCATTGTGTTGGAGTTAACTGTCTCCAGGGACATCCTGCCAGCTTAGGCTGCATCCGTCCCCAATAAAAGACTTATGTTCAATTCTGTTAAATTTACCCGAAAATTTATGGTTTACCTATGAGCCTTGAATTTCTTTGGTTGGTAAGGAATTAATACCTGGATTTCTGCAATATTTTCATCTAGTGTAATCATGATTCTTATTCATATCATATGCACTTCTTCTACTGTTTTTGTGTTAATGAAACTTCACTTGCACTGCAGTTCAATGCCTCATTCTATCAACATGTGGTGCTCCAAAGACGGGTATGCCTTTCTCTCTCTGAATATATACACCCACGTAAAAGGAAGACACTCTATGGCATAGTAGATGTGCACAGTAGTGAAAATATAAAGGAATACAGCAGAGTAGACGCACAATGTGAATTATGATGGAAAAATCTTTTCAGTTCTGAGCAGAGATTACTTTATGAAAGTTTTCAGAAGATATAACCATGTTATAAACCCTGCAACCCATACGCCTACCCACACCCACACAAGGTATTGCTTCAAGTTGTGAGGCACTATTTGAAGCAAAATCTTGCTTACTTCCATTTGGAATGCATCTTAATATTTCCACATTCCCATTGACGGTATCATTCTTTGATATTATTTTTCCTCATAATGTCCTCTTGCGCAAGTATATCCTCCTCATGGTTTGAAGAATGCTACTGAACCGACCATTAATGGCAAATTACATAGGTGAAGAACCCATATGAAGGGAAAGAATTTGAAGGAAAAGAAGTAGTTGGGATTATGAACTACATTGACTTTGGTTTTGAGTTACAGACGAGGTATTTTAGTTGTTACTATGGAAAAAGTTGATTCTGTTGAGTGGGCGTTAAAACCATTATATTTTTGTGGTGAAAGGGTTGATGATAACAGAACCTCAAGCCGTAATGCAGATACCACTTTTCAAGTTGCTGCGTCTTGGCAAGCCGATAAAAACTTCTTGGTGAAGGTACGGTTGTGATCCTGTTCTATGATGAATCCTTGGATTGCACAAACTTACATTGCTATCCATGCATCATCTCTCAGGGAAAGGCTGGGCCTCTGAGCTTATCCATAGCTTTAGCATTCAAGCCATGGTGGAAACCTTCTTTCACTTTCAACGTTTCAGGTATTTTATGTAGTTGTATGTCTTTTCTCCTCCAAGGCTTGCTTACGAAGTGGTGGGTTATTTAAACTTGATACCAGAGCCCATGACCGCCATGAAAAACCTCAATTGTCCGAGATCGTCCAAAAGGGGTAGGCGGTGGCGGAACATTTGTTTCCAAAGAAGAAGTTTTCTTTTATGTATTTAGTTGTCAAACCATTTGTTGGCCTGTTTTAACCAATTGTGAGTATTTGGTGTGAGCTTGCAATCTTCTTATGCGTCATGATAATTCGCATGTTACTGAAAATGCCTTGAGCCTTCTTCTTCTCTATATCCAGATTCCAGACTCTGGTTAAGCTTGAGCAAGATTTATGCTGGAGGTTAATTCAGTATGTTTTGCAGCCATTAGAGATCATACCGTCGGAAACACATCTTTTGGATTCGGCATCCGTGTTGATAATCTTAGAGAAGCAAGGTCAGCTTAGTTTTCAGTTGTTCTTTCGAACTTAGATTTACCATGTCTATCAGCAGTAATGTGTTCCTTCGTTATCAATATGAGATGCAGTTACCAAAGAGCAGATCGGAATTTCGTAATGCTGGCACCAAACAAGGAGCATTTAGCAGATGGCATTCAATGGAAGCATGGGAAGAGACCTGTGCTACAATCAGATGTAGACTCCGGGAATTTTGTTGGGATACCCATGGAGCTGAGATCTCTAGGGAGAATTTTGTAATTTGATAAATGCGTAAGTTTTATGACTGCCAACGTTTTGTTAAGTTGTGAAATTATTAGAATTAAAAAAACATACTAATTATGGTTTGAAAATGAGGACAGCGGTATTAATAAGCTACTAGGAGAATAACAAACCAACTCGGGACTTCTGCCTTGGAAAAATGAAAAGTAGGTTCTCAAAACCCGTCTTATGCTGGAGTATTAAAAAACTTAAAAAAGAAAAAAGAAAAAAAAAAGACTTCCTTACAGTCCGCAAAGAATTCTCTAACAAGTCTAGAAAAGGTGCTTTGACAAAAAACAAACCATTCGTTTTTTTTTTTTGTCTTTATTTAAAAAATTATATTTGTTTGTCTTACGTAATTTTTTTTGGTTTATTGGTTTGTCTCGACGAGAGGAATCTAAAAAGTGAAAAATTATGGACTACACTAAATTTCTTGTGAATAAAGACAAAACTTTGTCTTTGGTGAATTTTTTAAAATATTTTGTTGAGAAGAATCTAAAGAGTGAAATTATTAACCACACTAAAACTTTTGTTAATAAAGACAAATATTTGGATTATTTTTGTCTTTAGTGAATTTTTTAAATATTGTATAATAATTTTTGATGTTTTAGATTCCTCTCATCATGATGAACTAATAATTCACAAAAAATTGACGCAAAACTAATAAATGCATTTTTTTTTTTGAATAAAGACAAAAAATAAATCATTAACCAAATGGTTTATTTTTGCAAAAGCACAAAAGCCCGCAAGCCTTGGGGTTCTTTTAGAAAGTCCGCAGGACGTAGGGGGTGACTAAGGGAGTTTTTTAAATGAACTAATTTTTTACGGTTTTTTATGTAATATATTATGAGAATAACATGTCTTAATTTTTGAAAAAAATTGTTTTTTGTTAGTGAAACACCCAGTAACAATGTGCACAACAATCCCTCCAAAACATTTTCAGCCAAAGTACCTACTCATCAAAAGTCACTTTTCTATTTTAGCTAACTACTTTTCAGATACACACTTCATCAGCATTTGTATTTCAACTCTAATTGATTCAAATGATTTTATTTATTCTTTCTTTGTATTTTAAAAGACGTACTAGTATTTATTTTCCTTGTACAGTGACGTATACACAATAAGGTTATTTGAACCGTTCATTTTATTGGCATCATTGGCAACATTATTTGTAAAACAAATAATCTTATTGAACATTAACTGGGATCAAATAGTGTTTATAATTTTTTTTTTAACTAAATACTTATAAATGTGCAATGAAGATAGTTTTCATGAATAAAAGATTATAGGGTCATACTGGGTCCACACGGAGGTCATCCGAATCGGCCATTTTGTAGGGCATGTTGATAAGTTTGTTCATGTAAAATTCTCCTCATTGGATATCCAAAAGTATCTAAACAAACAAATTATTTAAAAACTACTATGATTGTTTATACTTCAAGTTGTCGATCGAAATGATTTTTTTAATAAATTATCGTTACCTTTTAAAAGGTGTATATATTCATCTGATCGGTAAATGTTTAGCAATAATCTCTAATCACGTTGACTCCATTATCCTTTCAAAATATTAAAAATTAAGGTGTAGCCATAGACCATGGTGATTGCACTTGATTCCTAACACTATTGATTGAAAACATCTCCTTCATATTGACTGCTAATGTTTAACTCAGACCCTTAAACACCTTTAAGCTTTTGTTTAGTGGCTATTTGTTCTTTGATAGAGTGACATGGTTTTTTACTAGTCTTAAAGTTAGACGCAAGTTGCAAGTGGAGCGAAGTGCAGTTGGTGCCTCCCTTATAATCTCATGCACATGGGCAGGGTTCGATTCCCATAAGCACCCATCCCCCTCCCCAATTCCCTTAAGATAAAATAGATTAAGATTAACGAATGGCAAAAAAAAAAAAAAGTTAGATGCAAGTTACTCAAGCATTTGAATTTAGCTAAATTTTAAATTCTCGAGAAAACATAGCTTATATTGATACAGTATGCTTAAAAACAGTAGATACAACAAAGGACCAAAATGTCTGAACAAACAAAGAAAAAATAACAAAATAAAAGCCGCACAATGTTACAGCGATGATGGATCATTGATCCGCTCGTGGATGTGGTTGGAAAAAGTTGGAGGAATCACATCATACGCTAGAGCTCACCGTCCCTTTGTCCCACCGCAGGCGCCACTCCTGGCGACACCACCACTGCTGTTGGAGGACCCACAAATCCATTGCCGTCTAATCGAATCTGAAAACCAAAAATTCAGAACTGGTTCACCAAATCCGGACCCCCGAGTTCAAAATTGATGGGATGAGAGAGATCTTCTCTCCCTAGTAAGGAGCCTCAACCAACTCACAACTATAAAGAAGGAGACTGAAAGAGGAGAAAGAAGCAAAAGATCAATAGAGGGAAGGGGGTGAGTGGAAACCCTAGCTTTTTTCATTGGTGGCCGACCTTCGAGGGGTTGCTGGAATCTTGGAACAACAAAAGTCTATTCATCACTGTACACATTTTCTTTTCTTTTTCTTTTTTGTTAACATTGGAGCTATTCGCTACCCAAACGGAACGAGATTAATCTACTAAGGGTCTCTTGCAGAAAACCTAACACTCACGAAAAGTTAGAAGTAATTAAGAGGGGACCAATGAACGTGCCCATGAGGCTACTCACGTGAACTTTCGCCTCCCGGTCCCCGGTACGTAACACAGTCCACCACAAAAATTATACGGTATTTGGCTAAAAAGAAAAAATTGGTTTTTTTCATTTTGTCTTTATTCAATATTTTTTTGCATTTGTTAGTTTTGCGTCAAGATTTTGTTGTTTCTGGATTTATCTCATCGAGACGAATCCAAAGAGTATAAAATTATGGTCAAAACTAATAGTTTTTTTAATAAAACCGAAAATAAACCAGTTTTTTGGATTATTTTCGTCTTTATTCACAAAATTTTAAGTTTGACCTAATAATTTTATACTTTTTAGATCCCTCTAGTGGAGACAAGCCAAGAAAACCATAAGAAATGGACCGAAAACTAACAAATGCAAAAAAAAATTAAATAAAAACAAAACGAAAAAAACCAAAAAGCCAGTTTTTTCTTTTCAGCCAAATCACCCAAAAAAAAAATTTCAGAACATATAATAGTGTATATGGTTGTTAATTAACTAACCAATTCAATCTGTTCCCAGCAGCTGTCCCAGTTCAGGAATGGCTGCTTCATATTCTCTCATCCCCACACACTTCTCTGCGATTCCCACTCCCGCGAGCACTCTCTCTCGCTCTAGAACCTCCGCATTCTCTCTCTCCAGATCTCTCCTCAGAAACCCTAACCGCGCCACTCCCATCCTATCCGCTCTTCGCAACTGCTCCGGCGCCAATTCCCTCACCTCCGCCTCCGATCGTCGCTTCAGTGTTTGCAATTTCTCTCTCGAGAAATCTTCTTTGGCTTCAGCTTTGGATTCGTTGTTCGTCGTCTGCACCACAGTCGCTTTGTCTCTCGCTCTCTTCGTCCTCGATGTCGATTCGGCTTCGGCTTTTGTAGTTAGCACGCCGAGGAAATTGCAGACCGATGAGCTCGCTACTGTTCGTCTTTTTCAGGAGAACACGCCTTCTGTTGTTTACATCACCAATCTTGCTGTCAGGTAGAATTTTTAAAGCTCGTTAATCTTTCAAACCAAGCTTGAACAACCAACTGTTTAGCTCGTTCCGTTTGATCATATGAGTAGAATTTTTCCGAACGAGTTGCACAGACTGATTTAAATGGGGTAGTTTTGAAATTAAAGTCACCGTGATTGGTATTTAAGTGTTGAACCATGGTTTCTCGTGGTCTTTCAGTGTGTTGTATATTTGATTGTTGGCACTGTTCGATCCTGCAAAATAGACAGTGTTTGGTTAGCTGGAATGGCTTTGGAAAGAATATATTCAATAGAAATGGTCACTCTTTTGCCTCCCAGTGGAATCGCCACTTACCTAAATTAGTTGCTTATAATTTGCATTCCATCCTTACTTAGCTAAACAACTATGGGGATGAGCATTCCAGGTGAATGACAGTGAACTAAACACTTCTGTCTTGGTCATGGGGGTTTGATTTGTCTTTGTTTTGATGCGGGGTGTTCTTTAGGCAGGATGCTTTTACTTTGGATGTATTGGAGGTGCCTCAAGGATCAGGTTCAGGCTTTGTATGGGATAAAGATGGTCACATTGTCACAAACTTCCATGTGATTCGCGGTGCATCTGATCTCAAGTAGGTTTTCCATTCATCTGTGCATATGCGTTGCATTTGCGTTCATCTGTTGCTTAAGTTCCACAGCTGTTATTTTTAATTGTGTAGTCTACTATATAGTCCATAATCACGAGGCAATCCTTTAAGAAAGAGTGATTTTATTCAAGTTGAAGTTATGACGGAGTGAGAGGAATTATATGAGAGAATACAGAAGGGAATTTAGAGAAATTTTATTGTTGTTAATTTACTACACAGGTTTTGAGTTTGTTTAGTTGTGATGTTATTATTAGATGGTATAGGACTATTTGTAACCGCAATTTGTATCTTCACTTTGTTTTCCTTTCTTTATGCGATCTTTTTCTTTCTTCCATAGTCTCAAATTTATGAGTTTTCCTTTGCATATGACCTTTCAGTTCATTTCTTTATGCCTCATGATGCATGAATTGCACTTTGGTTGTGGAGATTGAGCACAAGTTGGTTTGACACACTATTTTATACAGGGTCACCCTTTCCGATCAGACAACTTATGATGCAAAAGTCGTTGGGTTTGACCAAGATAAAGATGTTGCTGTACTGCGTGTTGATGCACCAAAAGACAAACTGAGACCGATACCCCTTGGTGTGTCCGCCGATTTGCTTGTCGGCCAAAAAGTATATGCCATTGGAAACCCTGTGAGTATAGAAACGCCACTTTTAAGTCCCAAATATTCTTTTGGCTTTGTGTTTCTGTTTGCCTTCTTTAAAGGACAATAGCTTGATGCTTAATGTTATTCAGCTATTTAAATTGATAAACGGATGGGTTTAGTAATCTATGGATGGTATTTGATCAATTATAGAACCTTGGAAGACATTAAGAGTTCCAAGTGCTGCCTTTTGCAATCATTCATAAGATTGATTGTACAAGTATAGGTGCTCTTTTGGATAACGTACTTGAATTGTCTCCTAAATATCTCTCTCTCTCTCTCTCTCTCTCACACACACACACACACAGAGTATAACGAATATCACAAAGCTCTCTAAAGCACTCTCTAAATCACGGACAGGCATTGCTTGCTTCATTATTCCTCATCACTGACGTCGATGATCTGGAGAGAGCCAAACAAATGATCATGAAGGATTCTATTTCTTGGCTTCAGAGGTGTTTTCTGTTTTTTGTATAGTTGTTGTGGGGAAAGATGGCACCGAGTCTTGATTGTGTAGTAGGTTTTGCCGGTTGCCTTCATCTGTAGTTTGAGTGAGCCTTTTTCTCTGCCCAGCCTTTCTCCTGGTTGTCTTTTGTTTTTACCCTCTATTTTGTTGGTTTTTCAGGGGGTACATCCCCTAGAGGATCTCTTTCAATGGTCATTATTGGAAAAAGGTGCAGCGATGAACACTATGAGCACACTGCATTTGACATTGAGTTACCGTTTAAGCATTATAATAGGTAGATTATACTAACTTCGGTCTCCATAAGTAAAAAATGGAGGAAGGGTACGTTCAGGAAAGATGCATCAAAGGCATCTTAATGAGTGGTTCACTTCTCTATCTTTTGCCCAATAAACAATCAAGATACTGTCTCTTAAGGCCGATGGTTTGGGGTGGGGGGTGCAATGATGAAAAAGAAATATCCCTTTTGAGTTTACAGATGTAGCCATGAATGGGGAGCACACTAAATGATATTAGGTGTTCATGATTCTACCATTTTTCACCTTTCATTACCTCTTTTTACTTGCCTACCTACTAATAAGGAATTATTCAACGGTTGAACTATCCTCTATTTGAATCAGCTAAATGCATAGCTTAGCAAATAATGTTTTCTTTGTTTTGACTTTTCACTTCTACGCTTCTGCAGTTTGGACTTGACCATACACTTACAACCGGTGTGATCAGGTATGACTCTATTATATGCTTCACAATTCCCTTTTATACGTAGATATATTTAGGTTGGGAGACTGAATTTACAAATAAGGTTGCTTTAGGGGCAAAGCCTTCCATTCGAATGAGAAATTCAAGGGATTTGGTGCCTGATCTTTTTTCTGATTTTTTACATCTACACTTTGTAAAGCTGTAGAAGCACGAACGACTTACTTTTATTATTGATAAGAAGGAAGGTTGTGTTTGAGTCAACTATGAAGAATAAATGAAGACCTCTAATATCAAACTGCAAATCTGTCTGATGCATTTTGATTCAAACTTTATTAAGGGCATTTTGCATGTTATCTGCAGTGGGCTTAGGAGAGAAATCAGTTCTGCTGCTACTGGGCGTCCAATCCAGGATGTTATCCAGACAGACGCCGCCATCAACCCTGGTAATAGTGGAGGGCCACTTCTTGATAGTTCAGGAACCCTAATTGGGATAAATACAGCTATATATTCCCCTTCTGGTGCATCCTCCGGCGTTGGATTTTCAATTCCAGTTGACACAGTGGGTTATTACTTGGATTTTTTGAGCTAATTATTCGTAAATCAGACCTTTTGTTAAGGTATCACAGCGAACTCGTTAGTAAATTAATATCTACAGTCCTTACAATGTCTAGGTAGGTGGCATTGTTGATCAGTTAGTGAAGTTTGGGAAAGTCACAAGACCAATTTTAGGAATCAAGTTTGCCCCTGATCAGTCGGTGGAGCAACTAGGCGTTGGCGGGGTTCTTGTTTTGGATGCTCCCGCGAATGGTCCAGCTGGCAAAGCAGTAAGCTTGATCTGTTTAGGACTTTTTCTCCTTCAATCAAACTTGAAAGTACCTCTTTAGAGTTTTGAACATTTTAAGGCCAAGGAATTCCTTTCCCTTTTGAACTAAGAGAACTTGTATTGCCTTTTTGTAAAGCGGAGTTGCTCTATTATGCAGGGTTTGCGACCAACGAAACGTGATGCCTATGGAAGGCTTATTTTGGGTGATATTATAACATCTGTAAATGGGAAAAAGATCAGCAACGGAAGTGATTTGTATAGAGTTCTTGATCAATGTAAAGTGGGTGATCAGGTATGAACACAAACTTGGTTCTCTGAATAACTTGTTCTATTCCATCACCAACTTGGTGCATAGATGGCTCTTGATGAACTTTTCTTTTGGGGTAAGTGGTTCTTGATGAAACATTGTCTCGTAGAGACATGTTCAGGTAGACGTGAAATGATAGACCCCTTGGCAACATGGTACAGTTGATGAGAAACTTATGTTGATAAGAATTGCTTGTTTAGTTGGAAAAGAAGTTGCACTGATGCATTCGATTGTTATTTTCTCAGGTAACTGTCGAAGTGCTGCGTGGTGATCACAAAGAGAAGATCCCTGTAACACTTGAGCCCACACCTGAGGAAACATGATAGTAAGTACCATACAAACATTATGAAACTCATATTAATTCGTGTACTTATTTTCCACAACATAAGCTTTGTACATATTCTGGCCACCGTAAAATCTTGATATCAAAAAGCCATTGTGCTGGTGAACTGCCATATACGGGATCTTTCCCCTATAGAAGCTGCACTTTTGTCATGCATTAATTCACTTGATCCCTTCAGTTTCTCGTCTGACGCTGACCAGGCCTTAGGCGTTTTTGTTGTTTCATTCTTTCCAATTTTAACCCCATGAAAAAAATATTGGCCATGTTCGTTTTGGGGTTTTCCCCCTGTTTGGCACTATTCCAGTTTTGATTACATCATCACTTTTTTCACTTTTCTCTCTATCTCTCTCCACTTATTACACCTGCTTACATCATCAAAACTAAACTAAACTAAACTAAATACCCTAACCGAACATGGCCATTAAATTTTGTCTCAGAGCCATCCAGAGTCAAATGTCAACTTTGAGACTTTTAGATACTAATGCTTCCTTCTTTTCTTTTCTTTTTCTTTTCCCTAATCAGACTAAGGAGTAGGATCTGATTAGGGACTCCAACCTAAACACATCCGTGTTGACTGACTAAGATATGTATAAGATTGGATAGTTGACAAATGGATGGGAGCGAGTAGGAAAAACATCCGTGTTGACTGTCTAAGATATGTATAAGATTGGATAGTTGACAAATGGATGGGAGCGAGTAGGAAACACATAATGAAGGGCTTATGTGTTCATATACTTATGTGATGAATAACATATGAATATAATGTGTTATGGTCAAAATGCTTGAAGTGGTGACATAGGACTTTTTAGTTTGAGGCCTCTTCCTAATGGCATAAGGGAATGCGTGGCTCCCTTTCTAAGGGATGAAACCATGCGTATGGCATATGGACACGTGTATGAGCACAGGTGTTGTGGAGGATGAACAAAGCGGATAATATTGTTCTAATTTGAATTTGGGACCATCACAAGACGTTGTTATTCGCTCGCTACACTGATACCAGTGTATGGGTGCTAGTGCTTTGAGTGGTGGGCAGACCTCATGTACCAGGTTGGGTCGGATTTGGCCACCAAAAGTATTTTTTTATATTACGTGGACATGTTTAGGTGTGAAAAGTGATAGATGCGTTTAAACTGATATAGTAAATATTTACTTAATATAGGTAGCTTATGAACAGTGGTGGAACCAAGATTTGAAGGTGGGGGTGGTACCCAAAAAGTCAATATATTTAATGTAAAAAAGAAGTACACATGTCCTAAGATTAACTGTACATAATACCAACAAAAGAAAAATACTTGTCTTCATAGGTTAATCATCCATAGGGTAAAGTTTTGTCAAAATGGAACTTGACATGCTTTTAAATCTCAAAAATCGTCCAAGATTGATTCTAAACCAAATTTCAGACAAGAAGTTATTGAATGCCTAGGGGCATTTTGTAAAAGGTATCTAAAGTAAAAATACATCTTAGTTAGACAACTTCTTTTATCATTTTATTTCATTCTTGTAAAAAGAAGAGTGAAAATTCAAATTAAAAAAAATATATATTCAAGGAAATGATTGTCACCTTAATAGTTTTAGAATAAGCACGGACACTCTCCTGGGGTGCATGAATCCCTATCCCGGACGCATCGGATGCGGATACTATCGGATACGTTCCCGATAAGTGTCCAATACGTTAAAATAGGTGTCCGAATATTTTTTAATTCTTTCCCCGAGTCTGACACGCTTTTTGATACGCTTTTGACACGCTGCCGACACGTTTTGGGACTTACTATGGGTCAAATTACAATTTTTAAAACTTAAGAAGGGGTAAAAACTACAAATTTTAAATCTAAATAGAATAATAAAGCAATACCCAATAAATAAGGGGTAAATAGTGTAATAACACATGTATCACACAAATAAATATCTTCTTCTAAATCCAAATTAGCCCTAAAAAAATCCCAGAGAGACATAGAAGAGAGAGAGATCGCGCTCGAAATCTTTTTGTTTATAATGCTAAATGGTGTACTTCTTATCTTAAATACTATGATGTGAAAATTGCCATTGATGCTTTGGTTAGATCTTGAAGGCCTTTTTGTATTTTAATGTAATCTTTTTACGGAATTTAGTATGGAATATGTGTGTGTGTGTGTATGTATTAATCTAATATTATATAAAGCATCCCCCAACGTATCGCGTCCTAATTTTTGGGAAAATCATGTATCCGCTTATCTGTGTCGTGTCGTGTCCGTGTCTGTATCCGTGCTTCTTAGTTTAGAATATATAATAGTTTTCGTTGCTGGTGTAGTGGCAAGAGGCAAGAGATGTTTTTTTGGGGACCAGATTGTCAAGGTTTAAATCCCAGCCGTCTCATAATTGATAGCTTTAGCTTTTGTATTTATTCGGCGTAAAAAATAAAGGTAGGAGACTTGAACCTGAAACCTCACATTTAAAGCACATCCACTTTACCGCTAAACTACACATTGCCTACATGCAAATACTTGACATATATAATATATGTACCAAAGTTAATTATTATAATATATGTACCAAAGTTAATTAGTATTATTTTTTTAAGAACCAGGGGGAACGTGCCACCTTCCCCTCTTGTGTTCTGCCTCTGCTTATGAATGGTTACGAATATCTATTTTTTATTTTGCAAAAGAAAGATTCAAAGTTTCCATGACTTCAAGGCCAGCTCTAAAATTTGGAGTGCGAAGTAATCTTCCAATGAGGCCTTCTATATATAGTCAAACAAAAATTTAAAAAGTTTCAACTAATCCTAAAAACTCACGAAAATTCGAACCAGCGTGATACGATTGGAAGACTCATCATAGGAGTATATCAAATCAAACCAGCAGGATATATATCAAATCTTTTTTTTTTAATTACGTTACTCTCCAAATTTGGTAAGCATTAGTTGACCAATAGAGCCAACAGTTAGCATCAGTTAGGGTTGATTGTGATTGGGTAATGTAAAACACCCATCAACAGCCAAGCAAATCATCTCCTCAGTTAGGTCTAATTATTCAGAACTTTCGGAGAACAGCCTCGACGAAATAGATTGACAAATATCCGATTTGAAGTAATTTACTGGAACACATTTATACATCTATTGGGTATAATTGAAATATCTGAGAATATTAATATAATTCTACAAAATCAGGCAGAGCTCGTGCCCCCGTGGGATCCCATGTAGGTCTGCCTCTGAGGGTAGGTCGTTCCAACTACGTTGGCTTTAGCAAAGAACCCTACGAGGTCTTGCCTGTAAGGAAGATACGTCTTCCTCTTCTCTTCTTCCTTCCACGCTCTATTCTGTAGGTAAAACACTTCGTGAGCTGACACCTTCGCCTTTCGTGCCTTCTTAGTCTCCACTCTCTCCTGTTCATGAGCCGACACCTTCACCTCTCTGTTCTTTGGGGTCAGGAACACGAACGAGTCCTCTCTGCCTTCGCTGTTGCTTCGACAAAGTAATAATAAATCGAGAAGCTTCCACTGCTTCGACACCGATCCAGTCGAATTACACTTCTTGAATCTCCTCGAAGAATCGACTACTTTCGGCCTCCACACACAGTACTCCAATGGTACACTTTTCAATTCATCCACCTCAGATGACAACGGCGGATCACGTTCTTGGCCGCTGTCATCGGCGGCAGACGGTTTCTCCAACTGAAGTCTCAGAGACAATTCACTCGGCTTCTTATTGCTTTGAGTCTCTACTCTCCCTTGTTTGTCAGCGTTTGGCTCTCTGTTCTTCAGGGTCGGGAACACGAAGGAGGAGTCCTTGCCGTCCCTGTTGCTTTGACGAAGTAATAATAAATCGAGAAGCTTCCACTGCTTTGACACCGATCCAGTCGAGTTACACTTCTTGAATCTCCTCGAAGAATCGACTACTTTCGGCCTCCACGCGCAGTACTTCTCCACTGGTAAACTTTCCAATTCATCCACCTCAGATGACGGCGGAGGATCACGTCATTGGCTGCTGTCATCGGCGGCAGACAGTGTCTCCAACTGAAGTCTCAGAGACAATTCAGTCGGCTTCTTATTGCTTTGAGTTTCAACTCTCCCTGGTTTCTCATCCTTTAGCTCTCTGTTCTTCGGGGCCAGAAACAAGTCCTCCTTGCCTTCGCTGTTGATTCGACGAAGTAAAAACAAGTCGCGGAGCTGCCACTGCTTCAGCGCTGATCCAGTCGAATTACACTTCTTGAATCTCCTCGAAGAATCAACTACTTTCGGCCTCCAGATGCAGTATTCCTCTACCAGTACACTTTCCGATTCATCCACCTCAGATGACAATGGTGGAGGATCACGTCCTTTGCCACTGTCATCGGCAGACGGTTTCTCCAACTGAAGTCTCAGAGACAATTCAGTCGGCTTCTTATCACTTTGAGTCTCAACTCTACCTTGTTTCTCAGCCTTTAGCTCTCTGTTCTTCAGGGCCAGGAACAAGAACGAGTCCTTGCCTTCGCTGTTGCTTCGACGATGTAATAATAAATCGCTAAGCTTCCACTTCTTCGACGCCGATCCAGTCGAGTTACACTTCTTATATCTACTAGAAGACTCGACTAGTCTCGGCTTCCATATGCAATACTCCTCCACAGGTACACCTTCTAATTCATCCACCTCAGATGACGACGACATGGAATTACACTTCTTGCATCTTCTTGAAGAATCGATTAGTGTCGGCTTCCATATGCAATCCTCCTCCACAGGTACACTTTCTAATTCATCCACCTCAGATGAAAACGACGGAGGATCACGTCCTTCGCCACGGTCATCGGCAACAGATTTCTCCAACTCAAGTCTCGGAGAGAATTCAGTCGGCTTCTTATCGCTTTGGTCCTGGTCAGTACGTTCTAGTGGATCCCGGTTGAAAATGGAGAAAGTCTGATGAATTTGCCCCTCTCTGCATACGAAAGTGAATTCGATATAATCATCAGAGTCGGTCGAGGTTTCTGATGGTTCTTGCTCGTCGGTGACTTCGGCTGCGATGTCTACACATCTACAGGGAGAGTAGAAGTTGAAGCCAGGGTTGAAAGATACTGCTTCACTTTCGGGTACGTCTTCCATCTGTGCGTTTGGAAAGAGAGACACAGGGTGTGATTTCTTTGAGAGAGGGGAAGATGAAATGACAACAAATTCTTTTAATTATACTAACTGTGGACTGTAAGTTATCAAATCTTATTTCTAGTTATTTCATTGGCCAAATCAAAATAGAATAAAAGATGACAAAGATTTTAAAGTTAAAAATATGGAGTACGAAACAAACCAACTTGGTGGTTGGTGTGTGCGTTTAAATTCTTACCATGTCAAATGGTGCATCTTCTATTTGGTAAGGGGGTATATGAGCATAACATACTGAAGTTGACCCTTTGAATGAGATACTACCCCAGCTCCAATTGCTTGACCTAGGAGCAGAATAAGAATATGATTCATGATGACAAATCTAATTGTCAATTACATTTTCAAATTAAGTGAGAATCTAGTTCCTCCCGTTCCCGTGGTAGTTCAAGATTCAAGGCCCATTTCTAAAAGGAAAATGTTGACTCTGTTAAATTTTCGCGATAGATATTGTTACAGAAGAGATTGCTAAACTAATCCAAGTGTTAGAATAAAATTTGCTCGGAGTATTGAATTACTTGGTAGTTGATTCCTCATAATCAAATTTCCATTCCTAAAATCAAGATTATGGGCATCCAAACACAGCATAAAATAAAATAATGTTTACGCTGTTGTGGAACATGTATTTTAATGGAGTGCACCAAGAGTTGATAAATGAAGTAAACTACTGAAGTTCCATTTTTTTATTTTTCAAATAATCAACCAAATGTGGTCTTCAAGCAATTAATTATTAGCTGTGAACACCACACTTAGTGTGGTTCTGAGCTTGAGTCCTCATGAAGGAGATGTCCGATTCTCAGGGTTTTAAAAGAAGGTTTGGAATGCCGAGTATTTGTTGCCTAGGCGCTAGAAGGCCCCTCATTGACTAGCCCGACAAACCCGACTAGACCGATTAGTCCGACTAATTGCCTAACTAAGTGCCGAGTGTTCGGTCCTGAAAGCTAGACAGTGTCCGGCCGCCCTGGGAGCACCTCGTTGTAACCATTAGCATCCCCAGAAAACCATTAGCATCCTATTTTCTAGGGGAGGGGGAAATGATTCCAAACTATTGTAACCATTAACATCCTATCTTTGGAAAAAAAATAAAAAATAAAAAAATAAAAAAATCCGAACTGAAAAGGTAATGCTTTTTAGCTAATTCCCTCTCATCTTCATGGCCTCATGGGGTAGGCAAGTCTTCAATTGTTCCCTTCTTGGATTGTCATTTTACAGTGTCCATGTCCATGTCCATGCTTCAGTGTTCTATTCTAGAAACTATAAGAGTTGGTTCGGACACGAAGCAAAGTACCTTCGTGTTGGAGTTGTTGCTTTCATTCCAATTCGTATCCTTTTTGTTCTTTTAAATGACAAATTGGTTGGCTGTGTAATGCCTCTCTTTTGCTTAAGTTTTGTCGATCATGAAATGGACCAACTAGTTTGATGAAATTTATGCAAGGGGCCAGACTCAACTACTAAAGTTTCTTCCATTGACAGTCCACTAGGCTGACAATAAGCTAAGAAGAAGACAAAAAATATATATATACTATAGTGTACATTTTTCACTTTTCTATACAACTTCATGATACATTTTTATACATTTTTTAACATTTCAACACATTTTTTAAACCTTAACGATAGTTTAGTAGACTAATTTTAGAATTTTCCATATAAAAAAAAAGGGTAAGCAAAGTGAAAACTTCCTACCATGGTCGTTGATCATTTTCAACCACGGATTGTGTACTCAAGACTGATTAATTGGGTGTTGAATCTAGCGTCTCTCTTTTTAAACAATTGCCCCTGGGGCACACCTATTAACGGGACCTTTTGTAAAACAAAAAAAAAAATGTGCTTATGAGATTTATTTTAGGAAATTTTTTCTTCTCAATGTGATCTTTACATTGAGTAAAAGATTTTTACTCAAAATCTTTTTGTGCAAACATATTATCTTTTTCTTTTAAATTGCACGATTATCAAATACGTCAAGCAAGTGGTATCAGCTCCAAATTAAATTGTTACCGGTAAAAGGCGCTTACGACATGAGAAAATCGTTAAGGCTTTTTACAGTTACCGGAGAGAACCTAGTGCTTCTTAAAAGTAAATCAACACCAAGTGTAGAGCTCCCATACAAACTGCATATAAATGTGCGGTGGAAAGAACATTTGGGGCGCCAGTACTGAATAATCACTCGATATCAAAACTGTTACCAGTAACTTTCAGTTTTTTTTTTTTTTAGCAAGCAAAAACATATATATTAAACGAAAATAAACGACACTACCGGTCCGCAAGTACAAAACAAAAAAAAAAAAAAAGAAAAAGAAAATTATAACAAAAAACAGAAAAAAACGTCGGATTCGGACCCATCGGAGGGTGGATAGTCCATGGGATCAAGCCAAGGTGCTTACTCTCGCTGCAAAGGCCACATCTGGACCGGAAGATCGGAACCGGATCAGCCGCACACGCCGTTACCGCCGCTGCCGGAGAACTTGAAACGCCGTCGAAGCCAATCGGAGCCCAAGTCTAAACCCAGATCTGGTCCCCCGAGATCCCAAAAATGGAGGAGAGAGAGGGAGATCTTCCTCAACCCCTCTAATGGTCTGCAATTAGGTTTGATTGTGATTGGTAATGTAAAACCTCACCAAGATCACACACGGAGAATGTTTACCTTATTTTAAATGAGCAATGCTATCGGCACTAATCAATTTACAAAATCAGAAGCAGGGACGCCTCGTGATCAAAATCATACTCTTTGAAATTCTATACAGTAACAGATATCAAATGTGATTACAATTTCTGTTTATCTGTAATCTACATATAATAAATCCCAACAAACAACACTAGCCCTGTGGAGAAACTGAAAGGGAGAGCAAAAATACAGCTAAGAAATAGATAAACTGAGCAGAAATGGACCAAAACTGAGTTAATGTAATGAAATTATGCAAAATGAAATTCTTCTTTCCTTGCAAAGGTGGCTAGCTCATGCGGTAAAGCTCTTGAATGTCTAATTTTATTTTGGGATCGAGTCACATTTTCCTCTCCCTACGTAATAGATTAGGAATGACGAATGACAAGTTCAGAAAAGAAAGAACCCTACCAGGTCTTGCCTGTACGGAAGATACGACTTCCTCTTTTCTCCTTCCTTCCACGCTCTATTCCGTACATAAAACACTTCGTGAGCCGACGACAACTTCTTCTTTGTCTTCGCTTTTCCCGTCTCAACTCTTCTCTGTCTTTCAGCCTTTTGCTCTCCGTTCTCCAGCGTAAGGAACACGAACGAATCCTCCCTTGTACCTTCACTGTTGCTTCGGCGTTGTAAAAAATATCGAAACTTCCCCTGCTTCGACGCAGACGATCCAGTCGAATTGCTCTTCTTGCTTCTACTCGGCGATTTTTTCACCACCTTCGGCCTCCATACGCAGTACATTTCTTCCGGTTCACTGTCTAATTCACCTGCATCAAATTCCAATGACGACAACAACGTAGTAGGATCACGTTCTTTGGCGATGATGTCATCGACGAGCGATTTCTCCGACAGATGTCTGAGTGTCAGTTCAGTCGGCCTCTTGCCATCACTTTGGTCCAAATCCTTACAAATTAGAAGATCGCGGTTGAAGAAGGGGAAAATTTGATCCCTGACGAAGATCTCGTCTGCGGTGACGCCATAATCACCGAGTACGAAAGTGAATTCTGAGTCGGAGTAGGTCGAGGTTCCGAGCGGATTTCTTGCGTCGGTGGCTTCGGCATCGGGGACGACTTTTGCAGATTCGTAGTAAGCGAAGCTAGGGCAGAAAGATACGGTTTCCTCCATTGCTGAGTTTGGAGAGTGTTTGTGTTTTGTGGGGGGAGAAGATGAGGAGGAAAGAGCGTGCTTATGAGAATTTATAGTGGTAGTCTGGACTGGCGTGGAGAATTTGGTTTGGAAAGAAAGCAAGGGAGGGCCCCACTTGGTCAATTGTGTCATTGATTACCTAAAGCTATTACGTTGACTCTATCCACCACGTGTTAGCGTGCGAGTCACATTTTGTGATGGGGTCCACGCCAAGGTATCAAACACTGTGTAACGGTGCTCCAGAAATATCTAATATGGAGTAATTTTCTCAGTCACAAAATGGTGCGGGTTATAGCACTAGGTATGTTGACTCTCTTACAATTATATGCTGAAGAAGGCTCCTCGATCACCGCATAGTGCTCCGACATATAATCCCTCTTTGATTATGCCATTGACATGGGGCAAGGTGAAATTGCATGGACTCGTATAAATGTGTGGCGTGGAAAAATATTGGAATATCATATCTCGGTGCGTAATAATTACTTCTAGACACCACAAAAATGTGTAGCCTAAAAAATGTTAGGGAGCACCGCGTGATGATCCTAAGAGTACCCAATAATTTTTCCCCAACATGATTACGTAAGTGCAGACGTAGATTATACTGTCATACTAGTATTTTTCCTTCCGTAGTTTACTTAAAGGAGTACTGTGGACCCAAGGATTCATACTTATCTACGCATATGCATACGTATGTTGTATTCCATCACGTCATCACATCTACGTATTTGGGAGGAATAAGATATCAAACAAAGAAAAAAGAAAAAAATAGAATTAAATTTAGATTTTTTATACCTTCCGGTCTTACGTTTCTTCGCTAAAAATGAAAAATGTCGAGAACGCGATTTTCGGACTGTTGATTTATTACGACGAATCTCACAGGGGAATTCGGATTTCAGTGAATTTAGCACTGAGTAATTTTGAATTCATTCATAGATTGTAATCAAAATTGACATCCAAGTTCAAACAAATGTTCGGATCAAACATACCATCAACGTTCATAGATTCCTCGAAGGTACACTGAATCCAAAAAAAAAAAAAAAAAAGATTTTGTTTTGATGCAACGAAAATAAAATCGAAAGGAACGGACCGAACGTTTGATTTAAGTAAACGAAACCAATAACCAACATGGAAGTTGAATTCACACGTGCCTTACAAATCTTAATTATTACGAATCTCAATTCTAAGGAAAAGAGTATGGAACACGGCCTTGTTCATTTTAGTTTTCAAGACCCGGTTTTTTCAATTATTATTCAATTATTATTTTTATTTTTAAATATTATTTTTATTTTTCTTTCTATCTCTCTCCAATCATTAATACCTATTTTTAATTATCATTCCTATTTCTCCCTCTAATTATTACAAAAACCCAAACCAAACACAACCGAAGACTTTTCCATAAAACTCCCCCACACAGGATGAATTACACTCACACATTTCACTTTCGGGGGAGTTTTATGGAAAAGTCTTCATGTATTGTATCAAACCTCCAATTCTAATCCTACGTCGCGAATACTCTCGTAATTATAATGGTTACCAAATATGCCCGTAGTTTCTAGAACATTGATTAGTTTTGTAAAAAAAAACTAACTTGTTCAACTAACTAGTTTTTTGGCCTTTTTGGTTTTTAATTTTGCAAAAAAACTAAGTGGTTTTTTGTTAGTGGAATGAGATAAATTTTAAGGTAAAACAAAACTATTTTTTTTTAGCGGAACGGGGCCCGAGAAGAGGTAACAAATAAGGTTTCTAGAGCACTGAAGCATGGACGTTGTAAAAGGACAATCCAGCAAGGGAACAAATGAAGAGTTGACTACCCCATCACGAGAGAGAATTACCTTTTAAAAAAAAAAATTGGTTTAAGTTACTAATCTTTTTTTTTTTTTTTTTTTTCCAGAAGATTAGATGTTAGTAGTTACTACAAAACAAGAGTTGAACACTTCTTTCGTGAGAACTCGAATTCAGGACATCTGTTTAGATGGCGGCAATCTTTAGAAGAATGCGAATGTGATACCTTCTCATCATTAATAGTAAATAAGTTAATTGTCCAGATTCACATCATCGGAAATCTATATCATTGACTTCTTTTTCCCTGTACATTTTCGAGGAAACTTTTTATGGATCTTTAACATTTTTGGTGCCCAGAGGAAAGGGTTGAGAAGTATTCTATTGATGAGTGTGATGGTGGACACTGTGTGTTGTTCGGAAAAACTCAATCACTGTGTTCACTTTACATTTCCAAAAAAAATTTCAAAAAGATTCTTTCCCCATCTCTCATCTTTCCAATCATTAATCACATTTCTCTCTCTATTCATACCCCTCTCTCCAATCATTATTTTTATTTATCTCTATCTCTCTAATTATTACACTTCTCTCTAATTATTATTTTTTTCAAAAACCCATCCAAACACTATCTCAAAAATATTTCTCAAAATATTGTTCTCAAAATTCTCAACCAAACAAAGCCATGATCGGATAATCCATAGCACAAATTCCATTAACAATAGAAGCGAATTACAAATTACAATGAACATGAACAGAATATAAAACGAACTTAAATTACAGAATCAGAAATTCAAACCGAATACAATCTGTGAACCGAAACCCGTGTTTCTCACGGTATCAGTGGCGGCTCCAGGAATTCTTGCGGGGGTGTTCAGAAAATTCTACTACAGTCTTCGAGAAACTGTAACTATATATATGCAAAAAAAAAAAAAATCTACTAATATCAACAAATGCCACCAAATAAAGAACTTCCCGATAAAAAATTATAAAAAAAGAGAAATTTTTGGATAAAAAAAATAAAGTACTCTCCTACATGATTTTATCATATTTTTTCGAACCAAATTAAGGAACTATTTGAGATCTTTAATTTTGTGCGAAGAAACTCAAAAAATACATGCTTTTTTCCGTAAGTACTCTCGTACATGTTTTTTTTTTTCCCCCTTTTCTCATACCAAATTAAAGAACTCATCGAGATCTTGCAAGATGTGGAACATCAAGGTTGGACAGGGGTCCAGAATGATCAAAACCCATATATGTTTCTGACGCAGTGGAATTCACGAGAAACTAGTTGCGTATTAGTTCAAACGAAAATATGTCTCGAATCCACGAGATTTCTTGAATCCACAAGAAGAAAGAGAATAACTCTGATTTATAATTGATTAAAAACTGCATAATAATAGAGGTTACATGCCCTTTTATAGGGAAAACTAGCAAACCCTAGCAAAACTTACCTAAAAATAAAGTATTCCGAAAATTGGGGAAACTCCCAAAATTGAAAACTAGAAAGAAAAATAAGATATTCCCAATTGGAAACAACGTAAACGGAATTACACGCTAAGAGTAATTCGAAATCTAATTATTACCTAAAATAGCAAAATTACTAAATTGAAGGCCTAAACGAATGAATTTGGCCGAAATCCACCATCAGTCACGATTAGGGTGGTGAGTCTTGATCGTAATGCGATTCTGCTTCAGCCCACCAAGTTTGGGCCTATTCCGGGCTCGTCGATAAATTGCCGAAATTGGCAATTTTCAATTAAAAGTTGTTTGGACCTCTTAGGCTTTGACCGGTCCAATTGATCGTAGAATTGGGCCGCTACTTGTTCTGCATCAGTTTCCCCATTTCTATTCTTTTATTTTTGTTTTTAGGTTTTCACTTTTTCTTATTAATTTTGGAATGGGCTCTAATTGGATGGGTATTCAAATATTTTGTGGGCTTATTTGTTCAAAAAAAAAATTGAATAGGGTGTTCAAAATGAAAAAAATTTAATAAAAATTAAAAAAATACATGTATTCAAACCCCAAAAAAAAAAATTACAGGGTGTTCGAGTGACCACTCTCACCCTAAGGTGGAGCCGCCTTTGACAAAAATGTGTAGCGGATAAAATGTCAGGATCCAATAATTTATTCACCAACATGATACGTAAGTGCAGACGTAGATTATACTGCTAAATGCCACACTAGTATTTTCCCTCCGTAGTTTACTCCATAGTAAACTAATGTATACCGGAAAATCCACGCATATGCATACGTATGTTGTATTAATATATTCCATCACGTCATCAACATCTAACAGATACTATTTTGTAGGAATAAGATCTCAAAAAATGTAAAAATGAAAGTAAATGATAGATTAGTTTTCTTTACTATAAAAAATGAAGTTAGAGAAAAATGTTAGGAACCAGATTTTGGGAGGTATATGTTGTTCATAAAAATTTAGATTTTAAAATATGAAAAGCATTTTGATTATTAAGGATGAATACATCTTTGCTTATAAACAAAAGAAAAGGCAATCAAGTGAATTCGGATTTCAGTGAAACAATACTGTTGTCAACAATGCATTTTCTTTTAAAGTTGCTTTTAACATTACCAGAAGTAATAATTGAAATATTACCGGGGGAGGGGAGAAGCGGATCATCTCTCCTGCCCCCGGGTTCTCTTTCTCCCCTCTCTCTTTTCCTACCTCTCCATCCCAAACGTTTCTTTCCTCTCGTCCATCCGTTTATCTCCTTTCCCACCTTTTCTGGCACCACCGCTTTGTTGGGTTTGGTAGTTTTGCCTAATGACAATCCGGGGGTACTTTCTTCCCACAGGGATCGATGATGGTCGGGTTTTTTTTTTTTCCTGTTTTGGCCGCCTAACGGCATTGGGTGTTTGTGTTTGTGTTGGGATCCATCTTATGGTTGTCTGGAGGGGTGCTTTTTTCCAGCAGCGGCTCATCCTGGAAGTGTCTTTGAGAAACAACAAGTGGTAGGTCTGTAGGATCAGATGGGACTCCAGTGGCTGATGTCCCTTGGTTGTTTGTGGGATACGGAGTGGTGTTATCTCAATTTCCGTTTAGGCGATCCGGTCATCTCGCGGGATTCTCGGTGTTGCAGTTCCGGCCGCTTGTTCTTTTCTGGCAGCTTCTCGTTTTGGTGTCATGGTGCGGTTGGTCCCTCTTGATGGATGTAGCAATGCTGAGACTTGGAGGGTGGTGGTGGGGCGTTTGGTTTCCGGTGGTTGTGGTTGTGTTTTAGGGAGTCGGTTGTTAATTAGGGTTTGTTTTGGTTTTGGGCCAGGCTTTTTCGGGCTTCAATGTTTGGTTCCGGTATGCCTTGGTTTCTCGGCTTCATCGTTGTATCTTTAGGCTAGCCCATTAGGTGTTTACAGGCTTTGTCTTTGAGGTGTTTTTTGGGCTATGTCCCATTGGGTGCTTTTTAATTCTTTCAACCTCGGTTGGAGTCCCCTCTCCTCCCCCAACTTGATGTACCCTTGTCAAGTTTGTTAAAAAAAAATGATCGAAATATTAATAGAAGTAATGAAGAGAGTGAACCATAAACTGTCTAAGAATGTTGACAATCGAAATATTAGTAGAAGTAATGAAAAGAGTGAACCACAAACTGTCAAAGATTGTTGAAATAGAAATGATTGGCCAGTGTGAAAAGAAGCAGTTCAAGCAGAGTTAAATTCTCTTGCAAAAAGAGAAGTATTTGGATTGATAGTTCAAACCTCTGAAGGAATACAACCTGTGGGATGTAGGTGGGTATTGTACGAATGCACAATGAGAAAAATGAAGTTGTGCAGTATAAAACATGACTTGTTGTACAAGGTTTCTCTAGAGACTTGGGATTTGATTATGAGGAGACATACTCTCCTGTAATGAATGCTATCACATTCAGATATTTTATTAGCTTGGTAGTCACAGAATGTCTAGACATGCTTCTAATAGATGTTGCGACGGCATATTTGTGTGGATTACTAGATGTTGACCTATAAATGAAGATACCTAAAGTATATACTATTCCTAAAGCATACAGTTCAAAACCCTGAAGTATTTATTCTCTTAAGAGACAAAAATGTTTCTATGGGTTGAACCAACCTGGTCGTATATAGTACAAACGCCTTAGTGATTATTTGCTAAAGGAATTATATGAGAATGATCCTATTTGTCCATGTATTTTCATCAAGTAATAAAATTTTGGATTTGCGGTTGTTGCGGTTTGATTTAAATCTCCTAGGAACTCTAGAAGAGCTTATAAGAACTGCATAGTATTTAAAAAAATGAGTTTGAAATGAAAGATCTTGGCAAAATAAAGTTTTGCCTCGGCTTGCAAATCGAGCATTTGCCAAATGAAATTTTAGTACATTAGTCGACATATACGTAAAAAGTCATTCATCACTTTTACATAAAAAAGGCACATCTTCTGACCTATGGTTGTTTGATCACTTGATGTGAACAGAGATCCCTTTCATCCTCAAGAAAATGGAAAAGATATTCTAGGTCGACCCGAAGTAGCATAACTAAGATTGGTGCACTTATGCATCTTACATTATCGGTCAACTTATGGGCTCGATACAGTTCAGCTTCAATGGTACACGACCAGATATAGCATTATCGGTCAACTTATTGGCTCGATACAGTTCAGCTCCAACTCAACGGCATTGGAAAGGAATCAAACACATATTCTTTTAACTCCAAGCGACGGTTGACTTGGGCTTATTCTGTTCAAATGAATCGAAGTCAAGATTAATCGGATATGCAGATGTTGGTATTTAATTGATCCACATAAAGCCCAATCACAAACAGAATATGTATTCACTTGAGGTGATACTGCTATGTCGTGGTGTTTTGTGAAACAAACATTGACTGCTACTTCTTCTAACCACTCTGAAATTGTCGCGATTCAAGAAACAAGCTGCCAGTGCACCGCAATTAGGTTTGATTGTGATTGGTATGTAAAACCCAACCAACAGCCGACACAGAGCCTCTCACCTTATCCATCATTATTTAGCACGTCTTGTGATCAAAAGAATACACTCTTTCAAATTCTACACACTTACAGAATCAGGAAAAGGAGGAGGATTCTGTAGTTTGGTTGCCACATCCCAGTAGGTGTTATTCTGTTCATTCTGCTTGGGAGGCCATCAGACATAAGCTTCCCATTCAACAATGGTCTAACGTAGTATGATCGATATAGTAGGAATGTGCCACGGTGGTCCCTTGTTTTTGTGGCTGAATGTGCATAAAAATTTTAGGAATGAGGGTGGAAGAGTACTGCTCCTTATGTGATGATGGTAAAGAATCCCACCAGCATTTGTTCTTCCAGTGTCCCATGTTTAACTTGTTTGGAATATGATAGGGTACGGGAAAAGTTTTCCCGAAGTTGTCCAAGAAAGAGAAGTCAATGGTCCTGACTTTCCTGGACATTCTCGGGATAACTTCTTCTGGATTGTAACATTTTTGGTGCCGAAAATGTTCAGGGGAAAGGGTTGAGAAGTAATCTGTGTATTGTCCACGGATGGAAAGGAATCGCAAATTCATATGGAAACCTAAATACAACGAAGAAAGAATTAAACAGAGCAAAAATTTAGCAAAACTGCGTTAATGGGTACGTGCATAAATGAGTTTCTTTTTATCCTTTCTTTTCAGAAAGGAGGGAAGTTCTTTCCATATGCGTTGACGTTAGCAAAGAACCCTACCAGGTCTTGCCTATATGGAAGATACGACTTCCTCTTCTCTCCTTCCACGCTCGATTCTGTACGTAAAACAGTTCGTGAGCCGACGACAACGAGGACGACGATGCCTTCTTCTTCGCCTGGGCTTTTCCCGTCTCGAATGCCCTCTGTTTTTTGGTCTTTAACTCTCCATTCTTCGGTGTAAGGAACACGAACGAATCCTCTGTTGTTCCTTCACTGTTGCTTCGGTGGTGTAAGAAATATCGAAGCTTCCACTGGTTCGACGCAGACGTTCCAGTTGAATTGCTCTTCTTGCATCTACTCGGCGATTTTTCCACTAGCTTCGGCCTCCATACGCAGTAAGTTTCTTCGGGTACACTGTCTAACTCATCTGCATCCGATTCCGATGACGGCGTAGTAGGATCGCGTTCTTCGCCGTTGACATCATCGACGAACGATTTCTCCGACGGAAGTCTGATAGTCATCAATTCAGTTGGTCTCTTACCATCGGTTTGGTCCTGATTATAATTACGTATAAGCAGGTCGCGGTCGAAAATGGGGAACAATTGACAGATTTTATCCCGGCCGAAGATGTCGTCGGTGGTGATGTCGTAATTGCTGCGTACAAAAGTGAATTCGAAGTCGGAGTCAGAGTCTGTCGAGGTTTCGAGTGGATTTATTCCGTCGGCGACTTCGGTGGGGAGTTCTGCAGATTCATGGGAAGAGTAGAAGTTGAAGCTAGGGCAGGGAGATAGGGTTTCTTCTCCCATTTCTGCTTTTGGAGAGGGAGTTTGTGTTTTGTGGTGCTTTTAGAAAGAGTGGAGTAGGAGAAGATGAGGAGGAAATAGTTTGCTTATGAGGATTTTATAGTAGAAGTAATGGAGTATTTGGTTTGGAAAGAAAGCAACAGAGCCCTCTTGGCCAATTGTGTCATTGATTACCTAAAGCTGTTACGATGTCAAGAGTCATCACGTGGCGGTATTCCAAGAGTAACGAATAACTTTCCGCGTTTGATAAGGATCTTCTCAAACACGCAATGGTGTGGGTCAAGGAAAAATGTCGGGAACACCACGTGACAAGTACCCAATAATTTATTCACGAACATGATACGTAATTGCAGACGTAGTTTATACTGCCGGTCTAGTATTTTCCTTCCGTAGTTTACTTATGGAGTAATGTGGACCCTAGGGGTTCATACATGCCGGAAAATCCACGCATACGCATACGTATGTTATATTCCATCACGTCATCGCATCTACACTATGAGATATTTGGTAGGAATAAGATATCAAAAACACAAACAAAGAACAAGATTATGAAATGTATATGTATGTTATTGTTGTTAATTTATGAATACACGTGATTCGGTTTCCCATGTAATTAATCGTGCGTCTGCCATTGCATTAATAGATTTCAATCAAAATTGACATCCAAGTTCAAACAAATGTTCTGATCAAATATACTATCAACGTATTAATCTCAAAGAAAAGTCATCTAGTCTTTTGTTGGTTTTTTTTTTTTGTTAGGCCTGGTTAACCCTTTCCATCATTTTCAATAGCAAAAAAACAAAAGTTATATATAGTACAATATAGTACTCCCTCCGTCCCAAATTTCTTGTCTATTTGCACTATTTACGGCACGTCAAAAAATTGTTTATGTTTTTAAATGCATAATGTTATACTCCCTCCGTCCCAAAAAGAATGTCCAAAATCATTGTTCACACCCTTCAAAAGATTATCTATATCTTGTAATTTATAATATTTTTTGAGATTTTAAAAAATATTGTTTAATATAATTAGGTGAGATCTATCAATCAAGATCCATATTGCATATAAAAATTATTCTATATTAAAAAATATAGGTAATCTTTTGAGAGGTATGAACAGTGATTTTGGACATCCTTTTTAGAACGGAGGGAGTATATATTTAATATTGATCTCATTTGATAGTTCTTGAAGATTCTATTAAACAAAGTTTTTAATATTGTAAAAAACATTATAGATTGAAAGAGCAACTGAAAATTGGTACGCATGCACGTAAATGGACCAAAAAAATGGGGACGGAGGGAGTAATATACATATGCATAATGCCAAAAAGGTCCAAAAATGAGGACTGAACAAGAGAGGATCCCATTCCTTCCGCGAAGGTACACTGAATCTTCTTTTTTTTTTGTGCGACAAAAATAAAATCCAACGTTCGATTAAATAAATGAAACCACTCACCAACAGTTGACTAAAATAAAGAAATCCGATCACAATACAAGCAACCAGGTAACAGGCAATTCCAAAAGTCCAACACGAAATTTCTTTGCTGCATATCCAAAACGGAACTCTAATTTCAGGAAAGTTTTCATTTGGATACAGCTAAAAGAGACTAGACTGTCCTGTTGGACCCTTTCCGGGGGCATTCGGAACAGTTCACCTCTTAGAGCTTGTCAAGCACAACAATTACGTCAAAAATTATGTTGACTGAATATCGTTTGATAAGCTTTGGAACAAAAAACTGAGAAAAATAAGCTCCGACACAGAACAGTCTTAGCCAAACCGATGGTTTTCAAATTTGCCGGTCGTGAAGAGGAAAGCAGTTTCATTGGATGAGATCGGGGCAAGCTAAAAAGGAGATTTGTAGTATTACATATCATAAGAAACTGACCATCCTATGTCTTGAAGAATTGGTCATCTAATACCTTTGGCAATTCCTACATTCAAAAGTCAGAAAATGGCGTCTCATGGGATGTGCAAATTTGCAATCCAATCTCATATTCACTCCGGCTACCCAGACCGTGCAGAAGTCCAGGCAGAGTAACACAAAAGTTCAGGGAGCCTATGGTATTGATCACATAGACGCATTGATAACACAACGCTCTCACTTATGACTACATAGATAAAACAAGACAGGTATGAAAGAGATTAACGTGGGGGCTAATCGATCAGATGCTCGTTTGGTGCTCACCCAATTGCGGCCTGAAGTCAGTAGTCTAATACTAGTCTCCAAGTAAAAGCTACAAGCAATCTTCAGTAAAAGCTACAAGCAATCTTACCCACCTGCAGATAAGTCAGCCTCGTTCCTTGCTATAGGCGGGATCCTTCCCTTATATGTCTAGTCCAACCGCAAATTTATTCCTTTCCATATTTAGACAAATCACTAACATAAGTGTGCGCCCGCGTAACTGGAACTACAAGTTTAGCTTTGTTTTCAGTTTGCACCAAACTCCTATTTCCTATGACTATCGAATAAGGAAAGGTCCCCCCGTCTGAGAAGTTTATTAGTATGAGTAGCACTATCCTTAAAAAATAACGGCCAAATAAACGTGGGTCAAATATTTGGTTAATGAGAGTATAAATAAAGTTAACCTTAGTTTTCCACAAATACAATATCCTCGGTTTCCAACCACCCAGAGAAGGTGTTCCCAGAGACAATCAGTTCAATGACACAAAGGTCTGGGCAGAACACAGTCTACAACTCTACTTATAGAATCGAGCATATTTGAAGATTTTGATAGCAGTAAATTACCAGAGGCGATTCTCTGTCACAGCATGAACAATGCCTTTCAATGTTTCCTGCATGAAACCAACGGCCATCATTAGGCACTTCCAGCTATTTCATTTTCAACACGATTCAGATGTTTGGAATGTACCGTGGAATGGTCCTTGAGACCCAGAGATAGCACCAATGGCCTGGAAGATCCACAGTTACTGCAACCACATCGTAACATGTGAAAATAATTCACTCAGAAACTTCATTTAGTCTTAAGAAATATTCTAGTAAAAGCATTATGTACCCATATCGTTGAATTCATGCATTATCCAACGGGGAAAAGGAGGGTTAAATACAATTTCTACAAAGATTCATAGGCATAAGCATGAAAGTTCCCATTGGACTTCGAAATGTAGGACAACAAAGTTGTTGAGATTGATAAATGAGTTAATTTTGATTGGGAGCACATAGATTTTAGCGTCACTATTGAGATAGGGGGGTAAATACCTTATGTTTTCAATCAGCTGACGAGCACATGCCACTAGCATTGGCTGCAAGTGTGTAATTAGTTGATCAAGCTTAATAGATACCAAAGGAACAGAGTAAAGCGTAGGCTTTCTTACCTCGTCTCGTTTACCAAATATAACAGAGACATTGAAGGTCGGCTGAGTTAACATCCCTTCTTCCTTCCTGCCAATCATTAGAAAACAACTTTTTAGAACTGTCTCACTGGAAGCTTAATGAGTAGAAGTAACATCTTCTTTGACTCCAAAAGGACAAGATTATGTAGCATGGCTTTGGCACCAGTAGTGCTACAACAATTAGCAAAAAAAGTAGTAATAACTAGCAGCCACGTCTTACAATCTGTTATTCCCAACCCCAACCTCCTCTTTTTTCTCCTGTTCTCAGTTCTTACGTCTACTTATCTGCCATATGAAGAAGCTAAAGCTATATTTATGCGATTCGATTTCAATCACATACAAACAAACATGTGACGTTGAACAATGTATCCCTCCCTCCGCCAATCTTTGTAATTTGAGACTTGGAGCCAACACAGATGAATTATTTACGACTCTGCTGGTATCTTTACAATGGGAACACGTGGATTTCGCATCTTGTACAAGCTGTCACATGTTGAGAATTGACTTTAGCAAGAAATTACATAATATGCAGAATACTCCCATTGTGGGAATATTTCTGATAAGACAAACATAATGTTCTTACTTGCTGTTCCAATATTCAGACATTTTAATCCATGAGAAATCTAAGATCACAATGCTCAAGAAATACTAGTAATATAGGATTAATAAGAACACTTAAATTTACCAAATAAATACTAGTAATATAGGATTAATAAGAAACACTTAAATTTACCAAATAGCAGTAAAAAAAAAAAAAAAATAGTGCACATTAAGATCAAAATCACCTTTCAAAATAAGAGGACATTGCAACAAAAAAACATACGACTTTCCACTAAACCTTACTGTTTTGAATATCATTTGCAACCAAGTATACCTATGCCTGCTAAACAACCCAAGTTTATTTTAGAACTTTTTGAACGATGAAAAAGAAAACAGCATACATACCTGGCATGCAATATTGTCCCCATGCTTCCTATTTGGGTTGCGATAACCTGAAGAAAGAACACTCAAAAGTATTAGAAGCACCCCCATCCACAACCGTAGTCCTTTCCAACCAAATGGAAGTGTGGAACTCACAAGAATATGATCATCATAGCTACAAATGATTATCTCCGTTTTATTTCCCTGCCACAAGAGAAGGTAAGCATCTCAGTTTGGTTTCGTGACAAAACACAGAAAAAAAAAAAAAGGGTTTGGGACAATCAAACCACAGGTAGCCATACATAAATTGGAAAGCTATTAAGCTACCATGTTCAATTCACAAAGAAAGGTCCAATAGTAACATTTTGATGCAAAGTTCTGAGTTCTAAAAGTAAATGGATTAAGAATTGAAAACTCCATGTCATCACAACTAAATTCCACACACATCTACATGTGTGTGACTCTATAATTAAACTACTGGAGATCCAGTGACTTCAAATCATGTTCGTTAAAAGCGAAGGATGCAACTTTCTCCATTCGCTTTGCTTCCACGAAACAAAGTCACCCCCAGAGGCGGACATAAGGGGTTGCCAATTATCCAAAATTTTCTACTATATTTTAGGTTTTGTTTGTAAAACTTATGAAGAAAGATCCCCTCAAAATTGTTTTATTAATATATAAGAATGATATTTTGATGTTAATATATGAATATATATGATATGGTCGCCCCGCGATAGAAATCTTGTGTCCGCCATTGGTCACCTCTTCGTGATTTCATTTTTGGTTTTCCTATTTTTGGGTGTGAGCAAGTAGAAGGGTTAAAGAAACGAGATATATAGCAGTTTGGTTCAATTGTCTGCAGTGGCAGAGCAACTCAAGCATGACGGCATGAGGCACTCACATGAAATATGCGTGAACCTGAACTCCCCATCGTTTCTCACAACGCAACACAAGCCATCACCACATCACTAACAGCCATCAAGTTTTGGGTGGGTTGTGTCGGACCCATATTATTCGAACTAAAATTGGTAAGACTTTCCCTCTGCACCCCCAAAAAATATATAAAATTAAGAATTTTATTGGTGTGAATTATGTGTTGCAAGAGCGTTGAAGAGGGTTAGTTTGTTGATACTATTCTTTAGAGTCTTTACAATAATCGGGAGCTTGTGTATTCTACTTGCTTGTGGAAAATTTTGTAAGAACTGTTGGTACTTTATACTTGCTTATGGAAATTTATTCGTTTTGAGATTTGTTGCTTCACATTGTCTTCTAATTGTCTGTTATGGAGTTTTTGTTGTTGACTTTGAGGTTCACAATGTCCCGACCAAAGAATTTTTTTGGCTACACCACTGGTTTGTTGAATTGGTTTTTGCATCGGTTGTTCAGCATGGTTGTCACTTGTTCTTCCCAACATTGTCCCATTGTATTTATTTAAAGTTCGGTCTTTGGAAAGGTTATCAAACTGACAAACATCTATGAATAGACAATCTTTTGATAAAACTCATCAAGAAAACCTCATGCCCTGCAAAATAATGTGAAATGTACTTGCAACCATTAATTCATGTAGCAAATTGATTTCATATCATGCGGATTGCTGTTGACATCAAATCATTTGCATCCAGTTTTATAAACTGAGCACTTCCCCTAAGAATGTCAGCATGAGTAATGCAAACAATGGTGAGAATCCAATTCCCCAGAAACCTAAGGTTTCCCGCAAGGATTGTCCACGGAGGGTGAGTCACAGGCTCACAGCTTATTGTTCAAGCCGGAAGGTGTAGTCGATGGGCAACAGCTGAATATTCTTGTAACTCGGTTTGATGGAGGTCTTTTGAATCAGATAGGAAGGGCTGTTGCACAAAGTCTCTCTCTCTCTCTCTCTCTCTCTCTCTCTCTGACACACACACACACACACACACACACTCTCACACTCACACTGCAGGAACTAAAACTATGCCTCCAGGGCCCTCCACCATCGCCAGTGCGAAGAAAACAGAACAGGCAATAAAGCAAACAGGTTGTGTGCTTAAAATGCCAACATCCAAATCCACCATTTTTGTAAGCTTAATTCAGATGAAAACAATAAAAACGCGCTGATTTAATGTAAAGAAGAAAGAAAGAAGGAAACAATTAAATCGTGTGCCACATGAAAATAAAAAAACGACAGTAATCCAGAAACCAAGTTGGAAAAGGAAAGAAAACGATAAAAGGAAGAGAAAGAGACTCACCTTGATATCTAGCGAGAGCTTCTTCTGAGGCACTGGAAATGAAGGTCCTGAACTAGCCATACCTGTCTTCTATGGAGAGAGAGAGAGAGAGAGAGAGAGAGAGAGTTCCTTGCTTGCTTGTAAAGAATTGAGAATTTGAGAGGAATATAAAGCTCCAATTTTTATTTTATTTTGGTAACTGATACTCCCTCCGTCCCAATTTAAATGCTCCCTACGGTTATGCGTGTTTTTTTAAAACTCTTATAGTTATTATTCTATAATGTATTTTATATGCAATATGGATCTTATTTGATAGATCTCAATTAGTTCTATTAGACAAAATTTTAAAAAACTTTCGAAACCTTACCAATAAAAAGACATAGACATTTGAAAATGGCACGGATATACGTAGGGAGCATTTAAAATGGGACGGAGGGAGTAGCACTCTTCAAATGGAATCAATTTCCTTTAGTTTGGAAGAATTTTATAAACTCCATGAATTACCATAATAAAAATTAAAAAAAAAAGCTCCAATTACCTTTCAAAGAATATAATTAAATTCAAAGAATTAGGTACAAGCTTATATTGTAGCTTTCCAATGATGTTTTGAGAGTTTTTTTAAATTATATTTTGTCAATTGGAAATAATATATTATTTTCGCGAGAGCCTTGTAAAATGTTATTTTTAAGATGGCCATTTTTTAGTGTATGGAAAGATTCTACTCCATCCGTCCCTTTTTTAGTGTGTTGTTTCGTAAATCCAACTTAGTAAAAAGACATCATTATTACACCTCTCGCATCAACTTTTACCTCCACTTTACACCTTTCATATCAACTTTTATCTCCACTTTCCAAAATTATCATTCACTTTTACTCTTTAACTCTTTACCCACTAACTTTTCAAAATGGCAAAATAATAATTGCACAACTTTTACCCATTAACTATTTAAAACCCACATTTATTAAGGGACAGTCCAAAATGGAATAATCGACAATAAAAAAGGATGGAGGGAGTTGTAATTTGAAGAGGTTTACAATTTGGTAGTTTGTTTTAAATACCTAATAACCACCAATTTAATTAGCAAATATAATTACATACAATAAATTGTTGTAAAGAGATTGTTAAAAGCTTTTTCTATCAATCTCCCATAAAATTTTAAAAATCTTTTCGAAATATGGAAACAATATTTATTATAGTGAACATTTTTACTACGTAATGGGTGTAGGTACCTTCCGGCTTTGAACTACACTTAGTGAATGTAAGTTCTGTTTGAAGGCACCACACTGAACTACAAGTCTTGAACTGGGTCTTTGAGCCAAACTTCTACTTACCCCACCCAGAGTATGGGCAATTCGTTTTGATTCTAATCGGGTTTGCGCGTTACGGTCATGCACATGTATACTGTATCATGAGTGTTTTTAGGGAGTAGCTTAATCTCCCACAGTAGCGACCCCATTACCACAACCACTTAGCCCTCTACTAGGAGTCACTTTACAAGTGACTAGTAGCCTTCTACTAGGAGCTACGTATAGTGACTAGTAGTCTCAACAACCTACTAAGAACCACTTCCTTTGTCTATCAACATCGCACTTCCCACTTTCATTTAGAGTCTTATAAATCGTTTTCTCGACTTATGTTGGCCAGTGGTCTTAACCCCATAAGAAAGCACTTTTTTCCCGATCTCACAAATAGAAATGCACGCTTTTGGAGTTCTTATCTCTCAAGTGATCAGTAATCTTTTGTGTTATGCACAAAAAATAATTTTTCCTCTCTAATTCCCAATGGATTTAGTAGACGATGAACCCAGTAGTAAAAAGCCAAGAAAAACAATATATTTGCTTCGTGAACACAAAAACATATAATCGTATATGAACTTTTATCAACTTAATGAACTGTTCCGTCCTTTTTTTTCCGAAACATATAACATTTATCCAAAATCATGAGATTATATGTATATTTCATCAGACTAAATTAAGTGTAACGTCGATTGTAATTGCAACAAATTCACAAACATTCATCAAATACTAGAATGACTCTACTTCCACTAATAGCTAAGGTTTCCAATGAAAATAACAGGAGTATGAAATTCAATATTTTAAAAAGAAAGACCTATGCATGTAACTTCGATCTTTTCCTTTTCCAATCACAAACTCATTATACTAGGAAACAAAACTCTAAGTTTTCCTAATATCTAAAACTTCTCTTTTGAACAAAAAAGTAGAAAACATTTCTTGCTTGTTTACTTACCATGAAGATAGGAAAGGAAACTGATCTTAAAAAAAATAAATAAAAAATAAAAAAACCTTTTCCTAACTTATATCCATTATAGCACTGGAATCGGATACGTGGGAATTTTAATCGTTCATAGCAATAAAAATTCAGTGGTTAGCCCAAGTTAAGTTAACATGGCACCCAAAAGGTCTCCTTTTTTCTTTTTTTCTTTTTTTTTTTTAACAGAAAAATTCTCGGATATCTTGTCTTATATTGTTGGAAATGCTCGTTGGAATTTTTGTACATTTATATAATAGGAGACAACAACACCGCTAAGTAATAATATGATCATACTTGAAAAATAGAAATAAGAGTGATGAGAAAACTTATATTGATCAAGGCCCGCATAAAGAGCTCTCTTAAGAGAAGATATGTCCCCGCTTGCACCGAATTATGTGACATTCTACTCCCAAGATACAACGAACTTTCACAGAAGCTTCGTGTGCACACGAATCAAGAATCATCCGTATGCTCAAAACAATAAACATATATCTCAATGAATCTCAATGTATGTGTGTTACATATAGCTCATAGGTTTGATAAAATATTTTCGTCAAGAACAGTCTCCTTCATCTTGTGGACTAACCACCATTGTATAGAAAAACAAACCTATGCAATTAACCATTGCATATAATATATAGGCACTTAAATACAAGATAATTTTTGGGAGTTACAATTACTAACCCAATAACCACCAATTTAATCAGCAAATATAATTACATACAATAAATTGCTCTAAACAGATTTTTAAAAGCTTTTTCTAACAAATAGCACCTACGAGTTTCCAAACGTGAGACCTTATGAGAAAGCAAACCTCTAATTCCCAAGCCTTGACCACTAGGCCAACTCCTTGGAGCTATTTAACTCGTCCATAACACAGGTAAATTTGCTTCTACTGTTGTCCCCCTCTTACACAACCACCAAAAAGCTAAAGGGACCGACGGGCATGTGAGGCCCACTCTGGGTCCTTGAAAATCAGCTCCATTCAATATGTGAAGATGCTCGAATCAGTCTTTCATTTTTTCATTCAAATTACAGGAATCCGATCATCCGTACGAGATCTGGAGTGGGCCTCACATCTCCGTCGGCACCTATATTAGCTGTGACAAATCAATAAATAACTCTTGTAAAAAACATAAAGGAAAAGTGCACGTTGACATGACAAGAGATGCAAACAATAAAACAATGAAATAATACTATGAATTTTGGCTTGTTGCTTTGGCTAAATAAATACTAATTTTTTTTGCCCTTATTCAAATTTCTTCCGAATTTGTTAGTTTTGTATTATTTTTTGTGGTTTAATAGTTCGTGCCGACAAGAATAATCTAAAAAATACAAAATTATTAACCAAACTTAAAATTTTGTGATTAAAGATAAAAATAATCCAATAAACCAATAAAATTTGGATTTTTTTTTCCTTTGTGAATTTTTTAAAATTTTGATCATAATTTTATAATTTTTCAATTTCTCTTGTTGAGACGAACCAATAAACCAAAAAAATCGATGCAATAAACCAAAAAAATCGATGCAAAACTAACAAATGCAAATTTTTTTAAATAAAGACAAAAAAAATAAACCATTTTAGTTTATTTAGCCAAAGCAAAATGAGCAAACAATTTGTTTGCTATTTTTATTATTTTGGACCTCCCATAAAGAGAGAAATTTCATTAAATCAACAACCTGAGATGGCGGAGTCGCAACATACATGAACAAAACAGAACGAAAAAAGGGGGGGCCAAAAAAAAAAGGCAACTACAAGACCACATGACAACATCATCTTCATCTAACAACTTGAAGAGTATTTTCATATTCCATCACCAATATCCAGGTGTGGAACAAAAAGGGCAAGAGCTTGCTTGTCAAGGAGATGGCCGCTGAACTACCTTGTGAACTACCTTGCAATTGACATTTGAAATTCAGCGAAAGGATAACTTGGTTATATCCTCTCTCAAGTTCTAAATTAAAAAAGTATCATAGTAATGACACTCAATCCTCTCTCCAATCTACAGATAACATTAAAATAATATCATTTATATTTTCAAATTTAGAATGCCTTTTATATACAGATATTAATTTGATAGATCTCAAGTTCAAGTACTTGATTAGACAAAAAAATTTAATGCTATATAGAATATTAAAAATTACTATAAGATAAAGATAATTTTGTAAACATATTTTGGCAATCACAGAATATGCTTGTAGCACACTAGGGACTTGGAGTATCAAATAATATCTGTATAGCACCGTGTTGTGTACATTCGGGTCGTCCGTTGTTTGAATGGACGGCCTAGATTTCATCTTTAACATACAACAGTGAATGGTTCAAATGCAAAGATACCGAGGTGAAATTTGAGTTGTCCATCGGAACAACGGCCAGCTTGAATGTGCATTTGCACAGCAGAACCCCTTCGTAGAACTTGAGCATCCAAGTTCAAACAATACAAACGATGAAACTTCGTAGAACTGGAGTGTCAAACAATAAAAATGATGAAACTTGACTTTTGTGATGAAAATCACCAGCGCTTTCTTTCTGAGTGGAGAACGTCAAAGTTTTGTTTGGGTGTTCCAAGGGAGTTTTGTTTTAAAATTGTCTTGGTTTGTGTTCACGTCTTTTTATGTGATATATTATGAGAGAATAACCTGTCTCTATTTTTGGAAAAAACTAGTTTTTGGCAAAAAAACTAGTTTAGTGGAACACCCCCTCCAAAGTCCTCCAGTCAGTCGTCATTAAATGTTTTTTTTTTATTTGGTGTAGTAAAAAGGAAAAATTTAACAGTAAAAGGTAAAAGTATCCTGAATTGGCCGGTCGTCCTAAAATGTTTTTTTATTTGGTATAGTACAAAGAAAAGTTTTTTAAAAATTCACTGAATTGTCGTTAAGGTTTAAGAAATATATTGAAATATGTAAAATTGTATAGTAACGTGTAAAAGTGTATAGAAAACTGGAAAAAAAAAAAAAAAAAACATTAGAGTGTGTCCCTCTTTTGTCTTCTTCTTATCTTACTTATTATCAGCCTAGTCACTTTCAATAGAAGGACCCAGAAAAATAATCCCTTCGTTCCCAATTTCTGGTCTCAAACATCACTTTTTGTAGAGTTCTAAATGGTGTATTTTTTTTTTCCACTTCAAAACTAAGTAAGCATTAGCTAATGATAATCTACTTTTACCCTTGCTGTTTTAGCGTAAGTATATACGTAATGATAATGTTTTGAAGGGTAAAAGGAGGAAATAAAAAGTATGACGAGTGTAATGATTAGGCCTGTAAAAAAAATCCGCGAACCGAATCGAACTGAACCAAACCATAGGTTTTGATTGGGTTCGTGGATTAATAGTCTAGACACAGGTTGAAAAATTAAAAAAATCGTGACTTGCGGTTCGGTTCACGTATTTTTATTAAAAAAACCGTGGATAAACTGAACCGAACCGTGATAGTTTTCCAAATCAAACCAAACCAAGCCCTAAGTCCCAATGAATTGGGGTCGGCTACATGAATCCTGTTTTTCCATTGAGCTCTATCAAGGGCTACATGTTTACTGAGATTTAAAGAACACCCGAAGGCAAGCACAACACGTCGCTTAAAGGGTACACCGTAGCATTTATCGTAATCATATTAGAATTCATGTCATAAAGATCTAATGGGGTTTTTAATTGCTAGTTGTCATGTAACGCCCCGCATTTTTGGGATACGTTATGGATTATTATTACAATTTAAAGTCGGTCTTAAACAGTAATAATAATAACCAAAAATACATATAGATGATCTATCCTTCACAGATTACAAAAAGGTAGACTGGGTGGGTTCTACGGCTCCGCAAATCTCTCCGCCTGGTGGATCTCCATCTCGGCAGCTCCTCCGGCTCCGTGTTCTCCGTAGAGGTCCTCCTGTTCATTATGATAATCTAGCATAATAGCCAGAGTTGCGAAGCAACATCGTGGTATTATGCCAGGGCGAACCGTGAGCGAGGACGCTCAATAGATACCCTACCTTAATCTTAAACTAGCAATTCTAGAACAATATTGTAGGTGGCAGGTAAATAGTTGAAAAATCATTTATCAAAACAGTAAGTTCATGCGTGTCAATGCATCAGTATCACATCCAAATCAGAGTGCAGCTTTAATAAAATCAGTATCTCGTTTCTTTTAAGAAAAATCAGAGTATAGTATCAGTATCTCGTTTCTTTTAATAAAAATCAGAGTACAGTATCAGTATCTCGTATCACTTTCTCATAACAGCATTCTTCTTCAAATTTCAACCATGTCAACATCTCACATCTCTCGAAAGTTATTGGCCCGTTCTACAACCCCTTTCTAACGGTCACCAACCTTTCCGTTCGAAGGGTCGGCCACCCATAAACTGACTCCTGCAGTATGAGGTCCGCTAACTCCGCGTCACACACGACATAGTCCCGGCTACCCATATCACTGAATCCCCACCAGTCTGTTTATGAGGTCCGCTTGCTATGTGTTGTACTGAGTAAGTTCTAACCGTCAAATTCACCCACGGAATTTGAGGAGAAACTTCAAACAGCACTACCGTATAGTTCCATTGAGCTTTGACCACCAGTTCACCCCGGGGAACTGAGGCGGGACTCCAATGGCAGTATTGTTTATAGTATAGTTCCATTGAGCTTTGACCACCAGTTCACACCGGGGAACTGAGGCGGGACTCCAATGGCAGTATTGTTTATAGTATAGTTCCATTGAGCTTTGACCACCAGTTCACACCGGGGAACTGAGGCGGGACTCTAATGGCAGTATTTTATTTACAACAGTATTTTCATTCTCATCTCTATTTCTTCTTGTAAAAACAATCGATCATTTTCTTGAAAAACGTGTCGTGTCGTACCGTCTCGGAAAACATGCACATGCCATATTACATAAAAATCTTCCGTTTAGAGATCGTTTCAAGATAAACTTTTCGTTTAGAAATATTTCATGATAACCGTGTTACTTTAGGTATAAAATCTCGTTGGTGACTTTCTTTAGACAAATGAGATAACCAGGAGAGTCCCAGGCTGGATGGCCGCACGAATGCAGTTACTGGCACCATTCCTTTCTTAGACAGCGCTAGGCATATCTTTTTTGACAGACCCTCAAGGGTGTTAGCCTTGGGTTAATCTCAACAGTCCAAGTACAGTCAAAACACTTTGAAGTCGCTTTAAGAAAAATTTAGTCGGCTATTTTCCAAAAATCAATTGGGCAGCATAACGGCGTAAATTTGAAAAGTCGATTTTCATTCGGGCATTATAACTGGATATTTTAGGTTTCCAAAAGTCCATCGGGCATTATAACGGTGCATTTTGATAAATAAATTTTAAATCGTGCATAGTAACGACTAAGTGTGATTTTCAAAGTCTAATTGTTCATAAAATCACTAATCACCAACATAATCACGTTTAATCATAATTAGGCATGTTTAAGCAAAATAATAACCTCCTTAATATGAACTAGTAAATACTAATCTAAAGTTAAGATAAAGTATCTACCTTAATTCCGATGATTAGTCGGAAGCCGATAAGCTAGTTGAATTCCGGCGGCGTAACGACTAGTCGACCTTTGCTCGAACACTTTCTTGCTAACTTATTCTACCTTTCTAAGATCTAGGGGTGGTCGAGAGTGGTGGAGTGTGGTGGTTTAGGATGAGTTTCAAGAAGAACACTCAAGAACTCATTCAAGAACACTAGAAAGCACAAAGTGGAGAAGTTGGGAGATTTTGGTGTGAGAAATGAAGCAAGGTGAGTGAGCTATTTATAGAAGATTGTAATTGGGTAAGTAGCCTACCTTGTTAAGTAGTCAAATTTTCTTTCTTCTCATTAATTCAAAAAAAATACAAATTAGGTTTAGTAAAAGTAAAGTCAAAATTTGTAGGAAGACAAAATTGAACACATGTCTAATTAGGGTTTTAAATAGGCTAAGGCTAGTCAAAATAGGACAACATAAGAGTTGGGAAAATTAGTAGGCCTTCCGGATGCGATGTAGTGAAATACTCGGTGTGCACGCGTTGATTTTACGGCGCGGAAAAATAAATAAAAGAAAATAAACAAACTAAATCTAGTTTCATTCAAATTATTTAAACTAAATAATAAATTATTTTATTCAGCGATATTAAAAATAACTAATCGAATTAATAAACCGAAATTTTTATTTACGAAATTTCGGGTTATTACAACCTATCCCCCTTAACAAATTTCGTCCTCGAAATTCGAATTACTCGACAGGTGGAAACAGTTGCGGATAATTAGCTCTCATGGCTTCTTCTCTTTCCCAAGTTGTTTCCTCCATCCCCCGATGTTTCCACAAAACTCGTACTAATCGGATAGTCCTATTGCGGATAGTCTTCTCCATACTATCCTGAATTTCAACCGGCTCTTCCTCAAAAGTTGCGTCTTCATCTATATCAAGATCTCCCCAGTTTAACACGTGTGTTGGCAAGGCAAGATACTTCCTTAACATAGAGACATGAAAAACATTATGCACTCGGTCGATTTGCGGCGGTAATGCTAACCGGTATGCTACTTGTCCAATTTTCTCCAAAATCTCAAATGGGCCGATATATCGCGGGGATAGTTTTCCCTTCCTCCCGAATCTAATTACTCCTCTCCGGGGTCTAATTTTTAGAAATACGTGGTCTCCCTCTTTGAATGACAAAGGTCTGTTTCTTCGATCCGCATAACTCTTCTGTCAGCTCTGCGCAGTAAGCAGTCTCTGTTGAATCAACTTGATCTTCTCCGTTGTGTCTCTGACCAAATCAGGTCCTAGCAATCCCGTTTCTCCGGCGTCAGTCCAACAAACCGGTGATCGACAAGGGCGGCCGTACAGAGCTTCGTAGGGTGCCATCTCTATGCTAGCCTGATAACTGTTATTGTAGGCGAATTCTACTAATGGCAGATGTCGTTCCCAATTCCCTGTGAAATCCAAGGTGCAAGCCCTAAGCATGTCCTCCAATATCTGGATTGTCCTCTCCGTCTGTCCATCGGTCTGCGGATGAAAAGCAGTACTGAGACGTATGTCAGTTCCTAGTGCCCTCTGCAGTCCTTTCCAGAACTGTGAGACAAATCTAGGATCTCTGTCTGACACGATTGACACTGGTACTCCATGAAGTCGCACGATCTCCTGGATATAGAGTATTCCCAATGCTTCCATGTTTTCCGTCATTTTCACTGGCAAGAAGTGTGCCGACTTAGTGAGACGGTCTACAATTACCCACACAGCGGTGTTTGACTTAGACGACCTCGGAAGTCCAGTCACGAAGTCCATTGATATATGCTCCCATTTCCACTGTGGAATTGGTAGCGGCTGCAATTCTCCTCCAGGCCTCTGGTGTTCAGCCTTAACTTGCTGACAAACTAAACAAGTCTTTACAAATTCTGCCACGTCTTTCTTCATTCCTTCCCACCAATATGTCCGACGTAAATCGTGATACATCTTCGTACCTCCAGGATGAACAGCGAAATTCGAGTGGTGAAATTCTTGAAGCACGGCTCTTCGAAGTCGGCCTAAGTTGGGTACAAATACCGAGCCTTTAAATCTCAAACTGTTATCCGCTGCATGCAGGGTCCAACCGGGCAATTCCTTTCCTGAACTGAGCTGTGATCTAGTGAATTCACAGTCCTGTTCAAAAGTCTGTGCCAACAGGATCTCCCGGTGAAGTGCTGGTTCTGCCACTAGTGCAGATAATCGCATCCGATCTCCATTAGATGACGGTTGTAAATTGAACTCGTTCAGAGTATCTATCATCTCCCATTCCTTCACAGCTATCTTGGCCTTTTGTGTCCTGTCCTTTCGACTCAAGGCATCAGCGACAACATTTGCCTTGCCAGGGTGATATGACAGGGTAAACTTGTAGTCTTCCAAGTACTCCATCCACCTTCTCTGTCTCATATTCAACTCCTTCTGAGTGAACAGATACTTGAGACTTTTGTGATCCGAGAAAACCTCAAATTGCTCGCCATAGAGGTAATATCTCCAAGATTTTAGAGCAAAAACTATTGCTGTTAATTCTAGATCGTGAGTAGGGTAGTTCTTCTCGTGCGATCTGAGCTGTCTCGATCCATATGCCACGACTTTTCCGTTCTGCATCAGCACACATCCTAGTCCTTCCTTTGATGCGTCACAATATACTTGATAACCAATGTCCCTTTCAGGAATGATCAGTATCGGTGCACTGGTCAGTCTCTTTTTCAACTCTTGGAAAACTTTCTCACACTTGTCATTCCATTCGAACTTAACGTTCTTCTGAATCAACCTAGTCATTGGCTTGGCAAGAGTAGCAAATTCCGGAATGAATCTTCGATAATATCCTGCTAAACCCAAGAAACTACGGATCTCAAATACGGAAGTTGGCTGCTTCCAATCCAACACAGCTTCTACCTTGCTGTTGTCAACTGCAATACCATCCTTAGACACCACGTGTCCCAGAAATTGAACCTGCTCTAGCCAGAACTCGCATTTACTAGCCTTGGCATAAAGCTGGTTGTCTCTTAGTACTTGCAGGGCTACCCGAAGGTGTTCTTCATGCTCCACTCGATTGGCTGAGTATATCAATATATCATCAATGAACACCACCACAAATCTATCTAGATAGGGTTGGAATATCTTGTTCATGAGACACATGAATACTGCTGGAGCATTCGTCAGTCCAAACGGCATGACCACGAACTCGTAGTGTCCGTATCTTGTCCTGAACGCGGTCTTTGAAATGTCCTCGTCGCGGATTCTCAACTGATGATACCCTGATCTTAGATCAATCTTTGAGAAACAAGTTGCTCCTCTTAACTGATCAAATAGGTCATCTATTCTAGGCAGGGGATAACGATTCTTGATCGTGACTTGGTTTAGTTGCCTATAGTCAATGCACAGTCGTAAGGTTCCTTCTTTCTTCTTCACGAATAGTGCAGGTGCTCCTCATGGTGAAGTACTCGGTTTGATGTATCATTTCTCTGACGACTCTTGTAGTTGGGTCTTCAATTCCTTCAGTTCTGTCGGCGCTATATGGTATTAGGGCGGTTCCAGGTTAAAGCTTGATGGTAAAATTGATCTATCTTTGTGGCGGTTAATCCAGGTAGATTGTCAGGAAACACGTCAGCATAGTCACAGACGATGTGTGGCAGTCCTAACTCTTCTCGGTCAGATTCTTCCAACTGGAGACTAGCTAGCCATCCGAACAGTTGGTTCTGCCATTACGAGCGTCGAGTCGCCGAATTCACAACCTGTCTATCCCCCTTAAAACGAAAGCATGTCCCATCAGGGTGAAAGCTGTTACTATCTTTTGATGGCAATCAACGACAGCTCGATGAGTTGACAGCCAATCCATCTCCAAAAATTAAGTCGAAGTCAACCATCTCGATCACGCGTAAATCACAGCTTAGTCGGATACTACTTACTTCTAACTTGCAGCCTCTACAGATTAGATTAACTCGTAAACTAGCACTTAAAGGTGATGCTATTGTCATCTGGTTCTCTAGGGGTTCAGTGTCTAATCCTAGTGCAGATACGCATGCAGCTGATATAAACGAACACGATGCTCCAGTGTCAAATAAAGTTTGAACACAGGTACTAAACAGTAATAGGATAGAGTCTAGCGTATGGTCCTGGAGAAGGTACCGGTAGTGATGGCTGTGCGGCAGTCGAGGTGGTAGCGTGCCAGGACGGTGGAAAAGACGGCTCATCGGCATAGTCATAAGCTAAGAGAAAGCAAGTCCTTGTGTGAAATTGTGTTGTGGTGTTAAGTGAAAATGTGAGAATGGTGCTAAAGGAAGTACAACAAGGTTTACTAAATACTCGCTTTATTGCTACAACCGACAGACTTGTAGGTTTGCTTACAACCGAGGTTTACTTATAATACAGCAAAAGGTTAACCTCTCATACTAGAAGTGAAAACAACATTTTATTTAAAAATCTAACTATGGCTAGGTTCTAATCTTCTCGGTCATCTGGTCAACTTCATTCGGAGCATTCAAGGGAAATACATTCTCGACATGCTTTCTTTTCTGGCCTAGTATTCTATTGTATAGGTTGCTTCCCAAAGCTCGGATTGGCAAAGTCAATCTGTTGATATTGCTGGGGCTGCTGATATCCATAATCTATGGGTCCTACTGTCCTAGGTCAATTACGGCTGATATGCCCAAAGGCTTGGCAGTTAAAGCATCGGATTGTTGGGTTGTCGTGTGCTGATCCCGACGGTCCTTGCCTTCGGTCACCCCTTTTCCAAGGCTAGGTGTTAATCTGAGCAGGGTTAACTTTGGCTGGGTAGGGCCCACGATCGTTGTTGTTCTGCACCGTCCTGATGGGTCCTCCCGAACTGCTTCCTTGACGTTTAGCCCGAAAGTCAACGTCCTCCATTTCCATCCTTAGGGCACATTTTACCGCTTCAGCATAGGAAGTATAGCCCATTCCCATCACAATCTTGCGAGTCGAGCCAAGTCCCCATTCAAACTTTCGGACCTTGTCCTCCTCAGTCGGGGCAATGGCACGGCCATAGCGGTACAGTTCCTCAAATTTAGCGACATACTGCGTCACTGACATCGAACCTTGCTGCAGATTCTGGAACTCCTGAATCTTTGCCTGCTTAATAGGAGCAGGAAAGTACTTATCCAGAAATATGCTCTCAAACTCCTAAAAGGTCATGGTTTCGATGTTATAGGCGGCTTCAATCAGCTCCCACCAATATCGAGCCTCTCCTTGGAGTTGGTAAGCAGCGAGAGCTACACAGTGGTTGTCTTGGTTGACTCCTAAGGTGCTAAGGATTACCTTGATCTCTTTCAGCCAAGCTTCGGTTAAAGTAGGGTTAGGTTCGCCATGAAAGACGGGTGGTCGTCTTTTACAGAATTCGTTCATCGCTTGAGTACGGATCATTGGTCCAGGTGGGTTGTTAGATGGGGGTCGGTTTGCGTTGAGCGCAGCAATGAAGGCTTGCATGAGTTGTGCAAGGTCAGGGTTACCGTTGGTTCTGTTGGACGAGTCCTCACCATTGTTACGTGTAATCGCCATTCTAGAGTTGGAAATTCGTAGGAAATTTAGTCTAGAATACTTTTTTTGGAAATAATAGCACAACACTACAGCTAAAATCTAAATTCGAAAAGGATTTACTGCTGCTAAACGTTATCTTTGAGCACATATTTATACTGAAACTGACATGTGAGCAGGACACATGTCACAAACAGTCAAATCCTAAGTGTTCTCACGTTTCGCTTCCCTACGCTTGGTAATGGCTCATATATGCCCATAACTACACCGTTATCAAATAGGATATTTTTAGAGTAGTAAAAGTACAACGTACGGACATTTATTCAGGTTACGCTCTCGGAAAGTGATCTACCCATTCTACCCAAGGCCGAGTGTTTTGAACCTAGGGCTCTGATACCACTTGTAACGCCCCGCATTTTTGGGATACGTTATGGATTATTATTACAATTTAAAGTCGGTCTTAAACAGTAATAATAATAACCAAAAATACATATAGATGATCTATCCTTCACAGATTACAAAAAGGTAGACTGGGTGGGTTCTACGGCTCCGCAAATCTCTCCGCCTGGTGGATCTCCATCTCGGCAGCTCCTCCGGCTCCGTGTTCTCCGTAGAGGTCCTCCTGTTCATTATGATAATCTAGCATAATAGCCAGAGTTGCGAAGCAACATCGTGGTATTATGCCAGGGCGAACCGTGAGCGAGGACGCTCAATAGATACCCTACCTTAATCTTAAACTAGCAATTCTAGAACAATATTGTAGGTGGCAGGTAAATAGTTGAAAAATCATTTATCAAAACAGTAAGTTCATGCGTGTCAATGCATCAGTATCACATCCAAATCAGAGTGCAGCTTTAATAAAATCAGTATCTCGTTTCTTTTAAGAAAAATCAGAGTATAGTATCAGTATCTCGTTTCTTTTAATAAAAATCAGAGTACAGTATCAGTATCTCGTATCACTTTCTCATAACAGCATTCTTCTTCAAATTTCAACCATGTCAACATCTCACATCTCTCGAAAGTTATTGGCCCGTTCTACAACCCCTTTCTAACGGTCACCAACCTTTCCGTTCGAAGGGTCGGCCACCCATAAACTGACTCCTGCAGTATGAGGTCCGCTAACTCCGCGTCACACACGACATAGTCCCGGCTACCCATATCACTGAATCCCCACCAGTCTGTTTATGAGGTCCGCTTGCTATGTGTTGTACTGAGTAAGTTCTAACCGTCAAATTCACCCGCGGAATTTGAGGAGAAACTTCAAACAGCACTACCGTATAGTTCCATTGAGCTTTGACCACCAGTTCACCCCGGGGAACTGAGGCGGGACTCCAATGGCAGTATTGTTTATAGTATAGTTCCATTGAGCTTTGACCACCAGTTCACACCGGGGAACTGAGGCGGGACTCCAATGGCAGTATTGTTTATAGTATAGTTCCATTGAGCTTTGACCACCAGTTCACACCGGGGAACTGAGGCGGGACTCTAATGGCAGTATTTTATTTACAACAGTATTTTCATTCTCATCTCTATTTCTTCTTGTAAAAACAATCGATCATTTTCTTGAAAAACGTGTCGTGTCGTACCGTCTCGGAAAACATGCACATGCCATATTACATAAAAATCTTCCGTTTAGAGATCGTTTCAAGATAAACTTTTCGTTTAGAAATATTTCATGATAACCGTGTTACTTTAGGTATAAAATCTCGTTGGTGACTTTCTTTAGACAAATGAGATAACCAGGAGAGTCCCAGGCTGGATGGCCGCACGAATGCAGTTACTGGCACCATTCCTTTCTTAGACAGCGCTAGGCATATCTTTTTTGACAGACCCTCAAGGGTGTTAGCCTTGGGTTAATCTCAACAGTCCAAGTACAGTCAAAACACTTTGAAGTCGCTTTAAGAAAAATTTAGTCGGCTATTTTCCAAAAATCAATTGGGCAGCATAACGGCGTAAATTTGAAAAGTCGATTTTCATTCGGGCATTATAACTGGATATTTTAGGTTTCCAAAAGTCCATCGGGCATTATAACGGTGCATTTTGATAAATAAATTTTAAATCGTGCATAGTAACGACTAAGTGTGATTTTCAAAGTCTAATTGTTCATAAAATCACTAATCACCAACATAATCACGTTTAATCATAATTAGGCATGTTTAAGCAAAATAATAACCTCCTTAATATGAACTAGTAAATACTAATCTAAAGTTAAGATAAAGTATCTACCTTAATTCCGATGATTAGTCGGAAGCCGATAAGCTAGTTGAATTCCGGCGGCGTAACGACTAGTCGACCTTTGCTCGAACACTTTCTTGCTAACTTATTCTACCTTTCTAAGATCTAGGGGTGGTCGAGAGTGGTGGAGTGTGGTGGTTTAGGATGAGTTTCAAGAAGAACACTCAAGAACTCATTCAAGAACACTAGAAAGCACAAAGTGGAGAAGTTGGGAGATTTTGGTGTGAGAAATGAAGCAAGGTGAGTGAGCTATTTATAGAAGATTGTAATTGGGTAAGTAGCCTACCTTGTTAAGTAGTCAAATTTTCTTTCTTCTCATTAATTCAAAAAAAATACAAATTAGGTTTAGTAAAAGTAAAGTCAAAATTTGTAGGAAGACAAAATTGAACACATGTCTAATTAGGGTTTTAAATAGGCTAAGGCTAGTCAAAATAGGACAACATAAGAGTTGGGAAAATTAGTAGGCCTTCCGGATGCGATGTAGTGAAATACTCGGTGTGCACGCGTTGATTTTACGGCGCGGAAAAATAAATAAAAGAAAATAAACAAACTAAATCTAGTTTCATTCAAATTATTTAAACTAAATAATAAATTATTTTATTCAGCGATATTAAAAATAACTAATCGAATTAATAAACCGAAATTTTTATTTACGAAATTTCGGGTTATTACATGTCATCTACCTAACGCACAACCCTCTTCTTTCATCCAGGCTTGGGACCGGCTGGAAAAAAAATTAGAGTGTAAGCACGACCAGACGAAGTTACCATGATAATTTTATAACTACAAATTATAGTATGTGTGTGCGTGTGTGATATTGTGTAAATAATCATAATTTAACATATTATTATAAGTTGTTTTTAATTTTCTACCTGAATGGTTGAGTGTGATATAAAAAATCTTAAAAGTGTTAACTGCAATTTTAATTTTCAATATTATATACTCATACATATGGATGGCAGTAATGCTATGTAATGGTAGCAATCTAGTAATGTCTAGATGGCAATAAGCGATATTTTCCAATATGCTATATATAGGTATGTAACGGCACTAATGGTTGCTTCAAATTTTTTTGGAATGTTATCCATGGATAAAATGGTGAACCAAACTGTGAGTTATGGATTGGTTTGGAACTGAACCGTAGACTTTTGGTCCAGACACGGATTACTTTTCCTTGGTACTGTGACTCGCGGTTCGGTCCTTGGATTCATACCAATTTGCTCCAATCCGGACCGTTGACACCCCTAGTAATGATTATGTTCTTCGAATTATTTGGAAATCCCAGGCTTAGCCTAGATGGCGACAATCTCGAGGGGGAATGCGGGTGTGGTTTCTTCTTTCCATGATTCCAACGTTTGGAAGAGATATGAACGAGAATCTGATGCCATACTTTTTTGATTCTAACATTTGGAAGAGACAGAAATAGGAATAGGAATGTGATTCCTGATGACAAATTCAAGACTCACATTCCTAAACCGAGTGAAAATTTGATCCCTCCCTTATCTTATGGGAATATCAAATTTCTGGCTTATTCAATAAGAAAAAGAAGTGTTGACTTTAATAAGTTTCCAAAATAATTATTCCCGCGTAAGATTACTAAATCAATCTAAACACCGAAATGAAATTATTTCAGGTATCAAATTCTTAGGAATTCGATTCCTAGTAATCATATTTTTATTTCCACCCAAAAAATTTGATATAGAACAAATGGCGGCCCACTTCTATGATCAATTAGACCGGTCAAAGCCTTGGGAGTCAGAATAGCTTTTTAATTGACACCTACCTAAATTGGCAGTTTATCGACGAGCCTGGAATCAGCCAAAACTTGATGGGCTGAAGTAGAATTGCGTTGCTGTCAAAACTCACCACTTTAAGTTGTGACCGATAGTAGATTTCGGTAATCATATTCCTATACCTATTCCCTAATTTGGAGAATGAAAACGCATTTTGTAGTCTATCCTTGGTTACTTTATCATTACTTCTTTTACTAGTTCGGGGGGTAGCGTGACATCGCATGATCCGCGTGCTCACTGGTCAGTCAGCACGTGACGGCGACGGCCTCTCTTCCCATATGAGCTGTTTTTCTAGCCAAGCCGTCGCGTCCAAGCCACGCGGACAATTATCAAGTCGGCGGTTCTATCAGTTGGGTTTTAAAACCATCCTTACACTTGAGTCCCATTTTATTCCCCTCGAATAACAAAGATCAGTCCTCGTGAAAAAAAAAACTTATTATTTTCTCCACCAAATGTGAATTACTTCTTTAGTTATTTACTTCTCTTAATACTCCCTCCGTTCCTAAATATTAAATATAATAATCTCATTTTCTCTCGTCATTTTTCAAACTAAAAAAGTAAGTGCTTCAATCTATCATTTTTCGAATTTTTTCGAACTCAAAAAATTGGAAAAATGATACAAGGAAAAGTACTTCATTTTTTGATTTGAAAAATGACACGACTTTTCGTAGTGGACTATTATTTTGGAACGGATGGAGTAAATAACACTATTTATATTTCATTGATTTAATTCAGATATTTGTGTAATTGTATCGCTTTTTTAATTAGGAGATAATGAAGACGATGATTGACTTCACACACTTCTAGGAGTAATTTGTCTATCTTATTGTTTCAATTTATTTCATCTGTAATTTTTTTTGTTACTTGTGCATAAGATTTATTCGTATTTTTTTTTTTTGACAAGAGAATTCTTTTGTTTGTCCATTTTATCAAAATTTTAAGAAAAATATCTCTCTGTATAGGAAACTTTTTTTATACTCCAATCAAAAGAGAAAATTACATATTTTAAACAAAACAACAAAATTCAAGACAATACTGATCGTGATGGAAGTATATTTTTGTTTGAGAAATGGTAAATTCTCCAACTAGGCAACTAGGGATGAATGAAAAGAGACGAAGGGACTAAAATAATTCTAATAAGAAAACTTACAAGATACTCTAAAGAGAACATAAGTCAAAGCAGGTATTGTATTGATTTCCTTCTTATGATTCCATTTGTGAAGTATTGTAGTTAGCTTCCATTTGATAATGTACCTCAACTGCTCCTTGTTTTACAAGTTTGGTAATTTGAACTTGTTCAAGTTTTTTAACACAAGAAAATAGCAATAAGTCTACCTTTTGTCTTTGAATTCTACAATCTCATTCACTATCAAACCACTTTTTTTCTTTCATACATTTTGCTCATTTTGAGGTTCTTTTGCGCACAGGTACACATATTTTCAAGAAAGCAAGGATAGAAAAGTTGTTATAGAAGAGAGAAGTTTGAATGGATTGAAAAACTTCTTGTAGATGATGTGAATAAAATTCGTCATAATCTATTGCTTCTTGTTTGGAAGATATCCCTCCTTTTTTTTTTCTTTTTTCTTTTTTGTATTCAAAACAATATCTATTATAACGCCTTTGAAGTGTATAAATATAATGATGTTCGGTTTTTATTTTTCTTCTTTCAAAACTTCAAACTTGATATGCTATGTGCTTGGTGATTATGATGAGAATGACCCAACTTTGTGAATGGTAATTAGGATGATAATTGCCTTACTTTGGCTTTGTGCTTATGTTATTGTTATTGTTGTTATTTGTTGAGACGCTTGACTTCGGGTTAGGACCAAAAACAAGGGAGATGCTGTCCAAATTTTTTCAAAAAATAGAAGTTATAAGACAGTGTACCATATAATTGCACCATTACTCAAAAAAATTGCACTCTCTCTCAAAATGCTTACATCCATGTTAGGCTAAGAATAAGGATACGGATACGGATACGGACACAGGATATGAATAAGGATACAGATACGGATTCGGACATAGGATACAAATACTGATTCAAACACAAGATACGGATATGGATTTAGACACAGGATACGGATTCGGACACAAGATACATATATGGATTCGGACATAGGATACGGATACGGATACAGACACATAATACAGATACGTATACGGATACGGATTCAGATACACACATTTCACATTGACATCTTGGTTCACCATACACAATCCTGTAAGATCAGTGTAACAAAGTTGAAGGAAAAGCTTCTTGACATCCACAAAACAATGAAAATCTATGTTAAATAAATTGCATTGCGTCTGCTTCATTCTTGCACTATAACTTAAATAAATTGCACACTATCTCAAAACAGTTGCACTATGATTAGAATGACCCATCTTTATGAATAGATTCTGCTTTATGTATGGTTGACTCGAATTTTTTTGAGAGAGATTTTGTGTATTGCACTCTATCTGAATTACATTTGCACCATACATGAAAAAAAATTGCACTTTGTCTCAAAATGTTTGCATCCAAGTTAGGCCAACCTACCTTGTAGGATATAGTCAAATCAAACTTATTTAGAGAGATTTTGCATGTTGCACTCTATGTTCGATATACTTGCACCATTACTTTAAAAACATGCACTCTGTCTCAAAATAAATACATCCATGTTAGGCCAATCTGCCTTGCAGGGTATGGTCAAATCAAACTTTTTTAGAGAGATTTTGCGTGTTGCACTCTATCTTGGATATACTTGCACCATTACTCCAAAAATATGCACTCTGTCTCAAAATAATTGCATCCATGTTAGGCCAACCTGCATTGCATGGTATGGTCAAAGCAAACTTTTTTAGAGAGATTTTGCTTGTTGCACTCTATCTTTGATATACTTGCACCATTACTCCAAAAATATGCACTCTGTCCCAAAATAATTGTATCCATGTTAGGTCAACCTGCCTTGCAGGGTATGGTCAAATCAAACTTTTTTAGAGAGATTATGCGTGTTGCACTCTATCTTGGATATACTTGCACCATTACTCCATAAACATACACTTTGTCCTAAAATAATTGCATCCATGTTAGGTTAACTCGCCTTGCAGGGTATGGTCAAATCAAACTTTTTTAGAGAGATTTTGCGTGTTACAAGAGTGCTACTTAGAATACCACTGTAGACAGCTAGCCATCCATTGAAAAAAGAAAACTAGTGTTGTGCATGCAAGAGCATTGCACTATAAATAAAAACCCTTGCACCTTGCAACAAAAGCGTTGCACTCACGTTAGTCCAACTTGCCTTGCAAATTAAGATAAAATCAAATCAAATCTTTTTGGACGGTCTTTTTCAAAATTGCACTGTGCATACAAGAGCATTGCACTGTAAATGAAAAATCCTTGCACCTTTCCATAAAAGCATTGCACTCACATTGGTCCAACTTGCTTTGCTGATGTGAGATCAAATCAAATCTTTTTCAAATTTTGCACCATGTTTTTTCACAATTGCACCATGCAAGAAAGAGCATTGCACTTTAAATAAAAAAACCCTTGCGCCTTGCAATAAAAGCATTGCACTCAAGTTAGTCCAACTTGCCTTGCCAGTTGAGATCAAATCAAATCTTTTTGGATGGTCTTTTTCAAAATTGCACCGTGCATGCAACAACATTGCACTTTAAATGAAAAACCCTAGCACCTTGCAACAAAAGCGTTGCACTAACGTTAGTCCAAATTGCCTTGCAAGTTGAGATCAAATCAAATCAAATCTTTTTGGATGGTCTTTTTCGAAATTGCACTGTGCATACAACTGCATTGCACTGTAAATGAAAAATCCTTGCACCTTGCAATAAAAGCATTGTACTCACGTTAGTCCAACTTGCTTTGCTGGTGTGAGATCAAATCAAATCTTTTTCAAATTTTGCACCATTTTTTTCAAAATTGCACCGTGCAAGAAAGAACATTGCATTGTAAATAAAAAATCCTTGCACCTTGCAATAAAAACATTGCACTTAAGTTAGTCCAACTTGCCTTGCCAGTTGAGAAAAATTTTGACAGCATCTCCCCTATTTTCTTGCCTAGCCCGACATCTCAGCATCTCATAAGACAATCAACAACAAGAGCAAGCATAGTTCATATAATTTAGACTCACGTCAAGCCATGCTCATCTCATAATGGAAACAAAAGTCTTCATTTATAGTATTCATTCAATACAATCTTCACATTTTCTAATTGAAATGAAAGTTTGTCTTCATTTATAAAATTCATCCAATACAGACATTCATCGTCTACCTTAAGCTTTATATACAAGCCAAATGAAAAAAAAAAAAAAAAAAAACTTGGTAAGTTGGTCTCTTTCTTCATCCCAGATTAGTTGAAAGCATGAACTTTTTAGTATTTTGTAAAGTTGGTCTCGTATTCAACCTGCAATGAGACTGATGTTCAGATGCTTTGTCATCCATAATCAAATTAGAAACTTCTCCAATCAGAGACCTCTCACATTTTCCATTAATAGCAGCAGTAGCAGAAGGGGATAGTGACGGTGACGATAGGGACTCTTCAACTAGTTGTTGAAGGCTTCAATACATTATGTTGGAAGCGTTAGGATCATCTTTTGATTTACCTGTCATTGCATAAGAAAAATGCTTGTCAAATGTAATTTTAATTTTCCTCAACATTTCCATTTCATGATCCTTTTACATCAAATTTTGATGAAGGAAATGCTCAACTTCCAAGAAAATCTGGTCAAGGGGACTAGAAAGTGTAACCCACTACTCAGTGTGTCCCAATTGTTCGTTGATCCTTCTCCGAAAGTTACACTTTACATGTTTTATCCCTCTATAAGTTGTAAATCAGTTTATCGGTTGTAAAAGGCAGGCATAAAAAAGTGAGGATCATCGAATATGGTGACTAGGCTAAAATAAACAAAGTTTCGCATCAAAACATGAACTTAAGGGACTCAAAAATGGGCAAATTCAACACAATTGCAGTCTCACCTCCATGATGTCATCGGGCAACAAGAAAATTCAACATCCAAGCTTTCGTGCAACACTGATTATGTATGGCATTCACTTTCTTCTCCTCATCTATTATAATAATAAGAATAAAGATAATTTTGTCGCTTCATAGTCACTTATTTCAAAATACAAGATTTCTCACACAAACTTTGAGTGGCAAAATGCATATCACTTTTGGTTACAAGGTTCCAATTGACAACCCTTGGCTAAACAACACTGAGAAGTTCAAGAAAGAATAATCCATTCGAAAGGTTCTTATCTTGAATAACAGTCCACAACAAAACCAGTCCATCATAATCTGTTTCTAAAGGAATTGATAAAAAATGAATGTCAACTTATGAACCTTAAAACTATCTATATGAGAAGCTTTTCCCGTGTTCTTCACTTTTTTGGTGGCCCAATTTAGAATATCAACGTCAGTAAACTCCTTCCCTTGATAGCGGGACCTCAAGTTTTTTAGGAGTTGAAGCATATTAAACTGCATCAACTGCCACAAGTAAGAAGGATGAACACAAAGGTACAAGGACTTCAAATTTCTCGCAACAAGGAATTATTCCACTTAGGAGTTTATGACAGAGCCCCAGGATGGTAAAACAAGAAAAGATCCTGAGGTAAAAGAAGTAAAATAGACTAACTCCATTCTTCGCAAGAAATAGTTTACGGGCAATGGAAATTGGAAACCTAAGTTAAGACTTCACAGAAAAATATTTCACCATAACTGATTGCGACATTGCCTCTTTGCCGTAATTTGGCACTATGTTCTTCATTAATTCATTCATCCATTTTCTTAATTTCTTTCCCCTAAGGAAGTTGTATTTTATGTTAAGTGGTAAATAGAGGAACCTGGCTGATGATTCAAAAGTATTGATGATCTACACTTGAATAGCAATATACTCATCCAATTGTTGACCACTCACTAACTGTGTATCTCAGTGGTCATCATGCCGCTGATCTTTCCATCTTTATATCTAAGCACTTTTATTCTTTTCTAGCTCTCACTCTACAATTTTGGCACCTTTACGACTGTATCTCTGGGACTGGGATGCTGCATTTCCAACCCCAACATAGGCATGATGCGATATTGGATTATTGACAAGCATATCTGTTGGTCTTCATAGTTTAAGTCAAGAAACTTGTCTGGAAAACCCTAATTTTTGTACAAAACCCCCCAAATTCGTAGAATTGAAACAAGTTTAGTTTTTGTGTGTGTGTGTGTGTGTGTGTGTGTGTGTGTGAGAGAGAGAGAGAGAGAGAGAGAGCAGCGTGAGGTAAAGACGGATACCTGGTCGAAGCAAAGAGTTGTTTGAGCTCATCCATCTGTTTCGAAATCCCCAATACTCTCTGTCTCAACCTCATCGATCATCAGCAGTGGTGGTGTGCGCCGGGCTTGCCGCAGGTGATGGTGGCGCTCGTCGGACGCGGAATAATAAATTTTCTGAAGACCGGAAAAATCTGTCTATTTTAGATAATTTTTATTTATTTGTTTCAACATGGGGAATGTAAGAAATAATAAATTCTCTGAAGACCGGAAAAATCTCTCTATTTTAGATAATTTGTCTTTAATGAATTTTTTTAAGTTTCGATCAAAGTTTAATACATTTTGGATTCTCTTTGTTTGACACGAATCAATAATCCACAAAAATATATGAAAGATGAATGGAGAAGAATTTTTTAAAAAAATTCAAAATAATTATTAATTCAAAGCAGAATTAAATATGTTAGGTTGAACAGTACATTTTAGGGCCACTCTCCCTATTGACTAAACCGTATGTTCGGTATTTTAATTTTCACAAGTTTTTGTCTACAACTTGAAGACAAGTCATTCTTCCTAAATTTCTTTAAAAAAATTCTTCCTAACCTGTATTACTTAGTTTTCATAATCTATTTTTAACTTTTGGTCATAATATTTGGAATTAATTATTCGTCTAATGGGACGAAGCAAAAAGTATAAAAAAATATGGACAAAAGTTGAAAAAAGCTTATACAAGACGAAACTTTAGGCAAAAAATACCAATTGTATTGTATTTTTTTGTTTTTAGTGATTTATTTGTTTTTTGACATAATTTTTTTTTTCACTTATTAGACTCCTCTCGTTGAAATGAATGATTAAATAGTTGGTATCACCGTATAATTTGCAAACTCTTGGGCCACTAGAGGTTATGCATGCCTGGTCGTTACTTCCAAGGCTCCGGAATTAATCGAGGTACATGTAAGCTGGCCCGGACATCCGGTTATAAAAAAAAAAATGATTGGTAAAATTTTGTTGTACACAAATTTTGGGAGGATGGCTTGTACAAAATACAATTACTTTTTTAGTGGGACCTTCACTTTTCAAAGTGACTTGATTCACGCCCGTTTGTACATTTTTCTCATTCCGGCAATTAAGAAGAGATTTGTGGGCCTTTAATGGAGATTAATAAACGAGATGTTCCTAATCTTTACTCCATCTTTTACTGTAATTTGCACCCGTAATGCATTCAAAGAAGTTAAAACAACTGTAATTATCAAAACGACTGGCAGTAAGACGAGGAAAAAAGTAAAATTTTATTAATAACCAAGTCAAATAATAAGGGCCAAGTATCCACGTAATTTACAATACTGTGTACTTTTCAAATACTCCCTCCATTCCTTTTTAATTGTTGAGTATTCCATTATGGATAGTCCCTAAATAAGTGTGTTTTGAAAAGTTAATAGGTAAAAGTTTGTACAATTATTGTTTTGCCCTTTGAAAAGTTAATGGGAAACAAGTTAACGTGTAAAAATGAAGGATAATTTTAGAAAATAAAGGCAAAAATTGATGTAAAAAGTTATGATCATGGTTCTTTAATAAATTGGATTTACGAAGAAAAAACTTAAAAAGGGATAGAGGGAGTAATAATTATGTTTTGTGCACGAAAACATATTTGTTTAATTTTCCTATACTATATACTATAAACAGAAAAAGAAATAAAATCTAAGACTGTTCATCAGATAACCATTACTATTGTGCTTTCGGATTACAACTACCTTGAAATATACAGACTTGAATGTGACTGAAACCCAATTTCTATTGGGTAAGCATGTTGCCATTATGTGTCTATCGATTTCGGATCACCATAAATTGTTGACACATTTCATACTTCGATGAGCTCTCAAAATGAACAATCTAGACTCCGGATCATCGAAAAATGAAGCCAAAAAGCCACAAAATGCATCAAAAAGGCCTAAAAAGTTTTTAATTGGGTAAATTTCACTGACATCTCTTGAAGGTTTCCACGGATACCCCTTCACGTTTAAATAATGACAATGAATAGGGATAGACATGGGGAGGGTAGAGGGTGGATACCACTACCTCCATCCCCAATCCCTAAACCCATATGAATCCCCATCCCCTCCCCAATCTCCACCGGGGATTTTTTTTTCAACCTCTATCCCCGCCCCAATGCGGGGAACAGGGATCCCCACGGAGAATCGGGGATCCAAAAGTTCACTCAAACTATTCAAGTGAATACCAAAGAAGTTGTATTAGAATCCAAAGCTAATGACAAAAGTGGTTACCAAAAATAATTAAAACGTACCAAGTCACTCAAAAGTGTTACTGCTGTTCTTGTTCTTTTACTTTTTTTGTTTTTGGTTTCTGGGTAGATTAAAATTTTACTCAAAAGTGTCACATAAAACAAAAGTAAAAGAGAAAACCTTCCTTATACAACCAAGCAACAAGTTATAAATAAACTTATCTGGGGAAAAAAAAAAAAAACTATCAACTTATAATATAATATACCTATATATGTGAACGGGGATGCAAGGAGAGGAGGGAAATGGGGAGGGACAGAGATCGGGGAGGGGATTGACTATACCATCCCCTACCCGATCCCTGAATTTTTTTAAAAAAAATTCTCATGCCCTACCCAAACCCCGAAAAAATTCCTGAATCCCCTATCCATTCGGGGAGGGGACGGGTTGGGTCGGCCAAGATGGCCATTCCTAACAATGAGCCCCTTGTGGTTTTCATATTTGTTTCACCGACATCCAATCAACAATTGTTTCACAAAATGAGGGATTGAATTAGCCAAAAGTGGCTTAGTTATAGTAAATAGCAATAAAAAAATTTTAACTCAGTTTTTTTTAATCAAAATAACATTTTTTACCCATTGAAAAAGTTGTTTTCTCTTTTCCCTTGTTTTTAACCATTTTGTCTGTTTTTCTTTTTTATTTTTTTGGGTTTTGCAACTCGGATATCAGTTTTTAGGGTGGCTTATTCGATTGCCTTTGGTGTTGACGTTGGCCTCGCGTTTGAGGGGCTACGACGGTTTCATGACATGGTACTCCCTAATCGAAGACGGTGGTGGGCTTGCAGCGGTGGCATGGTCCTCTTCTTTTTTGAAGACAACAGTGAGGTTAGTGCCTACATGCGTTGGCAAGGGTTTGTACAAGGTTAACACTGGTGAAAAGGTAATTATGACAGTGACGACTAGGGCTAAAACAGGCGGCTAAGGGCATCACCCTAATGACCGACGACACTTCGGATTGGGTTGGTTTTAGGACTGTTTTCATGTAGTTGGCATCTTGGCAACTATTTTTTTTTTCATTTTTTGTTTGTTTGATTTTTTTATGTGTTTCCTCTCTTGCTAAGGTGTAGGTTGAGATTTCGTGAATATTGGCACTAGAAGAATTTTGGTTCACTCTTCGAAGCTCTCTTCATGTATTTATTTTCCTATTGCATCAATTTTCTATTTTTAATTTCGCGATACACAAAACTTCTTTTGCCGATAAAAAAGGCATAAATTTATTAAGCTTTCATTTTCAAATTTTATTAACAAAAAGGGAAAATTTGTCAATATAAGTCTATTTTTGGCTATTTCCGTCACACCGTTTCGCCGTAGAGTTGTTAGTTGGGTGTCGGTCAAGCGAACATTCAAACTATCGGAGGTTTATAGTTATTTATCAAACGTGAAGGGCGTATCCGTCATTAAAAAAATCCCAGGGGATACCAGTGAAATTTACGTTTCTCAATTTTGACATGCTCAGCTGCTGTAAAATAAGCCAAGCCGATAGTCAAATCCTTTCATTCTAGAAAGCCTAACAGAAATCTATGTACAAATTGCATGAAGCGACAAGCCATCCTGTAAAATCGGATCCCCCTCTCTCTCCTCTCTCCCTCTCTCTCTCCGTTAACGACTTCCACCAACACTTCTTAATAAATTTGAGAGAACCGTGACTAGCAGCAGAGTCTACTCTATAGCGATGGGGATTATCGGGCAATACGAGACTCAGCAGCTGGAAATCGAGGAATTCCGCCGGATGCTGCTATCTTGCGCCGGGATGGGCAGGAGGAAAGAGGAAGACGAGTTCAGAGACCTGGCTCGAGACCGAGACGGCGGCGTGACGGAGGAAAAGACGGTGTGTGTCACCAGCGGCGTATCGTTCCTCGGAATCGAAATCGTGAACCGGCTGTTGCTCCGGGGATACTCGGTCCGACTTATCGTCAATAACGAAGGTAAGTAGTTGTAATTCCTCTGTTTGGTTTCCGGGAAATGGGATTTGCAGTGGGAGTTCACCGTAAAGCAATTGTAAGACCACAATTGTAGAACACAAATCCGAACATAAATGTGACCAAGGCCAAAGTTAGTGATTGTTTTTCATTTGCTAAAATCAACATTTTCTAAAATCAATAGTCAATTTTAACAAATGAGGAAGTCAAATCAAAGATTTCACGGTTACGGTGCCCATGGGACATAAGTAGTTCTCTCAAATTACTTATCCTTTTAGGTAATCGTGCATTTTGCACTAAAAAATATGTAGTTTTGATTGTTTTTTAATAAATAATTACCCTAAATTTTGCACAATTGGGCTTGATGGGTCCATCACGAGGCAAGATATCCTCATTTTTATCTTTTCCTCTATGTGTTACTCCTAATTCTAGATGTTCATGTACATTCTGGGTGATTATTTAATCGTGGTGATCATGTTGAAACAATTATTATTAATGCAAAAGCTCGATCTAGTGCATAAATAAATGGCATGTACTCTGAACATCGGACATGCCTTTGAAGAACTGAAATTGATTGTATATTAAAGGTAATTAAAAATTCAATGTTCCGGTAACATAATTGGGATTCGAACATATAATCTTTGAAAATACATAATATGGAATTATATATCGGACAAAATTATGTCCCCTCGCTATTATTTCCGTCAAACAAATTTGTCACCGAATATACAGGCTGCAATTGCATTAATTTCGGAAGAACTTTATATTGTTTTGATTTTAAGTTTCAATAACGTCATTTCATTTCCATTTTTATCTTGTTTAAATAAGCTAATACTAGTCTGGCCGGGGGTGTTTGAATTGGAAAAATCTGCAGAAGACAGGGAGAAGATGAGAGAGATGGAAATGTCAGGGGAGATGAGGGGTACGAATAACAACAATGTTAGCGCGGTTATGGGGTTACTTACTGATATCGACAGCCTATCACAAGCATTTGCAGGTTGTCGTGGAGTTTTCCACACCGCCGGCTTCGTGGACCCTGCTGGCCTCTCTGGCTATTCTGTAAGTCTCTTTCTCCTATACATCCGAAAAGTTTTTTGGGTCCTTTAAATATTAGTAGTAATTACTTCTAGATAAGAATGGAAGAATTTGCTGTCCGTGCAAGTTGCCAAGTAGTGGACCTGGCGTGCCGGAGAGCGGCTCTGGTGTGCGGCATCTGGATCATCGGATGCATTTTCAACGGCTCGGATTTTACTTTAGCAATGGACACCTCGGATTAATAAAGTGCCGAGATAAAATCTAAGCCGTTGAAAACACATTCCACCGCCCTGATGCAGCACATCAGGACCGCTCTTCAGGTAGTAGTGCTCTTTGCTCTCCAAGTGGTAGAGTAGTTTTTTTTTTTGGGTGATCCTCAAGTAGCCAAGTAGTTGAACCGAGCGAATTGACCCAACTACTTGTACCTAGGTGTAATAAGGCTTTAAAGTCCTATAGAGAGGAGGACATTGATATTCTTGTTTGTGAGTTGGATTGGAGTTAAGGTAATGTAGCATTTTCTAAAATGCTCCTTTTGTTGTCCCACAAAATTGAGAAAATTTTGGGTGCAAATGGGTACTGCACACAGTGTCCTGACGCACATCTGACAATCCAAAAATGTTTTAAACACCAGTGGGGGCATGGCCCAGTGGTGGAGGCCTCTGCCTTCCTCCCCGTTGTCCAGAGTTCGACTCCTGGGCCTGTACCAGGAGTTTAAGTATCGTTCCTGGCTCTGTGGGCGGGGGTAGGAGGCACTCCACTGGTGCCCCATTGGCAGGTCCCTTCCTTGGGTTGTGGTTAAATCTGGCTGGCAACTGGTGACCCCGGGGCCAGAGCCTGAGGGTGCAGTGACGTCCATTGCGGAGCACCTTTTTTCCAGTTCAAAAAAAAAAAAAAAATGTTTTAAACGGCCTAAATTTTTTCCTCACTCTCTTCTCTTTCTATCTCTAAAATTCGGACAGTCCAAAACACTTTTTGGATGTCCGAGATGCACGTGGTATCCAGCGTGCATCTTGGCCATCCGAGTTTTCTCACAAAAGGCAAATTCTAAAGTCAGCTTAATTAAAGCTCATTGAGCTGACATTAAGGTTTAAAAAGTGTATTGAAATGTGTGAAAATGTATAAAAAAAAGTGTGAAAATGTATTGAATATGTGAAAAGTGTATGGATATGTGTGTTTTTTGTATTTATATGTGCTTATTGTCAACCCATTGGGAGTTGACAATCAAAAACCTTTCACAAAATTGGTCCATTTTGGAGATTCCAACTTTTTATGGGGATATGCAATAAATGCATGTCTCCTTTTAAAATAACTTATACTATTAATTTTCATACCCCTTGAAACCCACTTAAAAAGTTATTTTAAATTATTTATGAAGGTTAATTTTGAAAATCTACACACATATTGTACTTGATTTTCAAATATGATTAATATCTTGGTACATCCTAAAATAGAATACTAAGATGACTAACTTTGTAAAACAGAGGAAGTATGATCCAGAAAAATTAGCCTCCCATCACAAGGAAATTTTAAAAATTACCTCGGCCTATTGGCAAAGAATGTAAACTGAATACATCAGTGTGGGCCAGCGTGCCGGCATTACAGATCTGTTTTTGTCTCGCACTTCCCTGAAAGGCCAGTAGTCACTTGTTTAGTGTTTAGCCTTGTTTTGACTGACGGCTCCACCAAATGGTTTTATTATCTGTCAATATCTATCTGCATTCATTGTGATGGCTGAAATAGTAAGTCCCAATAATTCATGCTACTTTTTAATATTGCATTACAACCCTTTTGAGTATTTAACATTTTCTTTATTAGTGACATGTTTCGCAGTACTCACTCGGCAACCATGGTCTAATTTGGCTCTCACTTGCATGCTATCGTGTAGTCATACTCCGGGTCAGATATTATCCCGCTTTTACTTGGCCCTTCACTAGTAGACGGTAACATTGGTCTCCTGATTAATCGCCAATCGGTCCCATATCAGAATGAAAAAATATTAGTAATGGGCGCTAGTAGGCCTTTGGTGTCACAATTTGCATCCCCAGTTGCATTATTCAGTGAAAACACCTTTTTCAAAGGTGAAAAGAAGATATCATTTTTTATTGGTTTTCTTACAATCATCGTTGTATCTGCATATTGTTTATTCATGCTGGATCCAGTTATTTCAGTGCCTTGTAAAGTTTAATTTACTTATGTCAGCAAAGACCTTGAAATTGCATACATAAAACTTCATTCCAGTAGGAAACAAAGACTTCATTCGATTTTTTATGTATTTTAAGATAACTAGATGTCCGGGCTAGTTTGCGCACACCTTGACTAATTCTGAGGCCCTAAATCTTCATTTGATGCTAAGTGTTTGAAGGGTTCAAGTAAAAAGTGAACTTGAGAATTCTTCATATTGTTGAAAGGTCATATGTACACTGCTAGAAAAGAGGCTTTTGGCGTACGCAATGTGCTGTCACAAATGCTCATCCATATGCGTGATGTGTCCAGCAATTTACAGCTATGGCACAAGCGGACGTACATTGAATCTTTGTGGGCTGTAACAAGTAAATAAGCCGTAAATCTTGCCCTTTCTTTTTCTGGTAACAAAAGCTTTTCTTTTTGTGTTTTCAGAAATGGATGGCTGAGATAGAAGTGAAGGCAACTGAGAATGTGATGGAAGCATGTGCAAGAACATCATCCGTTAGAAGCTGTGTACTCACTTCATCTCTTTTGGCCTGCATCTGGCGAGACAAGTCCCGCAGCGACCTCTCTACCCTTGTTAACCATGACTGTTGGAGCGATGAACCGTTCTGCATAGAGAAAAAGGTAGTTCCCAAATTCTTGTTAAAGTACACGCGAATGGACCCAACATATGAGTATACGTGAGGACATACTGTCCGGCTCTCCCATGGCACGCGGGGGGATCCACACTTTTTGTGCTGGTACATGCACCATTAGGTGGTGAAAAAATTGTTCAATAGACTGCTTAAGTTTAAAATCCTATTACCCTTCAATTTATAAAACAAGACATACGAATTATTTATGCATCTATCGATAATCCATTGAGCTGATTGTTTATGCGGGATTGTGTTTTTCGGTGAATTCGAAGATTTACTAAGTCAATTTTGTGTTAAAAAAAATTGACAGCTCTGGTATGCATTGGGCAAACTAAGGGCAGAGAAAGCAGCATGGAGGATAGCAGAGCAGGAGGACTTCAAACTAGTTACTATCTGCCCAGGTCTCATCACTGGTCCTGAATTCTCACACAGAAATCCGACGCCAACTTTTGCTTACCTCAAAGGTATCATATCATCTTCATCCTTCCAACCCAAATTTCCATTTCAGTTTCATCCTGTGGGAATTCAAAAACATGTTTGAATCTAGTGAACCAATGAATGTTTAAGAACTTAATTCAGATCTTTTGTATCCAAAAATCTGTACCGGTCTTGTGGAACATTTTTTGTTATTGGATCACGTGACAATCTTGAAATATTTGACGATAATTCTGACTTGATAAAAAATCGTTCAAAATGTACTGGAATACTGGTATACACCAACTTTTGCTTGCCTCAAAGGTAACATCTTCATCCTGCCAACCCAAGTTACCATTTCACCCTGTGGAAATTCAATAACCTGTTTGAATCTAATGAACCAATGAATGTTTAAGATCTTAATTCAGATCTTCTGTATCCAAAAATATCTGTAAAAGTCTTGTGGCTCATTTTTGGTCATTGAACCAAGTGAGAATATGTGACATATTCTCACTTGATCAAATCGATGAAAATGCACTGGAATACTGGTACATGCATTGATGTGTAGAGAAGATTTGAAGGGCTATCACTGACATTATTGAACCAACTATTTAGGAGCTCGAGAGATGTATGGAGATGGATTACTGGCAACAGTAGACCTAAACAGACTGGCCGAAGCACATGTATGCGTTTTCGAGGCAATGAACAGGACAGCATCCGGAAGGTACATTTGCTTCGATCAAGTGATTCGGAGAGAGGAAGAGCTAGTAAAATTGGCAGGCGAAACAGGGATGCAAACAAACATGTTATCAGGAGGAGGAAGTGCCTCTGGCAGTTTTTCGTTCCGGTTCGAATTATCAAATGCCAAGCTTTGTAGACTAATGTCAAGGACACTGCAATGTAGTAATGACAGTTAGAGACAGGATTATTTCTCGACTAAATTTTGTGCTTTTTTCCTTTCCTTATGGAACTTTTATCCAGAAATTGAGCTGGCCCAGCTTTGTAATATAGGCATAGAAGTTGGATATTTCATCTCGTCGCGGCGAATAATATTCTGGTAATGAGGCTTGAATCCCATCCATCAACTAGCTGAAAACAGTTTAGAGGAATGTTGGTCTGTAAGTTAATCGTTACGGTTTTGTAAGAGATTTCAAGGCGCTTTGTTTACTTGGGAACCTTCTGCTCTCTCTTAGCGCCGTTTCCAATAAATTTCCTCTTTACTTATGACTCTCATCTCTATATATCTCAATGCTATCGGTATACCACACTCACATACCCCAAATGCACACCAACGCATCTCAACTGTCCATCTCAGAAATCAATGGTCTTTTTATTTAAAATCCGGAATGTCGAAAATGCTTTTGGACGATTGAAATGCGTTGGTATGCAATTGGGATATTTGAGTGTAGTGTATCCATATCTTTTGTAATCTAATCTCTATCCAGTTATATAAGAAACCTTACTCAACTAGAAAGTACTATGGAAGAGCTTCTCCTCCGGACTCCAGGAATCCGGACCTCCATGATCAAGCCCTTCCCGATATTTTTTTTGAAGATTTCCCTGGTGAACTTTGGAAAACACCTTTTGAACACATTGGACGAGTTGGATTTTCCCAAAACAATTTGCAACACAAAAAAAACACCCCCAAGGCTTCAATCCGGGAGCCCTGACTAGAAGCCCCGGGAAAGTACTAAATCATATTTCTAACCAAATGTTTAAGATTACTATCTTCACGAATTTTATTTCTTGTTTTCCAGTTAAAACTTTGGCATGACAGATTTAAAAGTCTGGCTCCTTTCTTGCGTACGAGAGGTGTTAGAATTGCTCCTATCTTTGCCCAACGCATCTATATTGCAGGATGATTTCATCTATGCTTTCTCGGTATTTGAGCTGAGTTTCCTTAGGGATCTTATAACCAAAATGTTGATTGGCCCTACGCCTACCTGGTAAGTGGTTGGCCTACTTTTGCAGAAAGTGCCGTATAGTCCAATTTTTTATAGTTTTGGTTCATTTCTATATGTTTAATGGAATCATTGTACTGTCTTTGGGCCTTGAAGATGGTTGAAATTTACATTCTGATTAAAAAAAAAAATCCAACTGATATTATATGTTTGTCCCAAAAAAAAAAAACTATTAAACTTCTACCCCCTTCGTTCCTTTTTAAGTGTTTTGCTTCATAAATTCAACTTATTAAATAAACATAATCATTACTCTTTTTATACTCCCTCCGTCCCGCAAAGTTTGTCACTTTCACTATTCCAGCCCTATAAAAAAATTGATTATTTCTTTTAATCTGTAATGTTTTATATAAGCAATATGGATCTCATTTGATAGATTTCAATTAGATCTTTTGAACAAAGTTTTGAAAATCACATAAAACGTTATGAATTGAAAGATATAGGCAATTTAAAAATGGCACGCACTCCCAAAAGTGTCAAACTTTGCGGGACGGAGGGAGTATCAACTTTTACCTACATTTTACACCTTTCACATCAATTTTTACCTCCACTTTCCAAAATTATCCTCCACTTTTACCTATTAACTCTTTACCCATTATCTTTTCAAAAGGGCAAAATAATAATTGTATAAACTTTTACCATTAATTTTTCAAAATACACACTTATTAAGAGACAACTCAAAATAGGACACTTGAATAAAAAAAGGGACAGAAAGGGTACATGTTACTACAAAACCCCATCGGATCCTTAGACAGAAGGATGGGTTTGACAATTTTTTTTTTATATTCCAGGAGCACTGGTCCGCAAGGGTTTTGTATTTTACCCGTCTGTAAGAATTATAAACTATACATTTGTGTGGTGTCCGTGTCCACATAAATATGTAGTTTCTTTACCAAAGTGTGTGAAGCCCACAAAAATATGTACAACCCCCGTTGAGCAATGCCTTGGAGGATGGAATCACCTTTCACGATCGAGTGCCTCCCCACACGTGAGAAAAAACTTGGAGCATTGCTTCTCTATAACACGAGAGATTATTCACTGCCGCAGAAGCCTTTTCTACCACACCTTGTGTGAGTTCTACACACTTTGCTTTAAATTCCATATCAACATGTGTTAGATAAGAGCATCTCCAACCCATGCTCTATATCTATATTTGCGAGTACCAAATAACTGCGACTCATCATCTCAACCATTCTCTATTTGAGAGTATTGAACTTTGATCATCTATATTCACAGGATGAAAGAAAATAAACGGGAACATATCTACAACACTATTCATGTTCTAAAATGAGGATATTTGTAATTTGCACATATATTTGTTATAACATTCATTCCATTCAAAAGATTATATTTTTGAAAAGTTTTAAAAAACAAAAAATTTAAATTTTAGAGGAAAAGAGCAAAATATTTGAGTTTTACAATGGGTTCTTTGAAAAATAGAGGTAGAAAATATAGTATTGGGTTAGAGTAAGCTGAATAGTAAATTCAATCATAGTCACTTTTTGAATAAATAACATTATTTTAACTACTATTGTGGAGGAGTCTACCTAACTCAAAAACAATATAGAGAATGAGAGAGAGAGAGAGAGAGAAGCTTCACCCTAGGGTTTGCTCCTGGCGGCCGTCTCCCTCTCCCCTCCCCCACCGCCCTCTTTCATCCTCCTCCTCCTCCTCTATTAATTGCACCCCACTTGGTTTCCAGCAACCCCCCATGGCGGCAGTCCTTCTCTCCTCCTCCATTGGGAGGCCGAAACCCAATTTTTGGATAAGGGGGGAGTCGGATCTGGGGATTCCAAATATGGAGTTCCGACATCGACGACAAGCGGCAGCAATGGCGTGACAACTTCTTGACGGCTTCGGCGATCTCTTTTTTCCTGTATTTTCTATTCCTTTATTTCCTATATTTTTCTTTTTTCTTCTTTTACGTAGTTTTAGGTTGTAATGCTTGATTTGGTTCAGTGAAGTTTCTTTCTAGTTGCTAAAAAATAGTGAGTAGAGTATTGGGTTGCATATGCGTTAAGGCTCCATTCATTTGTCTAAATGACTTTTTGTTTTTGTTTTCTCATAATTTTTTGTTTAGCATTTTGTGTTAATTTTTGGGATTAATCATTCGTATTAATGAGAGGAATTATAAAAATATAAAAATATGAACCGAATTTGAGAAAAATTCATACAGGATGACATTTTAGACAAACAAGACAATTGTTTTGTATTTTTATTGTCTTTGGTGAACTTTTTTTTTGTTTTAGGTCACAAATTTTAAGTTTTAGACTGTTTTTGTCAAGACAAATGATTTTTAAAAAGATGATCAAAACACGGTAAAAAAGCAAGACAAAAGAATGGAGTCTAGTGCCACGTGACGGTGTTCCAGGAGGATTGAATAATATCTCCTACAAAATACTCGTAATTTTCCAATTTCCCGAGTTCCTAAAGCCAACACGTTGCCGGCTGGCAGCGCACGGTAGCAATTGCTAGAGCCAAGTGTCGGTAACGTGCACAGTGGACAACGATGCGCCCACGTAATACAGTATAAATAACGAACAAATTACTGTATTCACTACTAGTTCAAAGTTCAAACGAGTTCGCAGAGATTACAGACAGAGAGAGAGAGAGAGAGAGAGAGATTGAAATTGAGCGAGTTCGATCGATCGATCAATGGAGGGTGGAGCTGGAGCAGTGGAATCGGGGGAGCGGACTCGGATAATGGTGGGAGTGAACGAGTCGACAATCAAGGGATATCCTCATGCTTCCATTAGCAGCAAAGGAGCTTTCGATTGGACTCTCAGTAAGATCGTTCGCTCCAACACCTCCTCCTTCACTCTCCTCTTCCTCCACGTCCAAGTCCCCGATCAAGACGGTTCGCTCTCTCTCTCTCTCTCTCTCTCTCTCTCAACAATGTACACTGATACACACGCGCAGCAAAAAAATTGTTTGAATTATTGCATCTGGATAGTTGATTTTGTCGATTAGGGCTTGTTATCTCAATTTGCTTTATGACCTACGTGAGTGGTATGGAAGGATATACACCGTACACGACATATTGTTAAATTAATGGGCACGCCGACCAAATCTCAACTTTGATTTGATTGATCAACCTTTCAACTTTCGATTGGACTTCAATTTGATAATCAACGGGCGTCATTTCACCATACTTCCAGAGATAATTAATTGGTACTTAGAGGTAATACTGATACGTATCTCTAAACGTAGGATTTGTTTAGGTAAATCCTCTTGCAATACCAACTCTGTTTGTGATGTTTTACGCGATACTTCTTGGGTTATTTTTAGACGTGTTCACGTATTTCCTGATAAGAAATATAAAAACGGGAAAAACGAAATGCGATATGTATCCCGTTTGGGAACCTTGATTGCTCTATTGTGAAGAAAGAAATACGCAAATGGTTGGTTTTTCTACCGTCTAATTTAACCTTTTGAGGAAATGTATATGTGTGGAAAATTTCCTTTTGATATTGTGAACTCAGGAAAAGTGTGTGCATCTTGCTCATATCAGCAGATGCAGTTGAAATATCTAGGTCAAAATATTTCTATCAAATCGCCAGTATCCAAAGAGAATTTAGAACCTCAACAATATGGTTGTGTATTTTACTCATTCACTTCCTCCTAATCGTCTGCCCAAGTCCATGTAACGTTGGTCAGGTTAGGTAACACACTTGTTTTGTTCGCAAACTTTGTGGAGTTTGCATCTTACTTATCACATACCAAGTTACTAATAGATGACAATAATTTGCTCGCTTGGGTTTTGTGATTAATCTGGTGTTAGTGGACTTGCTGAAGGAAGAACTTTCCTAATCATGGAGAAAACGGGTCTCATTTGATACTTTGCATTTCGTATAGATTAAGGCAAACATCCTCAGTTGTGCCAATTGAAGCCACTTCAGTGCCATAGGAAAACTCTTGTCATGGTTGTCAGGCTCCTAACTGTTAAGTGTCTTGTTGCCCAATGCTTGTGGTGTTATTGTTTGTGTAGATTATGTTTGACAGTCAGTCTTTTGCATGAACCTTCAGTTGTAACGGCTGGGGACATTGATTTCTGGTGGTAGATAGCGTATTGATTTTTGTGATTCCAAATCTGTTATGCTATTCTGAGTGTATTCACACAGCCCATTTGTGCTGAATCTTTCCTCACGGAAATGAAAGGATCATAATGTGTTTATGAAGATAACCTACAGACCTGTTTCTACCACATAGCCCATCCTTGCTCGACCTTTTGTATAATCATCTAGCGTTCTAATTCAAGTTGTCTGTGTTGTACTTTCATTCATAATGTCTGTTGTATCATCAATTCCATACCTCTGCATGTCAAGAGTCGAGACAGCTCTTATTTTATTGTTCTTGGATCTGCATCTGCCTTGAACTAAATTACTTGCTGATGGTTCTTCGTTAAATTGTCTTGGCTAGGTTTTGACGATATGGACAGTATCTATGCATCGCCTGATGATTTTAAGAAGTTGAACCACAAGAACAAGATAAAAGGACTCCATTTGCTAGAGTACTTCGTCAACAGATGTCATGAGATTGGGGTACTGAAAAATTCTCTTAAATGTTCTGTCTACGTCACACGTTCACACACCCTAGGTGGTGTAACCGTCTGTTTAAATTACAATGCCTTATTGGTGGTTCACTGGTTATCGTAATGTTTTCTGTAGGTTCCTTGTGAAGCATGGATCAAGAGAGGCGATCCAAAGGAAGTAATCTGCCATGAGGTCAACCGAGTCCAACCTGATTTGCTGGTTGTTGGAAGTAGGGGTCTTGGCCCTTTCCAAAGGTACGTTCAAGTTCTCTTACTTACCTTACATAGATGCTTGATATTTTTCTGGGCATTATTTCCTAACTTCTCGCATACATAATGCACCGAGGAAGACAAACTTGATGATCTCTCTCTCTCTCTCTCTCTCTCTCTCTCTCTCTCTCTCTACTATGTCAAATTGAAACTTTGATATGCTTCTGATTTTTCAAAATGTTGATTGATTTCCTGGGACAGGAAACTACTTGTACAGTTATCTTTAAGATTTTAACACGTTTGAATCGGCTATGTCAAATTGAAACTCTGATATATATGCTTCTGATTTTCCAAATTCCAAGTAATAACACGTTTGAATCTGGTTTGCAGGGTTTTTGTAGGCACTGTGAGTGAATTCTGCGCAAAGCATGCTGAGTGCCCTGTCATCACTATCAAGCGCAAGGTTGACGAGGCTCCTCAAGACCCAATTGATGACTAATTGAACTGTATGCGCTTTCAATAGAATTGGAACCTGTGCCTGTAAATAAATTGCATTCTGAAATTCTTCCCTTCTTGTCCTTCACTGTGTCTATGTCGCTTTGGGGTATAGTAACTCAGTTTCCATCATCTTATGCACCATGTTTTGAGGTGCATTTGGAGTTTGTTTTCATCCTGGAAAATTGGAAAATACAGCTCATTTGCATTCTTTGGCCTTTGTAGAGATGTTAGTTTTGGTATGGAAATGAAATCTGGTTCCGCAAAACGTCAGGCTATGCCAGATTTTTGCCATTGTCCGTCCAAATGTGGAGTGGATGTGGTTATATTTGTTTATGGTTCTGTTTTGTGTGTGTTGTGATAGGCGAGTAGTGTTTGTGGAAATTCTGGATGGTTGTACCTCCCATTTTTTTCTTGTGCTCACACTGCCAATATGCTTATCTAATGCCCGAGTTTTTTAGCTGATTCACTCAAACCCTGTCATAATTCCTCCAACACGAGTCAGACCAGCAGGGATATCGATTCTGTCGGGGTTAGGCTGCGTTTTGATTCAGTCTGGGTTAGGCTGAGTTTTGTGGAGGAATTCTGTAATAGGAAAAGATAAGCGTACAGATTTCCCTCTCTGACAAAGCTGGGTTTCCCATTCCTTTCTTTTCCTTCCACAAATCCATCACAAGTTCACGACCCAAATACAGATTAATCAAAATTGAATGCGTAGAAATACAGAATATGGACCATGAAATCTGCTGCTCAACCCATCTCCACCCGGCACACGACTTAATTCCATTCTCATAGTTCCTCAGTTACTGAGATTTTGTTTCGACCAACGCCACAAAACTATTGGAGCCAGATTACTTGCCCTTTGTCTGGGTCAAAGAAGCCATATGTAATAATCCATGAAAACGCATAGAGTTTAACATGAAAAATATCCACAATTAAGAGATTAAGAAATGAGCATCACAACTAAGCATTCAATTGAGAGAGAGAGAGAGAGAGAGAGAGAGAGAGAGAGAGACTCTTAAGTCTTAACTGATATTTGATTCCCATAATAGGCAAGTAAAAGCAGCTTTCTTACATGACAGCAAACAAAAGCAACTAAGCTATTAAGGCTATGAGTATACCCAAAGTAACTTGTCTCCTACATTCTTCCATACAACCATCTTAAGTATGAACAAAACATGGACATATAATCCTAACCAAAAAGAGTCGGAAACCAACCTTCACAAGGACAACAAAATTTGGCACCACAGATAACTTACTCCATTTTACCTGTCTTAAGACTTAGATCACTGCATTAACCACCTCCAAAAGCCCTTTCATCTCAGCTTCAAACTTAGATTGCACCTCTGGTAACATATTCCCATCAGACTTCTCCAGCATTGAGGTCATCAGCTCAAGCTTTTCCTTGACAGTGAAGAGAACTCGAGATGCATCGTTAACCGGGTTTTCGCCTTCCTCCTTAGAAGCAGCATCAGAAGCTTTCTGGTAGATATCCGAAGAATATCTGAGCCGATAACTAACTTTAGCAGGCCTGAAGGGGCTCTCATCTATACATGCATTGAATGCCTCTACCGCATCAGAATTTTTCACGAACACAACCATAGCACAGCTACAATTATAAAGCACCTCTGTTTCCGTCTCATTTAAAGCCCCAAACTTGCTAAACACTGCCTTAAGGTCATTTTTTGAAGGCAAAGAGAAACCAGGGGGAAACGACACGATAAGAGTCACAGGCGTTGTAGCAGCTTCACCGTCTTTCTTATTATCAATTGTCTCCTTCTTCTTCCTTTTCTTCCCCAACTCCCCATCATCTTTCTCAAGCTTTTTCACACCCGATGATCCCCGTTCCTTCTTTTCATTTCCTTTTCGCTGAGATTTAGATTCAGGAATCTCAGCGTCAAGTCCAGAGCTCGGCAACTTTCTCTTTCTAACAGCTTGACGCTTGTGGTAAATCTTGTAGTTTGACCCCTGTAAGTTTAGAGCACTTCTGAATTCTGAAATAAACCCCAAAAGCATATCAACGATACTTTTCTCCTTCATACGTAGAGGATTAATAGCTGCAGACCTTACTTCAGCTACTAGTTCCCTTGTTGATGCATTGATTTTGACAGTGTCTATAAACTTCTTCTGATCTTCTCTTAGTGGGTTAGGAGAAGAGATAGCAACTGTGTCAACCTCGATTTCATCAGTACAACGCACAACAGGGGTTTTCTTAGATTCTGCTTCTAAAGAGTCCTCCTCGGTGCTTGCCCCTTTCTTTAGACTTGTGAAGGGAGGTGATAAGTATCTGCTCTTCTTTCTTTCCCTTGATGCCAAACCCTTCTCAGTTTCTTCTTTGGAATTGCTATCATCATTCTTCCCAACACTCAACCCATTGTCTTCCTCCTTAGCTCCTTCTACTCCCTCCCCACCACCATTTTTAGCAATCTGAACTTCCTTCTCTGCAGATTTTTCAGAACCTTGTGTCTCCGCCTCCTTACTTCTTCCCCTCTTCCTCACAGAGGCCAACCCCTTCTCAGTTTCTTCTTTAGCATTTGCACCCTCATTCCCAATACTAGACACACCGTCCTCCTTAACTCCTTTTCCCTTACCACCATTTTTCTGTCCTGGAACTTTCTTCTCAGTAGAATCTTGAATCTCCACCGTCTTCTTTCTACCCCTTTTCCTTCCAGAGGCCAAACCCTTATCAGTTTCTTCTTTGGATGAACCGTCCTTCTTCTTAGTTTCTTCTTCACCCGCACCACTGCGATGTTTCACTCTCGGAACTCTCTTCTCGGAAGATTCTTTAGTCTCCACCTTCTTCCTCGTACCCTTCTTCCTCCCTGAGGCCAAACCTTTCTCTGTTTCTTCTTTCGCATGTGCATCATTGTTCCCAAGGAAAGACACACCATCCTTCTTAGTATCTTCTTCCCCCTCACCGCCACCATTTTTAGCTCTCCAAACTTCACTCTCTTGAGATTTAACAGAGCCTTCAGTCTCTGACATCTTCCCTCTCCCCCTCTTCTTCCCTGATGAAGAAGTCAAATCACTACCGTCCTGACTTAAAGTGTCATCACTGCTCTTCCCTTTTGCCTTTAGAGAGGCTTTCACCAATTTGCTTGGTGCTGTTGCATCCGTGACCAAACTCCCCATTGCATTGTCTGGTTTTACAACCATGTCTTCTTCAATAAGTTCAGCAACAGTTTTCTTCTTCCTCCTCTCATAGAGCTTGTCCTCTGCTATCGCAGGGCATTTCTGCAGCACCGATTCATTGGTTTGACCTAATAATCCTGGATGCACTGACGAAGAAATCCAGACTTCTTCCACGGGACCTCCAAACGGAACTTGCACCACACCATTGAAATCCTTCACATCTGTTACTTCAACATTTCTACTCTTGTCTTCCAGGCCTTCAATAGACACAGGTTCATAGAATATAGGCAGTTTGTGCCCTCCCTTTACTTGGTAAAATGCCGAAAGCCAATTCCTCAACACCGTATACTCGAGCAAATTAGTGTTGGAAACTACCTTAGCGATATACCTCAGCGTTGACAGTAATTCTGTTGGTCCATTCAGAGGAATTAAGAGCTTATCTACATCACAGTCAGGAACAAGTACTCCATCCTTGATTCCAGCATTCGTCACTGCATGTCTATCAAGCCCAAGTCGATCGCTGGCAGAACCGCAATAGCAAGCCATCTTTAACTCCACAAGCTTACTTATCTCATCTATGGCATTCTGAACAGCATTTACAAAGCTCTTTGAATTACTCTGCCCAGACATTTCCAAAAAATCCTCTGCAAAGGGTTTTAACTGAGATGGTGAGCACCACGAGAAAGACTCATCCCCAAAGTAAGCAACAAGTAGCGTTCCCCCGTGACTATACTTTCTTGCATACTCTGACGCATCTGAGGGATCATAAATTCGTCCAGGCCACCAAGGGTGACTCCTAATTTTACCCCACACGAAGTCACCCACCGAATACTCATGTTCTTCATCACCTGCATCCTCTTCTCCTTCACCATTGTGATTGGCTTCAAATTTCTCATTCCCCTCCGAACCAGGAATTTTCATAAACTCCTCACCAGGGTTTCCCTCATTTTCATCCACAGAACCTTTGTTATCCACATACCCACAATTTCCTCCTTTCTCATTTATACTGTCCAACGAGCCGTGAACTTCCTCAACAACAGACCCACCATTTTCGTTCAACCCAGTTTCCTTACAAGACCCATCACCATTCAACAGAGTCGAACCTCCATCAATCAAACCCTCTACCGCAGGACTCCCTGTCTCTTTTGCATCTCCAATAACCCCACCACCACCATCATTAGAGCACACGAAGCTCTTCTCAACAGAAATTTCAGCCTCGACAACCATAGGTTCATCAGCTCCTCCACCATCACCACCGACGTAAACATCATCCTTTACACCCTTGTCGTCATCAACAGAAACCCTAGCACCATTCTCTTGAGCTTGAACTGCTGAATCCAAAGTCTCATTTAGGGTTTCCATTTCCTCTGTTACCATTTTTGGAAAACGTTTTCCAATTCACAAAATTTCCAAGAATCTCGGAGTTCACACCTGTAATAACAGAAATAAAACAAAGAAACGAAAAATAAAAATAAAAATAAAAATCAATCAACCATTCCCACTAGGGTTTTTCGCTTGCATACATATATACGTATATATTGTAGCAAAAAGAAAACCTACAGTACAGATTAAAGAAAACTAAACCCAAAATGAATATGGTTGAAAATGCATATAGAAGAAGAAGAAAGCAAGAAAGTACCTGAAGGTTCACCTGTATTGTTCTAATTTCTACGCCATTTTCCCAAGAATAATTGAAGAAATTTCTTGCTGTGGTATAGAGAGTGTGATGATTTTATAGTACAGGTAGTATGTGTCTTTTGGTATCTAGAGAGAGAAATTACCTTCTGAAATGGAATTTTGTGAATTTTTTTTCACCGACACAGGTTCTACGAGTACTTTCTAGGCCTTTTTTTACTGCCTCAGGTTAGCATTCGGACAATTTGAGCCTTTCAATTTTATGAGCTGAGGCTAGGGATGGCCATCTCGGCCGACCCGTCCCGATCCAACCCTTCTCCTCCCCGAATAGGTAGGAAATTCGGGAATTTTTAAGAGAATTGGGTAGGGGATGAGAATTATTTTTAAAAAAATTTCGAAGATCGGGTAGGGGATGGTATTGTCAGTCCCCTACCCGATCTCCCCCCAATTCCCGCCCCTACCCGTTCCCTTCCCCTCCCTGACCCTCTCCGCATCCCCATTCATGCATATGTATATGTATAGGTATAGGTATAATATCTATGGTCAGGCTTCGTTTTATCTCTCGGCATTGTCTTAGAAATGTTGAAGCTAACTACTATTATTCCTGGGTTGGGTGCTGGGGTTATCAAAGTGAAACCCATTAACAAGGATTTCACGGGTAAAGTCACTCAATCCTTGCCAAGCTTTCATTATTTCATCTTCGAAATTGTTTTTTGTACTTTCCAAATGAGTTTACTGATCACTCTCTCACTCAACCCTTGCCAAGCTAACTACTTTCCTCACTCCCTCCTCTCTCTGGTTTGGGCTCCAAATTGATAACAAAATTGATTTAAGAAATGTTGAAGGTAAGTGTTTGCAATGTTCTTAGAAATGTGGTTTTTATTTTTTTAAGTCAATGTCACGAATATGTTTCAGTTAAAAAAATATGTACCGCTTTCATACATATGAGTATATGACAAGTGCATGGATTTTTGAATCTCCGATTCCCCGTGGGAATCTCCTTTCCCCGCATCGGGCCGGGGATGTAGATTGAAATAAAATCTCCGGTGAGGATCGGGGAGGGGATGTTGATTGATATAGGTTCGGGGATCGGGGATGGAGGGAGTGGTATCCGCCCCATACCCTCCCCATGCCCATCCCTAGTTAGAGCATCTCCACCATTAACCCAAAATTTTACTCAAATTTGAGTAAAAACTTGATTTTATATGACTCCTTCCAACTCTTACTCAAATTGTAGGGTGGAGATTTAGGCTGAGTTTTTCAAATGATTTTAGCAACCCAGTTGCTAAAATCAACCCTGATTTTAGCAAATGAGTTCACCAGGTGCTAAAATCTAGGTTGATCAACGGAAAACTCAGCCTTAATCCACACCATTGAATAGCAAAAGGGTAAATAAAAGTGCAAAAAAAGAGCCTTGAAAATTTGGTTCTAGATTTAGTGATGAGCAAATTTGGTGAAACATTTGAGTAAAACTAATTTGGTGAAGGAGTGGAGTGTGGTTTTTGGTGTTTTTTTACTCAAATTTGAGTTTGATGAGGGATTTGATGAAGGGGTGGAGATGCTCTTAGAGAATGTGTAGTTTAAGCACGTAAAAATTCAGATTGATGGGATATTATTAAGTATTCGATGCAAAATAAAGGCTGAGATTCGAACGTCTATTTTATGATTTTTCTCTAGTTTTCAAGATAAATTTATTTGAATCAAGGACTTCATGGTACTCAATCATGATAATTTTATATGGACAAATCACATACTAAAATATGGAGTACAAAATGAACTATTTGGATCATTCGAATAAGATTGGCGCGGAATCCACGCACTCAAGTAGTGTAGCCCAAGTTGTCAACAGTGGAGAAGCTGGCTCCTTTTTACGTTGGGTCCGGCTAACTCCACCATTAAGTGGAAGTTAATAGGTAGACAAACAAGTTTAGATATCCACACACATTTTACGAATTACAATACAGTTTTCTCGGATATCGATATACTTTCTACGCATTATCCTTCACGCTATAGGTTCAGGTTATCATTTTTCTTTTACGTTTGGTGACTTTTGCTTATCTGTTGTTTTCTTTTCGTTTCCCTTCTTCTTCATATTCCGAATCACCATATTACTCCAACTAGTGAGTGCCCGTGTCTAAAGACATGACGCAACGGAATTTGAATCAAGTATGATGGCCTATGATTTGCTCCTATTGACCCTTGCCAATGAACCCAACCTCCTCCAAATTTTCGTTTTCAAAATTAGGCTTCAAATAGGGGTTATCAAATCAAGTTTAAGAACATATATATATATATATATATATATATATATATATATATATATATATATATATATATATATATATATATATATATATATATATATATATATATATATATATATATATATATTAGGGCAGTTCACAAAGGTGAAATTATAACTATCTAAGCATATCATAAACTATTCATGAAACAAATAAAAAGAATATTTGTAAAAGAAAGACAACAGTTTTAACCCAATTTCTGTTTCATGGGTCTAAGGACAAAGATGAGTGAAAATAGGCAGTACAAAATAAAAAATACCATAGAAATTTTGATTCAAAACATCAAAACATGGGATGAAGATGGGCTCAAATCGGTTACCTTTATGCTCGTTGTTCTCCTCACAAAGTTTCTAGCATTGAGATCCCAAAGGTTCAGTAAACTAACCTGTAAAAACAAAACCAGGAATGAAACAAATAAGAAGCGCAAATAGGTTACGATCAAATGTGAGCATTTTGAGATCATAAATTGTACTTAAAACCAAAAAAACTAAAATATGAAGAAATAATTTTTACTTCCAATCAAATAATAGTAGTAATTTCATCCTAACTTACATTCAATGTTTTAGATTCTCCAATAATTAATCTATGATAGACATCAAACAGGCCACACACAGAGAGAGAGAGAGAGAGAGAGAGATGATGATCTAGGTGTTCTGAGCCGAAGAAGATCTCTACCTTCCGCCACACATCCCCGCGCCCACCGCTCCCTTCCACCTTCCTCCAGCCCTTCCTCCCATTTCCTCTTCTCCTTTATTTATTCCCCTCTTGGATCTGTCGGTAACTCCTCATGCATGGCTAGATCTGCCCTCCTTCCAGTGTGGGTGGTCGGAATCTTGAGTTTTAGACCAAGGGGAGGCTGATCTAGGCCTCTGACACCGAGGGCAAGCGGCGGCGACGGCGATGGCGTGACAACGACGACGATGGCTTTGGTGGTTTGTTCTATTTTTCCGATTTGTTTAGTTTTAGGTTTGTTTGTAGATTTTAGGTTGTTTTTGTGTACTGTGGTGATTTGATTTAATGGAATTTCTATCTCTTCATCCAAAAAACCTACGATAAGAGAAAAATTGCTATCTCGCCAAAAATTAATTAGCCCAAATACAACTGATCAAATCGAATAGCATTGCGAAAGAGAAATGATTACTATCTCAAACTCCTATACCTGCAACACGGAAGAGAGTGTAAAGTTGTAGTAACCTAACCTGTGAAAACGAAATCTCAACGAAAAATCTATTGAAAATCCAATGAAAGTGCATGAAATCTAAATCGCAGTAACCTCTAGTATCCCCAATGCGAGACTACCTTGTATGTAGAGAAGAAGGATCGAGAGAAGATTTGCTTGAACACACCTATTTTGAAATTGGAATATTGAGACCTAGTTTGAAGGCTGAAGTATAAGGAAATTAGAAATCCGCGGAAGTTTGGTATCCAAAAGATAATTAGGTCAAAATCTTTTGAATTAGGTAAAAAACTTAAGACTCATAAGTGCTTGATTGGGAGAGACATTGGATCTCAGCCCTCAATTTTGGGGAATCCCTCTAAGCACTTTGGTTTGTTTCTTCTCAATCTCCACCATATAAAATTAATTCCTTTTAATGTGGGGATTTGAATTTGGAAATGGCTACAATACACATCCCATATTTGGGTGTACCATATGCACCTATTGCATGGTCCAGATTGTGCCACCTCATCGGCAATCGTAACATTTTTTAGTTTTTCGTGACTTTTCAGCAATATGACTCGTAACATTTTTTATGATTCGTAACATTTTAGTGTGTCTCATAACTTTTATAAAAAAATTCGTAACTTTTACAAAAAATTCGTAACTTTTATAGGGGTGTGTATCATACACACCCAAATAAGGGGTGTGTATTATTGCCTTTTCCTTTGAATTTTGAAATGAAAGTAATTTCAGCCCTCGGATTCGTTGAGAAGAAACTTTAAAATTCAATCACAACCCTTTAATCTGTCACGGAGGACAGTTGTGAACGAGATGTTTCTCAAAACCTTTATGTAATGTAATATAGATTCACAAAACTTTTGTGTAATGTAATATAGATTATGAGGAAACGGTTCGTTTGCAGCCCACTTTTGATCTATAAAGTGCTTTTCGCGTAAATCTCAACCTTTCAAAAGTATTTCCAATGTACTATTTGATTGTCGAGATGAACGATCATGATTAGACAACATGAGTTTTTGGAAAAATAATAATTACGAAGCAATGTTACGAATAGTAATATCCAAAAATAAATGCCAACCAGAGCCGTTTAGTGTATGTCAGTTCCACATGACGCACGTGACCTACATGCATCGGACGATTGGTAATAAATCCGTATCCAATTTTCTTTTTGGAAGTAATTTTCTCCTATTGTCATCTTAACCAGTGGATTCGATGAGTTTACAGAATTTATACAGGCTTTCTTGTTTATACTTTATAGGATAGAGTCAATAGACAGGTAAGTATGATTCTGGTTGAATTGAATGGTCAAAGAAAGTGGTGTGATCGAAGGAGGTACGTGTATGTACAGGAAAGAAAAATAAAGGGCCAGATTTTCTTCATTTCTCTTTCCTCAACATTTTCAGAGAAAGTTTTCTTGTATTCTAACATTTTCCTATGAGGAATGACAATAAATAATCTGAAACTAAAATGAGGAAGGACAGAAAATAAGCTGAAACTAAAATGGTCTATTTCTTTTGTTGTATAAATATTTTTTGCTCCTATGCTTAAAGGATAATATTAGGCTACCATTGAGTACAATACTAGGCTATGTTGCATATTTCTAATACTGAGGTTTGGGATACCATAAAGCACATTCTGGCTTTTAAAACCCCTGGCCCTGATGGGATACAGTCTGCTTTCTATTACAAGTGCTAAAATATTGTTGGGAATGATGTTTGTGACTTTGTTAAATCTTGCTTCAATTCTAGTTCTATGCCAAAGGAAGTGAACAAAACAACTTATTGCGCTTATTCTTAAGTGTGAGAATCTTGAGAGTATTGCAATGTTCTGTATAAAACTATTACTAAAATCCTTGTTAGTAGACCTTTACTTCATATGATCATTAGCCCTTGCTAGAGTAGTTTCATACCTAGTAGATCAACTACTGATAACATCACTACTATTACTTAAGAGATTCTTCACACTTTAAGATCTAAAAAAGGAAAAACTGGAGGTATGGTGTTTAAAATTGATCTTGAGAAAGCTAATGATAAGATTTCTTGGAATTTCCTTCAAGAGACTCTTCAACACTTTAACTTCGATGAGAAATGGATTTCCTTGATTATGAACGTAAAGTGTTGGAGGAGTTCTCTCCTAGGAGAGGACTTAGACAAGGAGACCCTCTTTCCCCTTTCTTATTTGTGTTGCGTATGGAAAGACTATTTGTCTGGATCAATACTAAAGCTGATGAGGGGAGCTGGAAAGGTAACAAAGTCTCTAATAACTCTCCTTCTCTCACGCATTTGTTATTTGCTAATGACTTGATTTTATTTGGCCAAGTTAACTTCCTAACTTGCAATACTATGATTAATGTTCTTAAGGAGTTTTGTGCCATGTCTGGTCAAACCATTAGCCTCAACAAATCTAAGCTCTTCTTATCCCTAAATGTTACAAGAAGTAGAGCCAAAAGACTTAGTGCTTTGAGTGGGATTTCCTTGACTACGGATCTAGGGAAATATCTAGGGGTTTCTTTATTACATGGGAGAGTTACTAAGGAGCACTTTAATACTCTAATTGAAAAAGTTTAAAAGAGAATTAAAGGTTGGAGTAGTAATACCCTCTTCCTTGCTGGTAGAGCTACCTTAGTGCAACATTTCCTCCATTAACCCAAATTACATGATGCAAACTATGGAATCCCTAGACATGTCTGTGACAAACTGGATAAGCTGAATATGAACTTTCTATGGGGGATACAAAGAGTAGGAAGAAAATCCACCTTGTTAATTGAAATCAAGTTTGGAAAAGCAAAGAGAAAGGTGGTCTTGGTCTCAAAAAGGCCGGGAACCAAAATCTTGCCCTTCTCACTAACCTTGGTTGGACTTTGACTACTAATGAGGATAAGCCCTGGGTGGATATCCTCAAGAAGAAATATCTTAAGAACCACATTGTGGCTAGTTGGCCTAGTTCTAGATCTACCTCCCACACTTGGAGGCTAGGAGTATCAAGAAAACACATACGATTACTCAAAAGGGAACTAAATGGATTATTGGTAGTGCTAATAAAATTGACTTATGGAACGATTGGTGGTAAGGAAATGGTCCTTTGGGTTTAAAATTTCCTGGTACTCACGTTTGCTCGAATCAAAAGATGAAAGATATATTATTGAAAAGAGAGTCAAGTCAAAAGAAAACCTATCTAAACCAACTTTAAAAAAAAAAAAATTTTGAAGGAAAAGAAAAACTTTCGCAAGTTAAACTATAGGAAAATAATTAGGACGTACACAATGTGCTCAATCTGTCCAAAGTGTGTGGATCACAAACGCATTTTGCGGCTCCATGTGCATCGAACGACTAGACACTTAGCCCGTAGCATTATTCTAAACTATAAGATCCCATACCCAAAAACATTAACAAAAGTGAATCAACTTGTTTTTGTTAAGTTACAAAGTCGCAGCAAATTGAATTACAAATATTTTATAGTACCTGATCAAGGTCTTTTTGGCTATTCAAAAAAGGAAAAAGAACAAAGAGAGAGTGCCTTTTTGATATTGAAATTGGCAGGGGATTGCCTGAATCTGATGAATATCAGAAGAAAAAGTAACACCATTAACAATTTGGGTTAGGTCTCCTCCTGAAAAGGTCCCATGACTTTCTTGCTTTCTCAAAAATGGAAATTTTGCAGGGAAAGCACTAGGCATTTCAGCCTTTCTGATCCTTCTGCTTTACTCTACAATGCAACACTGTTTTTATAAAATGGTAAATTCAATTGAATAAAAAGAAAAAATAAATGTCAATGGTAAATAGAGGAGTGCAAAAATCACTAAAAACATCCACACAACATTTAAGAACCTCTCTTATGGCATCTCTATATTTGTGTGTCAAAATGTTTATTAAAATGTTTGTTAGAATAAAAAGTGATGTCTCACAAGTGTGCGCTAAAACATACTAACTTATCGTATGCATGTGTAAACTAATGGATTAGTTAGGAGTGTGTTAGTCTTTCACATTAAATCATAAAACTCTTTAAATTAATGTCAAAATCATAAAAGGATTAATGGACATTTATGTTTTATGGTTGGAGTTTAAATTTTAGAGGTGGGACCCATTTATTGTTTAGTAGCTTCTTTGCCTAACTTGGCTCACATGTTACCACACATCAAAGTTAGAACACGAGTTATTTACCGGGACACCCCTGTAAGTTTACGTTTTTCACCATACACCCCCTACAAGAAATAAACTTACCACGAACTCCCTCTATCTTCCAAAACTTTACCCCAAGACCCCTTCTGTCATCCTTTCGTCTCGAATTTCAAAGTCCCGGGTCATGTTTTGATGATCCAACCCATTCAAGTTGTTTAAAACATGGTTTTAAGGGTACTCGCGAGAAATCGGCTCAAAATATGATCGGGAAGTGATTTTTCCAAACAATTTTTCATATTTTGAGCCGATTTCTTCGCGGAGACCCTTAAAACCATGTTTTAAACAAATTGAACGGTTTGGATCATAAAAAAAAACTGATCGTTCTAGACGGTTTTAGATGGAAGGGGTCTTGGGATAAAGTTTTGGAAGATAGAGGGGATTCGTGGTAGGTTTATTTCTTGTAGGGGGTGTATAGTGAAAAACATGAACAAACAGGGGGTGTCTCGGTAAATAACCCCTAATACATAAGATAATACATGCATCGTAACATCTAAAATACTACAATTTTATTTGTAGTTCCTAATACACACCACTAAAACACAGGATATATACCAAATCCATCGGAGATGCTCTAAGTTGAAGCAACGGATAGTGCCATGGTTTTTTTTTTTTTCTCAACCATACCTTCGAATGCGGCCTAAAATGTTTTACAAAATGCATCCGTCCAATCGAAATTTCAAAATTCAGATGTAATATCTTCATTTTCTTCCTAGCTTCCACTAGCTAGCAAGTATTTTGGTAATATATGTAGGCAAAACAAACGGATAAACCGGGGTACCGAAGAAAAGGTACAGAAAATGTATAAAGCGCGCTCGGGGACCCACTTTTGGGTCCCACACGAGTGATATGAACCGTTCATTGTTCTTAAAAAAAATTCCCGAGGGGGCCCACAAAAAATAAGCTCAATCGGACGGTTGAAATTGCTTGAACCAAAGTCATACCGTTTCAAATCAAACTTTGAAACGGTAGGACTTTGGTTCAAGCACTTTTAACCGTCCGATTGAGCTTATTTTTTGTGGGCCCGCTCGGAAAAATGTTTTAAGAACAATGAACGGTTCGGATCTCTCGTGTGAGACCCAAAAGTGGGTCCCCGAGCGCGCTTTTTACATTTTCTTCGGTACAACTAGCAGCGTCCAAAACGGACAATTCTCTTTGAGGTGCTTACCAGTGAATTTAATTTGAACGTACATTCATGCATAAATGAGACCAAAGCCTGGGAAACAAAACAGTGAATCTGGTGCTTAAACTAAATATTACCAACTTTTTCTTATTTTTCTCTCATGTGATGAAAGGGAGAGGTCGAAGAAGAAAAATTATGAATTCTGTCCCAATTCAACCAAGTTTATGAGTGATTTGATTGGAATTTCGAACTTCATGATCATAGCCATAAAAACAAGTACTTTTATGAACAGACGTTTGTGTGTGTGTGTGAGAGAGAGAGAGAGAGAAAGCTTATCCTGATTTATCCCACATTGGAAAGGAAAGGCAATTGTTATTGATTTATATAACAGCGAAATGGTCATACCAAATGCCGGGTTCAATAACACGGGCTTGTGACCCAAGTGGGGGCATCAGGGTGACTAAACACGAGCCTAAATCGGATGATATGACCTATGGTTAACTCTTACTGGCCCGCCCGCTCCATGTGGAGAGTTGGGCTACGGAGCACAACTACAAGCGAAGGCTTGTGAATGAGCTTCGGGGACTCTGTTAAGTGGAGGGTAACGCGTGAGGCTGGTGGAGGCCTAATCGAATAAGTCACCTTTTTTTGCATTCTTTGCAGGTCATCTGAACCTTCTTTCCCCTTCAAACATCTCCCGCATGATTCCCGCACAAGATTTCTCCATTTTCTACATTTTACACGAAGGTTAAATTTTATAATTCCTTCGAATTCATGTAATTGGATTAATAACACCATCCTTCATAATATTTGTATATTCGAGTGCAATTTTGTTCACGCACTCTATCACAATTCTAGTCGATGCGGATTCTTCAAGGTTCTTACCTGTTCTTTCGGTGACTGAAAACGCGTAACAGGCACTAAATAACTCACCGAAGAAAAACAAAAGAAAACTGCGAAGGATGTGTGGAAGAAAACATGAAAGTTTGAAATCCACTTCCATTATACCATCAAGATTTCGTCCTGATGCTTGTGGCATGAATACATACCTCGGACTTGGATTTGGAGCATACCAAACTTCACAAAGTTACTTCTTACTTGGCGTAGCTTGTTATATGGGTCGTGAGTGGGAACTTAGTTTCCGTTTGGGTATGCGACCTCGGATTGCTGTTGCATATTCAGCTCCTGTTGCAGCTGCTACTGCTGTTTTCTTGATCTATCCAATTGGTCAAGGAAGTTTTTCTGATGGGATGCCTCTAGGAATCTCTGGTACTTTCAACTTCATGATTGTATTCCAAGCTGAGCACAATATCCTTATGCACCCATTTCACATGTTAGGTGTAGCTGGTGTATTCGGTAGCTCTCTATTCAGTGCTATGCATGGTTCCTTGGTAACTCTAGTTTGATCAGGGAAACCACCGAAAATGAATCCGCTAATGAAGGGTACAGATTTGGTCAAGAGGAGGAAACTTATAATATTGTAGCTGCTCTCAAAATGGGCAAGTCTACCCCGTCAATCAACGAAGTTTCTCACGTCTATAAACTTTCAGGTTTGAGTCATCAGACAGAAAGTTCCAGTAAAACAAGAAGCAATAATCCAAGATTCTTTACACCTGACATTTGGTCTTTGGCAAAATTTCCAGGACGTCAGTACATAAACCGCAAACTGGAATTCTCCTGCAGACTTAGGACTGAAGAATTTATTCAGTCAGATAACCACGGGCTTATGATGGAAAATAAAGCTCTGCATCTGTTTGAGGGCAAAGGTTGCAAAGAATGTCCCGAGTAAATCATAAAACAACAATGCTATAGTACAGGGCCGGCGTAGCTTATATACCGGCAACCCCCAACCTTTCTTCTCCCCTCTGCATATGTAGTGTTAAGTCTGTCAGATCTACTGAATAGAGAGCAATGAACATCCATTAAGAGAGGTCGCGGGGGAGTGGACAGGACTCGGGCTTGGCAACTCCGAGGCAAAATCATGATTCCGCCACTCACACTAATTTTCCATCGTAATCAAACACAAGTCCACTTTAATATTGCTAATCTGTGGATTAAACTTTCTCCCATTTTAACAAACTATTTGCTCAACACTGCTAGAGAAGCTCTAGCATAGAGAGCAGCTGAGCAGGGCAAAGGTTGGTCTGTAGGATAACAGTCGTCGTTTCAGTTTCCATAATGTAATGAACAATGCCTGTTCAAAATCCATTTGGGAATATGGCTGGAAAAAGTCGAGCTAAGTCTACTATTAGTCTGCGTTTCGATCTAGCATTTACTTGAATCTAGGATTTATAAACGATTTTGTTGTGGACAGCTGTTTGTGAAAGCCGGACTCGCTTTCACTTTGATTTCCTTTTTTACAATTTCGGGTAGACAGCCAGCTTACGCACACACTTCGATTAATTCCTCGACTAATCTCCGGAGAACAAATGCAGTGGTCCAATAAGGCCAGGGCCAGGGCCAATTAAACTTGAGGCAAAACCCCATATAAACTAGTGTCGTAAGAGTTGATAACACGGAACACGTGACTGAGACTGGAACAACCCCTAATCTCTAGCTTTGCCCACCAAGCCAATGTCGCGGCATTTCTTTAGTTTCCATTTTCCCCTAGCATTTTCTCCAATCAAATTACGCAGCCAAAACTCTAAAGACCTGAACCAAACAGCAACAATTGAGGGTTTGAAAACTCAAACATAAATTCATTCGGACATGCAAAGTGTCGAGATGAAATTTGAACCATTGATTGCCAATTACAACTATACGCAACAAAAAATAAAAAATAAAAAACTCAAACAACAGACAAGATTGCTTCAAAAACCTTCCCCCAAAAATACACTTAACTAAAGAAATTTACCTCAACAATAATACTATAGTCCCGTGAGCATGTTATTCATGGTTACGAATACCATGTAAGTTGTTTTTTAATGCATTGGTGGACCCGGCCACAAATGACAACTAACGTAGTATCCTAGACGTGTCACCAAATATAGTCACCATAGCATTAACATTGCTCTTTTAACTCAATCGAATCGAATTCAATTGCTCTCTAAGCAATGGCGACCTTGGCTCCGGCCGCTTCGAGCTGCTTCTTCGCCTCCTCGGCCTCGTCCTTGGAAACCCCCTCCTTGAACTTCTTCGGTAATCCTTCGATCAAATCCTTGGCTTCCTTCAACGCCAAACTCGTCAAAGCCCTAACCGCCTTAATCGTAGCAATCCTCGCATTACTCGGCACTTCCTCGATAACCACGTCGAACTCCGTCTTCTCCTCCACCACCGCCGCCACAGCGGCCTCCGCCGGTGCGGCGGCGACGGCGGCGGCAGGGGCGAATTCGGCGGCTGAGACGCCGAGCTTGTCTTGGAGGTACTCGACGAGTTTTTGGGCGTCGGCTAGGGTTAGGTTGGAGATTTCGTCGCCTAGGGTAAGTATTTTTTCTGGGGCTTGGACGGCGGAGATTGGGCGGAGGACGGTGGTGGCGCGGCGGAATTGTAGGAGTTTTTTGGGGAAAGGGAGGGAGGGGTGGGAATGGTAAGGTGTGGGATGTGTAGGGTAAGAGGTGGAACAGAGGCTGAGGTGTGAGAGAGTTGAGGCCATTTCTGGAGGGAATGGAGAGGGAGAGGGAGAGGGAGAGAGGATGACCAAGAAGAAAGTGAGAGGATAAGGGTCTTGCGGATAAAATGCTGGGGTGTGACATTGGGGACTATATGTATGCATAATTGCATTAGTGCTGAAAAAGTTGAGATTTGAAATTTTAGAGGAATTCAATTTTTACATTATAAATGGAAAAAATTCTACATTAAATTGATATCTGACGACCCTTGATTTTGGACTTGATTAGTAGTTTCGACGAGTTCTAAAATATGAATGATTTTGGCTTTGTTCGGTTCCATTTTCTTTTTTGATTTGGCGTAAATTTTAAATTGAGGAGTCTGCAGATTTGATTCAAGTCATGGGTAGCAGGTGAGTCATTTTCCTTTTCCATCACATTTACTTAAACAACTATGGGTAGCAGCCTCTTCACATATCGATTGAGCTGATCTTTTACGGAGTCACTTAACAAAATAATGTCAAATTAATGAACGGTGCAGATTACATCTGTGGGGCCCGTACGTGGGTCCCGTGTGCTGATTTGTGCACCATATGTGAAGAGGTTGCTACCCATAGTAGTTTAAGTAAATGTGATGGAAAAGGAAAATGGCCCACCTGCTACCCATGTCTTCAATCAAATCGGCAGACTTTTCAATTTAAAATTTAAGCCAAACGAAAAAAGAAAATGGAACCGAACAAAGCCTCTAACCTTTAAAGTGGGTACTACAAAAAAGGGAAAATAAGAGATAGAATATGTAATAAAGGGACATTAGTTAAGGAAGGAGGTTAACTTATAGTTGGTTTGAGTAGTAGTTGTCTAGTTGATATGTTTGAGAGGCAATTTGGTCTCTTTACCTACCCAGATTAGCTAATCCTAGAGTGGGGGGTTGAATTAGCTAAGACTTCTCCAAGTAACCCGGGGTTCCTGTAGTGCCCCTCCGCGCTACACGATGCAGCACTCATCCGAGTCTATCTCCGCAATCAATCGTGCCTCCATTGATACAAATTTTTGGCTACACCATTGCCTTCCTCTCAGCCTCAGGGAAGCTTATGTTACATGCATACTGGGTACACAAGAGCACCTTCTCCATTAAAAGTAGTCCATATCTTTCTCAGTTCTCTTGTTTCTCTTGTTCTTTGAAGTGATAAAAAAAGTTTTCATCTTTATTGGACTGGCCTGGATATATTGGGCCTGTAACAACTCCACTCAAAAGAAACAAGCGACGTACATGACAATTGTATCAATGCCTTGACTTATTTGACACATATATTATGCGGCTTGAGATTTTGACAAGATTATTATGACAAAAGATGCATCAGAGCTAATTCATCGAGACGTAGATATAGCGAAAAAAAAAAAAATTATATAACTAGATGTTCGAATTAACTTACGCGTACCTTGATTAAATATATAAAAAAAAAACTTCGATACATAAGATGTTTGACTCGATAAAAACCAACTTTTTCGACGGGGATTTTTTTTTTGTTGATAAAATTGCATATTGATTTGGCTAATTTGAAAAAACTAGTTTTTTGGTTTTTTGTTTTGTCCTTATTCAAAAAAAATTTGCATTTGTTAGTTTTCGGTCGATTTTTTGTGGTTTCTTGGCTTGTCTCGACGAGAGGAATCTAAAAGGTATAAAATTATTAGCCAAACTTAAAGTTTTGTGAATAAAGACGAAAAATAATCCAAAAAACTGGTTTATTTTCGGCTTTATTCAAAAAACTATTACTTATGACCATAATTTTATACTCTATGGATTCGTCTCGACGAGATAAATCCAGAAACCACAAAATCTTGACGCGAAATTAAAAAATGCAATTTTTTTTTAATAAAGACAACAAAAAAAATCAAAAAAAAACTGTTTTTTCAAATTAGCCAAATCACCTAATTATCTCTCCTTTGCTGTACTGAAAACGGATGCTTTACGAAATTGGTTGACTCATTACCCGCGCACATTACTTTTATTTTTGTTCCCTAAATCAACCAAAAGGAGAAGAGGGATGCAAACGAGCAAGGAAAGCACCCCAATGCATAAGCGGGTAAAAATGTTGTGGGAGAGGCTGCAGGGATTTGTCTGAGTTTCACGCAAGCTGATCCGAGACACCCAGCTAGCATTACCAAAAAAGAAGAAGAAGAATGCACTACTCCACAAATTATTTTTTTCAAGAGCATGGCGAAGTTAGAACTATGGCATAGAACAACTTTTTCTGGTTTGATTCTTCTCACAACATATATATGTTACACAATATTGGTGGGTAGAATTTATTGTTTCTGGATATTTAGTAATCGACGCGCACAGATTCAAGGAAGTAGGTGAAATACGAACTCAAGGACCGGTACAACTCAAATGTTCATTTCCTTTTTCTTCGTGTTTTAGTTGCATAATTGTTGTTTGGAGCTGTTATCATTTTATTACAGGGCCAGCTCTAGATCAATTAGATTAGTACGCACCGTTCTCAAATTTGAGAGTATACATAAATAAATTTACAATTTTTTTGCCACGTATTAGTACAATTTACGCTGCCCTAATGGTAATTACGTTTTTTAAGTGGCCAAATTGAGTTTTTTTTTTTTTTTTTTGCCGAAATAATCATTGAAGATATGAATAAAAATCTCTGTTTCTAATTGAAAGCCCATTGATTTAGTTAGTGGGCCGGTTCTGGCAGTGAGGAGGCTCCGATCCAGTGACTATACATCAAACTTTGTGCGAATATTTTATAATTTTTTTTTGCACGAATATTCCATACAAAATAATTTATTTGACGGAAAGAAATGATAAATTCACAAAGAACGAAAATTGGAAAAAATGAAAGAAAACAACACTAGCTACTTTTTTGTTGGCTCTGAAAAAAAGAATGCTTTATAGCGTCATAGCGACCATGACGAAACTGAATTTTCATTTATAAATTTTTGGCTACTTATTTCACACTTTTTCTTTGCATGCACCGTATTTTAAGGAAAGTGCATATATCGAAGCCGAAATAAATTTTGATAAAAAAAAGTTTCATAATATTTAAAAGGCTCACAATATATATCTTTTTTCGTAAGACAATTTCTAAAACGTATCATAGTCTAAGAGCATCTTCAACCTAATAATCTCCACTCCTCTATTTTGGAGGATCAAAATATAATTTCATATCCAAAAAAGTGAATTTGGGGGTGTTCCACTAAGGTAGTTTTGTTTTAAAACTGTCTTGGTTTTTGTGTTATGTGATGTATTGTGAGAGGATGACTTGTCTTGGTTTTTGAGAAAAACTAGTTTTAACACCCCCAAATTGAAAGATTTCACTATTCATGTGAGCTCCAACCCAATAATCTATATTACTCCATTTTTCAAACATATTGGATGTATCATCCGAGTGAGAACAAAAAGAGGACATTAGAGGCATTTGGAAATGATGAATAGTAAAATGGAGGTGATTCTCAATATTTGGAGGGTGAGAAACAATCCTCTAAAATTCTCACCTTAGTGAAGAAGCCCTAAGGTGTTGGGATTCTCTCATGTGAGGGAGAGGTGTGCGATTATTCCCCGGGGTCTCTCCATGTTCCTAACACACATGATTTCTCCCTTTTGTTTTGTATTGGACCGTGAGAGAATGGGGTGTGTGGAAGGCAGAGAGAGAAAGAGAGAGAGAGAGAGAGAGAGAGAGAGAGAGAGCAGTGGGAGAGCTTCCTCCTGCAGGAGGGAGTTGTGCTCTAGATACTCTGTCGCAATGGCGGCTCCAGGATTTCTCGTGAGGGTGTTCAGAAATTCTACTACGGTCCTCTAGAAATAATAATTGTGCATATGCAAAAAAAAAAAAAAAAACTTCTAATATAAAAAATACCACCAAAAAAAAGCAAAATATTTAGTATATTAGAATTTTTCCTCAACGACTTTTCATATTTCGAAACCGTTCCATAGTAGCATCAGTATCAAATGCATCACTCTCCATATAAGCAATCATGCAATCGTTTATCAACTGATCTCCCATTCAATTGCTTAGAATTTCAAGAATGGAAGATCTTCACAACCCTTCACAACTTGGTTATGAGCACTATTATTGCCTCCCACATGAGATTGCAACTTCTACTTCCTATTCCAAAGTTTAAAACCATCTATGACAAAAGCATCACCTCTCGCTTGCTTACTGAAATCATGATGAAAAAATAACAACGTAGACAAATTGTTGCATCCTTTACTGTATTTCAACCAATTTTTGTACTCTTTGAACCAATTGGGATTAAACTGACGGAAAATTACACGGACATCCCATAATGTTAGGAGGATGAGTTAGAGTAGATAAATATTGGTGAATGTTGTTGTAGACTCATTTGGTGAGTGTCACATGCACATTTCGTGCAAGTAATTTGTATAATAGTTAGTATCTATAGTATTTCTCTACAATTTTAGTAGTTGAGATGGGGTTAGATTCAAAATTGAGCCATTTAGAGGACCGGAGTAATTAGACTATTTTCATACTCCAATGAAGTACCAGAATAGAATAGTTCCAAAATGTTTAGGAGGATCTGGGGGTGACCACAAAGAATTAAGGTAATAGAGTCAATGTGTGTGTGTTGACTGATCAACGAATCAATTCTTCACAGAGAGAGAGAGGAGAAGAAATCCAGGGGGAAGAGGGGAATTGAAGAAAGAAACGGTGGCAGGGTGGGGGGAAAGAAAAGAAATGGTAAAAGAGTGTGTGAGTCTCGTGGGAAGAAGTAACTTTTTGAGATTGGGTGTTCAAACATTTTAGGTAGGGTGTTCAAAATGGTTCAAATATATTGGTTAGGGTGTTCAAACATTTTTTTTAGGGTGTTCAAAATGACAAAAATATTGAAAATAAATTTTTTTTACATGTATTTCTATAAAAAAAAAAAAAAATCCAGGGTGTTCGGGCAACCACCCTTGGCTCAAGGTGGAGCCGCCTCTGCTCTGTCGGGAGCACGGCAGTGAGCAGAGGGGTGAGGTCTGAGAACCGGGGTCTCGGTTTGTGGTCACCAGAGAGTCAGTAGGTGCTCCGAAGAGAGGTTTTTTCATATATTTTGTATATTGCACTGATATATACATATACAGAATTTTTCCTTAGATTTCTGTGCGTGGTGAACCCCGGATGATCCCAACACAAGGGCTAGAGGAGGGGTGGCCAGGTGGTGAGTACTTTTGAACTCCCGACTTGACAGATAAAAAACTCCAAGAGCATGACCGGTCAAGTGGGCTATGCCTCAATAACTGGCTTATAGTACACCACATGTATATAGTAATCACAAGATAGGCTTTGATTAGGGGTGCAAACGAGCCAAAAATCAAGTTCAAGCTTAGTTCGTTTGCAAACGACCCGAGCCAGTATAATTTACGTAATGAGCCGAGCCTACATAAACGAAACGAGTTGAGTTCGAGCTCGTTAACTCGACTCGTTTAGGAAACGAGTTCGGTAAAGCTCGGCTCGTTTAGAGTTCAAGCTCGAGTTTTAAGCTCGTTTAGGAAACAAGTTCGGTAAAGCTCGGCTCGCGAACAACTCGGTTCGTGTATAACCCTCACTTTTATTTAACTTCACTTTAGCAATGACTCATTGATAGGAGTATAAGTTTAAAAAAATAATAAATACACATACAATATCATTTTCACACCTTTTACTAAAAACTATTACATATATATATATATATATATATATATATATATATATATATATATATATATATATATATATATATTTCTATATAATTTCTCTAGATTTTAACAATTTTTTTCCAATCTAGTTTTTATTTATTTATTTATTTCGATGACACATTTTTTCAATCTGAAATGGAATGGACTGCTTTTAGCATATTCCCTTCTGAGAAAATCATTGCCGACCCACTCATGTGATTTTTGCGCGTTGTTCACATGTCATGTTTATTTCCTGCGTTGTCAACTTAATTTTTGCATTCAAAACACGTGATTGAAAGGGAACCCAAAAAAAAAAAAAAAAAACTAACGGCCCAAAATCCCAGGAGTCCTTTTCTCGTACTTCTTAGGCTTGAGGTAACAATAAAAGCCACCAAATAATCTTCCATTTTGTAGTCTCTTCGCTTTCCCCAAAGGACTAGATGTATTGATCATGATTTCAACTGAACGAATGATGCATATACAAAATGGGTATGTACATGACAAGCATGTACATATATCATCAACAGGTACCATCACGCGTGACCCGGCCGGTTCACTTTCTAATTATGTCTAAAACAATTTATCTCTGATAATCGAGGTTCGAGAAATGATTTAGTTTCTCACCATAAAAGCAAGAGTGAGCTCACACACATTCTCCATACCCATACTCTTGCTCGCGTGTGGTCCATCTTTAGCTATTGAATTATGTGGGAAGCTAAAGCCAATACAGAATTCTATGAAGCTAAACGCCAATACAGAATTCTATCGCATCGGTGTGAGTAGGGATGGAGCTAGAGGGGCGCCATTAGGGGCGGTCGCTTTTGCTAGGGAAAAAAAAAACTCTAGTATTATATAGGGAAAAAAAATTTCTTATGAATTATATACGCTTCCCTGTACAATATTTTGAAAAAAAAAAAAAAAAAATCCGCCCTAGTGTAGTGAAATTCATGATTCCGTCCTTGTGTGAGAACTCGCGAGACTTGTACATGCGTGTAAGATACAACCTTTTTTTCATCATCTGTACTTATGGTTCTTGATTAGGTGATGGGAAGTGATGGCCATGCATGCGATGATGACGACATGTTCAACAAGTAGACGTGAATGGATGGATGGTGTGTAGGGACTCAGGGACCCTACAACGCCTGCAACACAACATCGCAACCGTTTATAAGTGTTTTTAATAGTCTGGATTCGCAAATGCTTTATTACCGGTCAAAGTGCTTTATTATCGGAAAAAAAAGCTTAAGTGAAACCGGACTATTGATTTTCAAAATTGACGATTGTAGGGCATTAAGTGCGTTGCACATCCCCGCTTCCTGGTGTGTAGGGACGTCAAGTAACGAAGCATGTGAAGACTTCCTTTTGGGAACTTATGAAAAAGAGAGTTAGGCTCACGTCGGACTTCAATCCTTGCACCATGTACTGATGTGGTTATAAATGGAAAGCAGGTTTCAAAATTTGCCTAGAATAGATGTGCATTTCATTTTTCCACGTGTCTGTTTACAACTGGCTCGGTTAGGCATGCATCTTTTTGGTTAGGCCTACCCTCTTCCTTCATGTATGCATATATACATAATATATAGTTAATTCTTCAATAGTCTCGGAGCAGAACGTGATCTGTTATGAATCACTCCAATAACATTTACATAGAGTCCATACACTTAGTCGTAGGTCTCACAGAAATGTATAGTGTATGTATGGTGTTGAAGTGTCTCAGAGCAAAACTACATAATAATCTCGGCGGAAATTCAGCTATATAGATAGATAGATAGACATAGCCACATAGGTAAAGACCTAATCACCCTCATGGAAGCTAATTAATTACAAGCATATATATATATATATATATATATATATATATATATATTCTTAAATAAACTTCTAATAAGTGACCCTTATTTAAGTTTCCATGCGGACCTAGGGGTATTTTTGACTTTTTAGACCAAATTTTGATGATCCGAACCGTTCAATATTTTTAAAACGTGTTTTTAAGGGGCCTTGTTAGGAATCTCCAAAAACAAATACCTGGAAGGGTTTGATCTAGTCAGTTTTCAATAAAAAACTATACATATATAATTTTTATCGAAAACTGATTAGATCAAACCCTTTTGGGTATTTCTTTTTGGAGATTCCTTGCAAGGCCTATAAAAACAAATTTTAAAAATATTGAGCGGTTCGGGATCGTCGAAATTTGATCCTAAAAGTCGAAAATACCCCTAGGTCCGCATGAAAACTTAAATAAGGGTCCCTTATTGGAAGGGGCTCCTATATATATGTAGAAGTTTGCACTAAGAAACCTAATAGAGACAAAGCACACAACTAGTAAATGATCTGGCTGACTTTGATGTTCTCAAGCCTTAATAAGAAAGTGATGATAAAAACAAAGCCTTAATAAGGAAAGTGATAATTCTAAAGTACAATCTCTTTCATACTAGCTTTATGGGATTAAGATACAACAATTTTGAGTGTTAAATCTACCAGTACTACCAATCCCATCAACGACATCATCAGCTGAAATGAAGAGGGTGTTTGGCCCCCTCTTTTTTGATTTTTTGGTTTCTCTTTTTTGGTTTATGGATGTTTGGCAACCAAGGGGAGAAATAGTTTTTCCAAAAACAGTTTTTCCATTTTGAACAATCTGGGCCAGAAATCAAAAAGAGCTTTGGAGCTCTTTTTTGATTTCTACTTCTCATTTTCCCTTTCCAAAACACATTCTGCACATTTCTCCCAAACACTCCTCTCACATCCAAAACTCATTCTGACCAAAAGCCAAAAAATCAAAAAACCAAAAAGTCAAAAATCAAAAGCTAAAAAGTAGGCTTCCAAACACTCCCGAAGTTAGCAAGTAGTCAATCACCAAATCAAACCGAACTAAACCTTAAGTTATACCTAATTAATTAGGTACAGTTGAATCTGTTTTTTCTGTTAAGCTTTGTTGAAATATCATGTTCCGTGATATTTAAAAAGAATCTAAATTATTTGAAGCCATTGTCTTAAAGTCTATGTATCAAAACATATATATCACTTCTCCTAAATTCAGTAATAGTTGATCTACGATAGACATGTCCAAATCACTTTTAACATCTGTTATTATATATGCACTTAACTCACACGCAGTTAACACAACATTAAATTTAAGAATATTAAAAAAAACATAGGATTAAAAATATACTAAAGCAGACATGCAAATGTAGGCGCATATATTGGATTATTCATTCTTATATTACAGCCCATACTTGAAAATGAAAGTGGCACACGAAAAATACCAAAGATTCAAATTATAGACAGGCCCCTACATATGGCTAAAATATTTTAGGGATATATTTTTTATTGGTATAATTAGTATATAATAATTAATTTCCATTAAGTAGCTGCATGGACCAGAGATCCTCCATACTCCAGATTGCTTCATTTGATTCAGTAGGAAAACCAGCCGGAAAATTCTCTAGATTATCGGGGAACGACTGCGGCGAGTAGGTCTCGGCAACATGAGGATGATCTGCATAGCCAGAAAAATTTAATGTAATTTTTCGTAATTTATACTCGCGTTAACAAATTTTATTTTATTGATTAAAAGTTGTGTTACCAGAGATTTGGCTTGTGCTAGCTTGATCAATATGCATATCAGAAGTTTGTCCCGCAGTGAAATTTTCAGGTGGCTTAATATGCTTTTGGATTCTAGTCCTCCAATAATTCTTTATTTCATTATCCGTCCTTCCTGGCAGTTGCTTTGCAATTTTTGACCACCTTCACCAATAAATATGAGGTAAAACAAAAAAAAAAAATTATTCATGAAATAATCACCTATCCCATTGTAATTTCGGGGGTTATGTGGCAATCAAATAAAAAAAATTTCTAAATTTTCCAAATCACATGCGGATGATTATTTGAACAAGTAGTTTTTTTGGTACATGATTTACACTTCATGAGCTACAAATTTAATAATTCAACCTATTAGAATCTGGCAGGTCTGAACAACATAGTATTTTGGTAACTCAATTAAAGGTGAGATTGGACGTTGGACAAAGATTGGGAACTCCACCCACATGTTTTTCTGTGTTCCCTATGCTCATGTTTGGTTTGGCAATGGGGTTGGGTTTGGTATTCCAATGAGATTTATGAGGCAACAAAAATGGCTGGATTCCCACATGGTTTGGTCAATCCTACACTATGATCGATCAATTGTAAAATCATCTTGTCCAAAGGTTTCAAACCATCTTCTCTTTTCTATCTCGTGTCGTAATCCAGTCAAACGTTGTACAGATACTCTCCTGTATTATTTGCTTGCATGTCCGAGTATCCTACATATTACAAACTCTTTGCAGACTCTTGTAAGGAAATATTTAATCCGGTAAATCATTGTATACCAGTTTTCAAACATGGTACTCTCACGCAGTATTAATCTTTTCCAATATCACACGTGCATATTACTAATCAATCTTCCCATAATCTTATAATAGTAATATAAATCTGGCCAGGCTTCTAGAGACTTATACCAGCTTTCAAACATGGCGGGACTGGAGATCGACCTTCCCAGAATCTTATAATAATAATAATAATAATAATAATAATATGAATCGGGTTAGGCTTCTTGAGAATTATACCAGCTTTCAAACATGGCGGGACTACAGACAGGCCTCCTCTCCATATTAGGTATTGATAGTGGTTTTTTATTTCCATCATGTTCACCACGTTTTCCACACTTCGAAACTTGAAACCCCCCTCATGTTCGGTGGTTCAAAATCAAAGCCCTTCACTTTCCCCACTTAGTTATTTAAAGGTGATCAATGGAGTCAAATCTATCTTCTTTTTTTCTTCTAGCTTTCAACATTCTCAACACTCTGCAATGGAGGGCTTTGCTCAACCAAACATGCAATGGGTTCATTGGAGGATGGGAATGGGGTTATTGTATTGTTCAGAAAAGCATCAAACTACATTTGTATAAAAGGGTGAGTACATGAGCAAGACAATTGCCTCAATATAACTCCTCTCTTTCTCCTCCTTTTCTCTTTCTTCTTTCCTTTTTCCTATTTCTTTTCTATTTCCTCTTGTTAGGTTTTTTTTTTTTTTTTTGAGTCGTCCAATTTGAACCATTGAGTACAGGTGATAGGAAAACATCTAGATAGCTTCTAGTACAAAAAATGGGAGATTTTTAGAATCTAAAAATGGGGGTGAGTCTCTCAACACAGAAGTAGTCTATTTGTCTTTGAATGTGATAATTCAAAAAGGGGAAGGAAAATTAATGTAGGGAGAAAAGGTTTGACTCATCTCGAGATCGAACACTTAAAACTTTATCTATGTATAAGAGGTTTTGAAAATGTCTAACTTAGAATCAATCCGCGTATAGTCTCTAAACTATATAAGCCTAGGTGACATAGAGTTGAGTACAACTTCTAAACCTTGTGTTTTTAACACCCACAAAAAAAAAAATAATAATAATAATAATTGGTGGGTTGAATTCTAATTTTTAATGAAATTAAATGAATGAATTGGAAAATTTTGAAAAATATATTTTCGGTAAATAAAAATAAAGCATTCTATATGTAACTATTTGAAAATTTTACACTGATTTAAAGAAATTATTTATACTTATTTATTGGTCCGAAAAAAGAAGCTGATACTAATGAGCAACTCGGTTCTACTATAGCGTTCTTTCAAGAAAATCAAAAATATATATGCGAACGGAATTATTTTATTTTTATTCAGAAAATAGGAAAATTTTCTATAACAGACAAAAATTATAGGACAGAAAGAATTATTTTGAAGTTCCAATTAGAATTTTTTTTTTTAAAAAAAAGAATAAAACTGTTTTGAAGTAAAAGTAAGCCCCACTTGCCTTGAATAGGCCCAAACAGTAGGGTGGGTGGTCTACATCAGTAGTGGGCCTAGGGCTTAACACATTGGGAGAGTAGAACATGTGACCAATTGATCAAGTGGGCTAACCTTAAAATAGAAAATGGGCTGGCCATTTAATTACTTTGCTGCCTACCGTATTTCTAACGTCCCTATATAACAAGTAGAAATCTAAGGCACGACACGGCACGACCTCATATACAGATATTTTTTGGTTCGATGGTCAGTAATGTCCAATTTATCGTACGTGTATTTTGACTAACTGCCTTCCCTTAGCAAAGACCCGACCCCATATTGTACATATACTATATATTTACTCCCCTTCCAATCGTTTTGTATTTTACACCCAATTGTTCTTATGGGAGAAAAAAATATCTACTTCATTTGCCATTTCAGGTTTATAGAAATTATTATATGTCGCTTTAAGTGTCTTTTACAGGATACGTATTACTCTCTCTCTCTCTCTCTCTCTCTCTCTCTCTCTCTCTCTCCATAATTTCGATCTGAATTTTTTTTTTGGTTTTTAAATGAAAATTTATGCACTCAAGTGCATAACTTTTTTTTTTTTTTTCGGTTTTAAGATCTCATCAATTTAAAGAACAACTTAGTTGATATCTTTAAATTGGTGCAAACAAATTTAACAAATTATGCACGAATGAATTTTATTTTAAAATTATTCATAATGAACTAAAATTATGAGACGATTGAAGGACCAAGTTTGATTCCACGAGGGAAGGGGTCCATGATCTTTCATACCATCAAATCCTATGTCTTGCAGTGATTGGTAGGAGAACGACTTAGTACGGGGAGAAGTCAAGATTTATCATCTTATATTGTGCCATGTCGACTCTCGTTCGGAGCAATTTGGGTGACAAAGGGAAAAAAAAAAAAAAGGAAAAATGAAAAAATAAGAATTTTGATGGATATTAATTATATACAAAAAAGATATCCTTTAGAAGCTTTATTTTTTTATTGTTAGAAAAAAAAATTAAACAAAGATTCCCCCTTTCCCTCCCTCTATCTATCGATCGCCCTCTTGCTCTTGCTCTCGCTCTCCATATAAAGTTGATGGGATTCAAGGATGTACAACTGAGGCCCCATGTGGTTTCCTCTTGGTTGATGAAGTACTGTAAAGAAAGATTTCATGGAGGAAAAAATAGAAGTAAATGTTGCAATTTATAGGGTTTTTTGCTTTTTATTTTTGCAATACAGATACATATATATAGAAAAATTTGTATTGGGGAATTACTATAGCATGCATGCACGTACCTGTTTCCCCACTTAGCATGCAACTCCATGATCAAGAGCTGTTCTTCCGGTGTTATATTGCCTCTCCTCACGTCCGGCCGGAGGTAGTTGAGCCACCGGAGCCTGCAGCTTTTTCCGGTGCGTTTCAAACCTAATAAAAATCAAATAAATAAAAAGTTTGAGAAACTAGGGTTTTACCTATCACTTGGAGGAACCAATTTTTTTAATGAATAATAAAAAACATAAGAAGTACAAGATTGAAAAGATGGAAGATGGGAGGATAATATTATTACCAGCGGATCGAGCTAGTGTGTTCCATACACCTTCACCATGATTGGCTATGTAGTTGATCAAGATCAAGTCTTCTTCCATAGTCCACGGCCCTTTCCTCACTTCTGCATCATGGGAGTTGCATGGTTCCTTATCCATTTTTGGAAATGAGAGAGAAAGAGAGAGAGAGAGAGTAGGGGAGAGAGAAGGATTTTGAAGGTAGGTGTGGGGTGTGAAGAAAGATAATGGGGTTGGCCGCCTGATTTATAGACGCGAGCAGATAACATGCAGAATCTAAAGTATATCTATAAAAAGTTTAATTAATACAGTTACAAGAAGTCAAATCGGTGATTCAGACTTCGTGTATGATAACAGATCGAGTTACGGTCCAAATTTATAACCGGTTTTCTCAATTATTATTCAATTATTACCCCTATTTTTAAATATTATTTTTATTTTTCTCTCTATCTCTCTCCAATCATTAATACCTATTTTTTAATTATTATCTCTATTTCTTCCTCTAATCATTACAAAAACCAAAACTCAAAACCAGACTAAACACAACCATGATTTTTCACTAATCTCTTAAGGCTTTTAACCAACCTATGTATTTTTTTTTTCCCCCTTTTTTAACAAAGTATAGACTTTTTCTTAACCAAGTAATGAAGTGCTTTTATTTGAGAAAAGAAAAGGGAAAAAAAAAAAAAAAGGAGATATATTTACAACAATATCTCGATCCCTACTTAGATGTTAATATTGAGAAATTACATGCATGGCCATGATCACAACTAGTGCATGTATGCATCCATAAAAAAATAAACAAAATGCAAAGAAATCGAAGAAAATTTATGATATAGCATGTGAAATGCTATTCAAGAATTCTCGAAAATGAAGGGGAAAAACTGAAATTAAAAATTAAAAAAAAATCACTTGACATGTAAGCATGCATCAAAATTAAGCCGTCACATCTTATCCTTGCATTTGAGATCACCTATTCGTTTTGATGGCGATTGACTGCTCGAGTTCAGTGCATGCATTGATAGCAAACCAACTAGTGGTGCAGCTAGAAATTTTTACCAGTACATGCGGGTCATACGCGCCACTTTGTTGGGAAAAAAAAATATCTCTCTCTTTTTCTAGAATTTGAGATGCTTTGATTTTCGTTAAGATATATTCCTATTTGAAAAGTGTTTAACTAGTATCATATTATCTTAACAAATCTACGAAGAAAAAAATAAAAAATAATTTTATGTTTGAGACAAATCTATAATTTGTATAAGTAAACTAATTAAATTTTTAGTTCTCAACGAATTATCTTCAAACCAAAGGAATGATAAATAATAAGTAGACTGGAGAAGTGGCGTAATTAAAAGTTCTATATTTTATTTTCTTTAAGTTGTACATAAAAGTATGTTTATTTCTCTTATTGTGGTTTTTTGAGTTTTTGGGACTTTTGAGATTTTTTGAACTTTTTGACCAAAAAGTCGAAAAAAGTCAATAAGAGCAACAGTCGAAAAAGTCGATAAGAGCAACAGGGCCTAATATAATTAACACCATGATTGGAATGTTTGAAAAAATCTAGCGACAATTGTCAGCAATTCTTGGGGTCACCTCATCCTGCACCTGTGTGTGTGAAAGGACTGAAGGGATTAATCTCAGGTGCACACAAAGCTTACCCGGAAGACCATTATCACACCAAAAAAAAAACTTTATTCGAAGTTTGAAACAAGCCAAAAAAAAAAAAAAGAAACTTCAATATTTCTCAAAGGCTCAAATTTGAAACAACCAAAAACAAGAAACTTCAATATTTCTCAAATGCTCAAATTTTGGGCCCAGCTGTCACCAAACCTATTAAATTAAATTCGCATTGATTTACGGCTTAGTCTACTTCTGTTTACCCGGGCCGGCCCAACCCAATGTTCAATGAATCGGAAAAAGGCATAGACAGGGATCATGAGTCATGACTATTGAATATTCTTTGTACTTTTTGTTTCCAATTTGTTTCTCCAAAATCATATTCCATAAATATTAAAAACCCGTCAATACATTTCTGTAATTAAAAACCCGTTAATATTGGCCTACGAAACTTCGTACCGGTTCGCGAACACACCCACCCCTTTTTCCTAAGTTAGAATAGATTAGGATTTTCTTGAATAAAAAAAAAAAAAAATCTGTAGTCACTTTCTTTATACCTTCATTCGTCTTACTTTGCACCAATGGTAGTATAGCCCGGAAGTTGGTATGCTATCATTTGTTGGGTTCATTAGGTGGCAATTTCGAACCTCACTGGCTTTGTACCTTATGACCGGCCCACTTAGGGTAGTTTATAATATTTGTTTCTCTAAGAGCTTCCACACCTGTAGCGCAAAATTTGCCACATGGCCAGTTGCGGAGCCACATGTGGACTAGGGCCCACACTGGATTTTTGAGAGGATTTTTTTTTCCTTCCCATTTTTGAATAATTAATACTCAAATTAATTTCAATCCACCTTATGATCAAGTACGTAATAGTGCAACACAATATGTTTGTGAAGCAAAATGTTCCATAGCCATGACATACATAGAATTTCAAATTAAGGGTGACCTAAATGCTGGTTAATTTATGCACAACAATTAATATCATGGTCATTTTATTTAGATGCTAGAGATAGTTGTGGGGAAAGAATAATGCTATTGGTACCGACGGGTACCATACCATGTACACATGATACTGACGGGTTCGGGGATTCACTTGTAGGTCTCACACGAAGGATCCGAGCCATTTATTCATCTTAAAATGATTTTTCGAAGGATCCTACGAGAAATCAGCTCAATCCGACGTCCCTAAGTGCTTGATCCAAAATCACCCCGTTTCAATGGCTCGGATCGTTCATGTAGGACCCATAAGTGAGTCCCGAACCTTGAGGTCCAAGGCTGCTCGAAGGCTAAGATGCATGCTTCGTCCCCCTAGCAGTGGTCCCACTAAGAGTGACCCGGGGGCCGGGCTTCTTGCCTGATTTCCCAAACACTTCCCCGAGCCCGTCGGTACGATCTGTACATGATTTGGTTGGTACGTCTCGCATTTCCGGTCACAGTAATTGATTAATAAAGGAAAATCTTGAAGAGCTTTTCCGAAATCTTTTCAAGTCATTCATGAAAGTTGTTGCCAAAGATTAGTTGTCGGGCCAAGAATAGCTTCACAACAAACTGAACCGACTCTTCGTTTTGGATAACTTGAGGTCTTTCTAAGGTTTCTAAATCATTAACGCGTTAGCTTTTCTTTTTGGGGTTTCCACAGCGAGGGGTTTCTGTCCGGTTCAATCAAAGGCAGACATTTCATGCCGGGAGAAAGGGATTAGCAAGAAATTATTACTATTTTTTTGATGTCTGATCCCGAAAATCGAACTCCAGTCAATTGTGCGGGAATTAATCCAATCGCAAATGAAATTGAGTGTGAGGAGCAAACCGACCAAACTATATTGCTTTTCAAAAGCTGTGCAAAAAGCTTTACACGCATAGGCATATTGACCACTGTATTGATCCTTTGAATGGGATTCCACTATTCTCTGGTCCAATTTTTGAACTGAATCGAGGAGTGAGATCCATGGGCCCACCATAGATTTCATTTTCATTTTTTAGATGAGCTGAGAGTCGTTCACATTTTCTCTTGGAAAATATATTTTCATAATCGAATAGCTACCCAATACTATTTTGAATTTCAAAATTGTGTAGTAATAAATTGCAAATTCTATACAAATCCTAGAACCTGTACAAGCTGCAATACAAACCCACCCTGGGAGAATAACGATATCGATGTCCTATGTAATTTCCTACGATAAAATCTACGTTAGCGTAGGATTCGATTCCACGTACGACAGCCCGATGAGAATTGTTGTTGGCCGGGTTCGTTTCTCACCATATTTTTCTCTAATGAGAGAGATTTGCATAGAAATGCACTGAGAAAAGAAATGCATTAAAAACAATCCAATAGCGTACAGTGGGAGAGTCTTGGTACTCTTCGAAACTCTCTTAATGCATTTTTTTCCCCATTCCATTGGTTTCAAACTTTGATCTTTTACGATTAATGAAAACTTAATTCTTCGTTAAAAAAAAAAGGGGACGCAAACTTGAATTGTTTGGTTCCCCTATCAGCGCTTATTTATTTATTTATTTATTTTTCCTTTTGCTTGGTGAAAGAAAATTCAATAATCTTTGAAAATGCAAAACAAAGATTAAAAGGACCAAAGCCATTCTGGCTAACGCCACAACCAGAGGCAGTACCAATGGGGTGCAAGGGGGGACTCCAGCCCTGCACAAATCCAAGTATCCTCACGTATTATATTCCCTCTGTCTCATTTTAATTGCTTCATACGAATATCTGTATCATTTTCAAACGCGTATATCTCTTTATATATATATATATATATATATATATATATATATATATATATATATATATATATATATATATATTTTAAGTTTTTGAAAATTTAGTCTAATTGAAATCTATCAAATAAGAACAATATTGCATATAAAATACTCCGTACATTATAGATTGACATCTACAAGAGTTTAAAAAATGCACGCATAATCGTAGGGAGCAATTAAAATGGGACGGATGGAGTACAAGTTTTTCAGGCTAATTAAGAAAATTTCTATGGGATTGACTCCTACAAGTCCCTTCAGTGAAAAAAATTCTTAAAATTTCTATTTGTGTGGGGTAAAAGCTCCTAAAATATTAAGTTATCAATATTTTTTAGGTTACTTTTATAAAATTTAACGGTGCCTACGCACATACACACAATATCGTCTCTTATTCAGACCTCGCATGTAGCGATAAATGTCTACAAAATATCTTTTTTATGAATACTAAAATACACGTTATTCAGCCTCTACTTGACTTCAATCTTGCGTCCACCACTGGCTACAAGGAAGGCAGGATGCCAACCAAGACAACAAGAACCGAAGGAAAAGAAAAACATCTTTATCAAATTATTTTGGATAAGTATTGATTTTGTGTCATTTTAAGTTTAAATTAAAACAAATAATTCTGGTCCACAAAAGTAAAAAAGCTAATTAGAAAAAGGACAAAAGAGGACAATGGCATACCAGTTGGATCCTTAGTGTGTGTTTGGGCAAAAATACTAACAAATCTCTACTTTCAAGTGACTAGTTCCTAACACCACCACAATAAATCAGGTCTCAACCACTCATAATTATCCCCAAAACACATATATTTCTTAATATCTTAATCCATTATCTGTGCTCCCACATGCAAAAGTTGCATGGAAAAATATTGTGAGGCTGTGAATGAAGTTTTAGCTGGATAATTAATGTCCTTGCAAAAAAAAAAATGTAAACATTGGGTCAATATATGGGTCAATGTTTTATGCTTTTTAAATACTTTTATGGACTGATTTTTGGAAAAAAAAAAAAAAAAAAAACCTAAAGCTAAATGTAAACATAAAATATCGAATTTGAACGCAAGGGGTTTGGTCAAGTGGGAGAAAACTTTTATGTGAACGGGTACTGCCACGTGGTCCCCGTCAACAAATTCGATCCGTTCAAACATGTTTTGAACGGCCTAGATTTGTAGGGATAAATTTGCCTCTAAAATTTACAAAAATGTCACCCTTAAATTTGGTAGTCCAAAACATGTTTGTACGGCTCGGATGACCCCGACGGGTACCACGTGGGGGGGGACCTGTTCAGCATACAAGTTTTTCTCGTCAAGTGGACATGAGAAAATAATAAGTATTGTTTGTCATCCTCACAGGTTGTTAACTTCACGCCTAGAAATTAGGCGAGGTGCTCGGAAGCCGGATATCGATTATTTGCTTCCGATCTTTGCTTAAATGTGTTGTACCGAATGGACTATGAATTTTTTTCAAGAAATCATACTTGCAAGCGCCCTATGTATACCCGGTTTCTAGGTTTTCACCTAACATCGTTTTACAAAACTTTTATAATCCAAAATTTTATTCATCGAGGTGACTAATCGATCTGTCCTTAAACCTCATCTGGCAATAAATTTGAAACGATAAGCAATTTGTCATTGCACCAAAGATGAAAAGTGGTTGTTGGATACCTAAGTTGAAAGAGACAATTCATAGAAATTAACTATCTTGAAAGTAAATTGCGCCTCAAAAAACACTCTTATTTGAGCAATTGATTACATTTTCGGGCGGTGGCGGATACAAGGGGTGTCGGGATATCCGAGCAATCGTACAATTCCAAATATTCTCATGTTAGTCATGTAGTACACTACTAATTTCTCAATTTAATTTTAAAAAAAAAAAGAGAAAAAAAAAACTATAGAATTGGCTCTACAAGTTCCTAGAGTGAATTTTTTTCTTAAGTTCCGATATATGTGTGGAAAAAGTTCTTAAAATTTCAATTTATCAATCATTTTTTAAATCACGTGTAAAACATTAAACGATCGCTACACAAATTTAAACAATCTCCGAATCTCGTCTCTTTATCGGACCTCTCAAGTAGCAATATATACATTTACAATAGAGTTATTGTTATCAATATAAAAATACATATTGTATGTCCCCTGTTAAGCCCAAATCTTGTGTCCGCCACTGCTTTTTGAATTATAAGAACTAAATTAGCAAAGGTGTTGTGGTAAGACAAGGTTTTGGAAATACAAGTGGTTAAAAGAATAATTAGGGTTTAGGAAGTACTTGACTTTTGTCGTCTTGTATAGCCTTTGTCGGCGTGTTGTGCTGCGGCAGAACTACATGGGGCCTCCAGGCTCCGGCCCTACTTAGGTCTAAAACGTACGAGGAATGACAGAGTACATGAAGAGTTTTCTAAAAAAAATTCAGGAAAGAGTGATGAATGATTCAGATTCACATTTCTATTTCCTGAACGTTTTCGGGAAAAGTTTTCATGTGTCTTAACATTTCTGAAACTATATTGTTTTAGTGATACTAGTATGTAATTTTAGTTATTTTGGTTTTATCTACTAAAAATTTCAAGTTATTCTATTTTGTCATTCGAAATTTTTTTAAAAATATTTTACATACCAAAAAAAATAAATTTGGTGTTGTAGTTGCCTAGAAAACTAATAGATAGATTCATATACTTATTGTTATATTAAGGCAAAATAACTTTAACGTACAATCCACTGTATTCATAACTGCATCCTGGTCGTCGCTAGACAATAGTGCTCCGGACCAATATTTTTGGCTTTCACATAAATGATCGCTTGATTAAGCACACTATAACTTTCAATCTGGAACCCTAGTGTTGCGAGGGGAAAGAAATATTCAATGCAACCGTAATCTGTAACGCCCTCTCACATGAGGTGGGTCCCATACATACGTACGCCCCACCACATGAAAGAGAGGCGTTACAAATACCCGTGGAATTGGAACTTATTTTTATAAATTGCAAAAACTCAAATCACAAAAGTTGATTAGAAGCTTGTCCAAAAATGAAGCTGAAGGCAAAGAATCCAGATTTTAGGCTTCTATCTTGTTTAATTGCATGTCTAATCAGCAAATCATGGAGTGGTTTGAGAAATTATTTTGTTTCCTTTCCAAAAATAGGGGAAATTAAAGTTGATGATGCATACTAGAGGCTTAGACATGAATAATGATTGAGGGGTACTTAGAATAGCTGTTAAAGTCGACTTTCTCTACTGTGAAAGTGATTAGGAAGACAAAAGCTCCAACCTAACCACATGTCCACCATGTGGCTAATAATGGATTAGGTCGTCTTGCACTATTTCAAGAAATAAACGTTACGTACGTAACCGAAAATAATATCGAATCATCTCGTATGACTCAAAACTCGTAGAGATGGCAATTGGTCCCGTCCCGACCCGATCGAGACTGGTTTTCGTCACATTTTTGGGAATGGGGTAGGGTTAGGGGAAATTAGAAAATCCCGATCGGGATCAAGTAAAGTTTGGGATGATATTCCCCCGCCCAGGCGCCCACCTAGGTATATACTACTCCTATTTACGTGTAAAATTATGCATTTACCCTTATATGCTTGTGTTGGTTCTTGCTTATAACAGAGACTGATATGTGACAAAGTATAGTTAGTTGTTAAGGGACTTTTGTAAATTTGGATTATAGTTAATTATAGATATTACAGATGCTTTATACATAAATCAAGCGGAAATTATTGCCGTTGATATATGGGATTTTTTAGAGGATACTCCATTTAGCACAGGTAACAAACTAAAAACCGTTATAAACCAGTCAAATTAAACCGAGCCAATTAATTAATATTGGGATTGGTTTGTAAAATGCCGAATCCGAGTTGTCTGATCTCGTTTGAAAAAATTCCTAAACCGAACCGAACCAAACCGTTCAAACCCCCAGCGAAAAGACTATAATTCAATACTTAATGTACCAATCATAAACCCTAAAACCATTATACTATCCGGCCTTGACAACAACGTAGGAACATAGGAACTTCACAAATGGAAAACCATCATTTTGTCCTTGGTTCTTTACTCTTTACGCATTACTTCCCCTAATGAAAGATCAGCCGTGGTTTTTGTGATCTTACAGTTTATTATCTAAATTATATTGGTCATCTATTTTTGTAAAATAAATGGTATCCAACCATATGGCTACCAATATCCAATTAATTGAATTTTTTACATGAATGATTTACTCAGCGTTTCCGACAAAATTAAGCAATTCCAATCCCATACATATTACAGAGGGACCCCCAAATGAGGTCACTATGGGAAGCATTCAACATTATTAAAATTAGCGAGAGCGGAGATGAAAGGCCCTGCTAAAGGATTATGTGACTACGATGAGCCTACAGTGGCAAACAATAGTGGATCCGCGCACCCAAAACACGGTTTTAACCTATTGCCATCTCGGGTAAATCTGCTACTACTGCAGATTTCTCTAACATCACAGAGGGCGAGCAATGATGGAAACCAACGGCGCACACGACATTCAGCAGCTCAATCTCACTCAAGTGCTGCTCTTCAAAGAGTGCCTTTCCACAGATCAGAATCATACGGATAAAAATTTGCGGCAAAAATAACCAAAACAGCCCATCCAAATCGCTGCTGCTCATTTCCGAAAGAAATGGGAATAGCAAAGACAAGAGTGTCATCGCAAGCGAAAAGTAGCAGTGATATTACAGGCGAAGTAGGTTCCGAAAGTATATCATGCCAATCATATTACAGCAACGTCGTCACTCAGGTATTCAAGATGGATTATCACTAGGAATAGCCAAAAGATCTCATAAAAACCAAAGATAGCATACATATCTAACGTAGCATAAGCAAAAAATTCCAGCATCAAACGAAATCCTCGACAGCCTCAAGCCTGTCATCAACATATCACCCAAATGAAGTGAGGTTAAGGTCAATAATACAATCCTATATAATCGTAGTTTTTCAACAATATTCTCTCCTTAAAGCATGCGTTACCAAAAATTTAATGACAAAAATGAACTTGCCTTGGTGGCGATGTTGTTGGAAAGCCAATCCAGCCCTTCATAAAGCCCCTCTCCAGAGGTTGCACATGTGCTCTGAATGTACCTGAATTGAAAATAAAATCAAACAAATTGTCTTTATTTCCTCGCAATGCTTACAAATATTATTCACTAGATTTGTATTTCCTTTGAGAATATAAGCAACAAAGAGAAATGAGGGAAGTTGTTACAAAATGACAGAGAATTGGCAATTTAAGAAGATCCCTATCCATAAAGATAGTTCCTTAGCTACTGTTCTCCCAGGAAAACTCCTCTAACAAGACGTTCCTGATGTCCTTCCTTTCAACTGGGGCACTTTTACAGCCCACAGCTTCTCAAAGTGGGGCTAAAGCTGTCAACTATCCCTCCAAACTTAACCATAACTGCATGTGGATTTATCCCAAACATAGCGAATTGAGACTGATATAGAGACCATACAATGCTAAAAACAAATGAAATTTTACCAGTGGCGTTGTCGGAGTGAATGAAGACCGAGCTTGTCAGTTATTTCTGCTGCATTCATTGCATTAGGAAGATCTTGTTTGTTAGCAAACACAAGCAAGACAGCATCTCTCAACTCATCCTGCAACGAGATCAGCAGTTTTAACACAACTGATTCATAAATTTGTACCGAAAGGCGAAAAGCACACCAAGTTACCGGTTCCTTCTCCTTCAGACAGATGACTAGTAAAAGCATGAATAAGACATTACAGCAGAACAACTGAACAAGCAGCAAGTGGATGACAGCACAACATAAAAGATTCCACCTGGGTGAGAAAATAACACCGTGGCAAGGACCAAGGAGAAAGATGAAAGGAAAAGTAGCATTTCATCTCCACTTCCTTTACACAAACATAGCACCACCCTCTGCAGCTGTGTTTTAACCTTCACTATGGCCATTGCCACTTCAAATTTAAACAGAAGATTTATAGAAAATCTCTGTAGTACAAGACGAAGTTGGACACCAACACAAGGCAAGGCCTAATTAACTTGTAGCACAGAGATGGAAACAGAAGAATATGAAAGTTTAAGCATACATGCCTATGTAAGTTCTATTCACGATAAAATAAAGGTTACACGTGACCCGAACATCTGGACATGACCCGAACATCTGGACAAATCGAAACTGGTTTTTCCTACAAAGTAACATCGCATATCATCTCAGCATATAAATTTTGATCACTTCATGAAAGATCATTCGAGTAACTCCTAGAAATTTTCCCTTGCAGTCTGCCTTCTAAAATAAAAACGGCATTCAAGGAACTTAAGCGTACTGCTAATCCTCAACCAACAGTTGAACACCTTTGGAAAACTAGCAAGAGTTGTAAAAAAAAGACCAACTGAAGCAAGTGAGAACTCAAAACTGAACAGGACAAAGAATAAACAGAAAAGTTCCAAGATAAACTAGTTGTGGCAGTAATTGAATCACAAGGAAGAGAACTAAACACAATGATATAATACCAACGAAACCGAGATTGATTGAACAAAATACCCACACACGCAGATCCAAAAATATTTAGAACTCAAGATTTACCAAAGGAATGAGCAACAGATACAACCATCCATCTCAAAATAACTGAGCAGACTAGAATGCAATATTCAAACGGTACCTCATTCAACATCCTATGCAGCTCATCTCTTGCCTCAACAACTCGATCCCTATCATTGCTATCCACCACAAATATAAGTCCCTGTGTATTCTGGAAGTAGTGCCTCCACAAGGGGCGGATCTGTATCAGAAGAAACCTCATTGGTCAATAGTTGCAGCATCACTTTTAAATGACGAAAACATCACAACATTGTAAAATCAAATCTTCTTGATCCACAACCAAGACTTCACACTGATCATAAACAATTGAACACTAAAAAAAACCTCTTGACTGATGTTTAGCAAGAAGAGGGCTTGACATTTTGGGGCCTGAGGTTAACTTCCAAAAATGGCCCCAATAATTCATTTTGGAATAATATGCTGGTACTAACAAAAAAATAATAATAGTTTGAGCTCATGTGTTGGGTACTAAAAATAATTGGGGGCCCTAATTTATACAGGGACTAAAGGCAGCCACCTCTTGGCCCTTAACCTAGGGCTGGCTCTGAGTATGAGAGGCTAGCAGAAATTCCATCGTGTAGGACTATGCTGAACTTATATCTAGGAGAGTAGTTTGAACTTTGAACATACGCAAGACCACATACCATTTATACACACAGAAATTAACTAAAAATGCCATCATTTATACTTCCTATAAACCTTGTTTTCCCCTCACTAAAGACATTCGATGCTTTATGTCATACAAACATACTCCCATCAATACAGTACCTTTGGCTTGTTGGTGCACTGGTGTCAGTGTCACTATAAATTTAAAAATTAAATCCGCAATGAAATTACCAAACACAGAAACCATAGTAGTCATCTTCGTGCCAAATCTAGATCAAAAGTAACTAGCATAAAAAGAATGACACAAAACTTCAAAACAGTTGCCAATGGCAACAGAGAACATTTCTTGGCAGTCTACGAAAGACAAACTTATATATGCGTACCTTGTCTTGACCACCAACATCCCAAACTGTGAAGCTAATGTTCTTGTACTCCACTGTCTCCACATTGAATCCTTAAAAAAGGAAAAAATCAATTGGATTCAAGTCATGCATAGAAACTAAATGTCATTCAAGAATTCGTGGACACACTACAACTACAAAACTAACTAAACCAGCAGTAAGTCCATAAGCATTAAGAAAGTGTAGTCCATTTGTGTTTAACAGTCGAGACTCACCGATGGTAGGAATTGTTGTGACAATTTCTCCAAGCTTGAGTTTGTACAAGATGGTAGTCTTACCAGCAGCATCAAGACCTACCATGAGAATTCGCATCTCTTTCTTGGCAAAAAGCCTGCTGAATAGCTTCGTGAAGGTCAACCCCATCTCTGCTTCGCTTCAGCTATCACTGGTCACTGTCACTAAAACGTCAAAGTTTATATAACACGGTACTGATATCAAGTTTACTATGTATAAGGAAAAAGAATTGAGAAAATAACCAAAGCACAAACTCAAACACCACTATTACAAAGCAAAATTTCACAAGACCAAACCAGCACGCCTCTACCACCATCACCTAATGATGACGATATAAATAAATCATACCATTACCTAATTTACTGAAATGGATATTGATCCGGACGAGGAATGAGAACGCAAGCAAAGTATGACACATGCCCCAAACAGTTGTGCGATTAAGGTAAGCTTCCATAAATTATGATAATACTGATAAGTACTACATCTTTCAAGCATCAAACATAAAAAACAAAATGATTTTAAGTGCTCATGTAAAATACTTTTCCAGTAGTAGGTTATATGTTCTCTTTCAAAAGCTCCACTCTCACTTCATTTTAATTTTTAAGGTATCAGACCTGAAAAGATCTACAGCTTGCTCTGGAAAAATACATTGACCATTTCAGAACAGAGGTGCGCAATTCGAATGTGCAATCCAAAACATAAATTCGTGGGATACAATCTTTTTTGGTAACCCAGGTCCAAAAAGCCGCTAGATTTCATTGCATCAGCAACAAGGGTAGTCAAGTTTTAACAAATTATATCCATAGCTAATTAAACCTGAATATAAAAACATACTTATCACCAGGCAAACCAATCTAACAATAACGCAAACATCCACCCGCCTCAATGAAACTTATTAACCTGAAAACAACTGGAAATAATCTATTCACGACTCAACTAACAAACTAATCAGATCTAAGCAGATTCAACATAAGATTCTTGAAACTCTTGCTATCCAATTCGACGGATCTTCACAGGACATACACAGCAAATATTAAAAGTCTGTATGAGTTTCTCCACGGATGCAAATCAAAAAAGATCTTACCTGATGTGAGATCAACAGAGATCTGCAATAAATTCACGCGTAAATCGATTAACAATCTAGATATGGGCTTGAAATCGAGAGAGAGAGAGAGAGAGAGAGAGAGAGAGATTACCTCGCAGAAGGATCGGATGGAAGGAAGGGCGCAGAGACAGAGAAGGTTTTTCGGGGAGATGCGATCTGTTATTCAGTGGGCTGACGGAATTTATGTAGTAGGATCTTTTTGACCCTTGAAATCTGGGTCACGTGCCGCTCCAGTCCAGGAGCACGGTGTAGTCCCTCCTACTTGTTTTTTTTGAACTACCCTCCTACTTGTTCAAAAGCGTTTTCGATGGGCTTAGGCTCTGTTTGACACCTAGAAAAGAAAAGGAAGAAAAGAGAGAATTTTTTTTTTTCCCTTCCTTTGTTTGGATTGAGAGAAAAAGAAGAGAAAAAATAACTAAATTAACCTATTTTAACTAAAAATTTCTCTCTTAAGTTTTCTTAAAATTTTCTTCTTTTTTCCTCTCTTTTAATTTCTTTTCTTTTCATTCCTTTACCTAGGCATCAAACAGAGCGTTACTGATTATTTTTAAAAAAAATTATGCCCTGATTGGTCTTCTTTTTTTTTTTTTTTGGTTAAATTGATTGGTCTACCTTGTTTGGTTTTGGTTTTGGTTTTAGGTTTGGGTTTGGATTTTGGGTTTTGGTTTTTGGGTAATAATGAGAAAGAAATTAGAATAATGAATGAAACTATGGGGTAATAATTAGAGAGAGATAGAAAGATAAATGAGAATAATATTTGAAAATAGAGGTAATAATTAGATGGAAATGTGAATAATAATTAAAAAAACGGGTCTCAAAACCCAAAATGAACAAGGGTTTTTTTGGAGCTCAAGGAAAAGAAAGAAAAATAAAAAAAATTCCTCTTCCTTTAATTGGTTTGAGAGGAAAAACACAAGAAAAATTACTAAACTAAATTATTTTAATTGAAAATTTTCCTCCTAACTTTCCTCGATCTTTTCCTTAGGCTCTGTTTGATTATTAGGGAAAGGAAGAAAAAGGGAAAGAAAATTTAAAAAATTTTCCTTCCTTTGTTTGGTTCTACAAAAGGACGAAACAAAATATTCAAATTTCTATTCAACTTTCCTCTCATTTTCTCCTCAATTTTTTCTCTAATTTCCTTTTTAATTAGTTTCTCTTCTTTTCTCTTTCTTTCCCTAACTTCCAAACACACCCTTAATTTCCTGTCTTTTCCCTACCAACCAAACACAGCCTAAAGGATTACTCCCTCCATCCCTAAATTTTTGACACTTTTTGAGTAGTGTGTCATTTTCAAATGTTTATATCTTTCAATGTAAATGTCAAAAAATATGCAATATGGATCTTGTTCGATAGATTTTAATTAGTTCTATCAAACAATGTTTTTAAAATCACATAAAACGTTATAAATAAAAAGATATAAGCAATTTAAAATGACACGCAATCCCAAAAAGGTCAAAAGTTTAGGGACGGAAGGAGTATAATACTACTGTTTAGCCCTTTCCCAACAGAAAAAAGAGACGGCGATCAAAGTTCACAAATGGAGGCATGCAGAGGTTGCTGATGACTGATGATTTCAATTGAAAGAAGTGTTCTTGATTTCTGTATGTATAAGCAGAAGGATGGTTGTATAGGCAGTGAATGTAGGTCAGTACAATCGTTTATGAACTATACTAGCAGCAGCTGGCACATACGTTTTGCAAATGTATCTTGCTTGGATATGGACTTATATGTAGTGTATTGATTCTAGGTGTGATAAACTCCCCTCTTATTCAAAATATTCTGAAAATTCTACTTTACCGGAGAGTTGTAGCGACATTTCATGCTGATATTATTTATGCGGTGAAGGTTGTCCAGATCAGCTTACGAGCACCTCGATTAATCTCCTCCCTAGTCCGGTCAAATATAGGTCATCCCGACGTGGGATTAGCGCTTTCAAAAGAAATTACTTTCTTGTGCCAAGCCTCAAAAGTCGAACCCTAGACAATTTTGTGTAGACAATTGTGTGGGGAGGCAGGGAGCACACCCGCCAACCACCTGGACTAACCCTCAGGTTATGCTCTATTCATTTTGCTAATCACTTTTGTTACTATGTTTTGGCAGTGCAGAATCACTGCAGAGCTTCATGCTAACAATAAAGTCATAAACATGGCTCGCCATGTCAAGTAATAATAATATGCAGGAAAAAGTTGTCTATGCAAAACAATTTATCCGTATCCTAAAGTATAGAAATGGATTAATGAAAATAATTATTTCTCTAACAGCTTATGCTTTTAAATAAATTGGTGGTTAACAACCTAGTAACAGAGCAGACAATAGATCACGTGTTCAAACCTTAGTGCCAACATGATAATTAAATACTCGCACCTTTTTAGCCCGCTTACGAAGGAGAGCCTGGCTACACGTGAGGAGGCATGTTAATGACATACTATACAAATATTAAAAGTTATCCCTCCCTCTAACCACTTATGCTTTTAAATGAGTGGGTGGTTCACAATCCAATTCCTAACTTGTATAAAAGCTACTCTCTAGCACTTCATGTCAATGTACATTGTCATGACCGTGCATTCGCCTTGCAATGAACGAGTATTAGTAATAACTGTTTGATCGGTTCTTGCTTAAAGTACTAGCTACTGGCTCTGGACAAGCAATAGAAGATAATGCTGAAAATCTGCGCCCAGAAGTAAGATGGCGGCAGCTCTTGGAAAATGATGAACTTCGATATGGGATGCTTTAGCTGTCAGGTTTCACTTTGGATTGATTATTCCACTCAATTTTAAGCAATTCTTTTTGTATGCAAAGCTTGATGCACAATTTATTGGATTCAGGAATTTGTAAACCATAAACACTGTTTGAGTACAACTAATGCAATGTTACAGGTACTTTAACTAGCCTTTGACGTATTTGAACTGTTGCACAAGCATTATTTACCACTTTTACGGGTTAACAATTTTTAGCGCGATTCATGGCTATGTGAAACTTGGTTGTAGCTCCATATATAATTTTCTACTTTAACTAACAGGTTATCTGAATTTCATTACATGACTAGCTAACCTGCTGCTGCAGTACATATCTTATGACTGGACAATATTCTACATAATGGAATTCCTGCATCTTCAATGTCCTAGGAGCCTCTCTACCTTTCAGAAGGAGGAAGCAGACTATAAAAAAATTTCCTTTAAGCTGGTGTCTCCCTATAAGGACTACTTGTTCACCTACATGGTGTAGATTGGCCGCCTCCAGAGAACCTGTTATCTCATACATGAATGTGATAAAATTCCTTTATGTAAGTTCAACAGGAGTCCGCATTAGACTGAACTTGGTTGCTTACTGGCTTGCCCATCTTCAAACAGTCAATTGGAGGGGTCGTCGTGGTTTTTAACTCTCCGTATGTCTGCCAACAGAATGGTCCACTCAATTTGTTGCTTTCTGATTGTAGTGCTTTGAGCTCTATAGTGTTTAAGGTTACACCTGTGCATGGCAAGCTGTCGCTGCATGCAAAATGTACAGGTTTTAATGTGTAAGTCCCTTTTATATTTTGGTAGGATATGCCTGCGACAGCCACTGCTGATGTTTCATTAGGGCAATGGCCCTTGTCACAGTAGAATTGATCTATCGTGATAGGAATTCTAACTTCAGAAACTTGAATATTGGAGAACATGATTCCTTGCACCGAGCCTGAACCACCCTGCAGTAGCGCACAACTGAATTCTTGTCACTGTGTTATATCCAAAGAAAAAGATCAAAGGTTCTTGAGTAAGCTCTTAAAGGAGACCAAGGCCATGTCCAAATTTATGGTTGGTTTGTGGATTTCTGTGAAGTAATTTACTTAGATATTTAAGTTTCGTATGACTGGACAAGGAGGATGAAGGGAGTTTATATACCTGCCATGTCTTTATTCTTACACCATTTAATGCGTTGTGAATTGTGGTGTCTCTCACTGTAATGTTTGAGACACAAGCTTTGGTGTTGTCTTTTCCTAGCCCTCCGATGCTGATTCCATGTCCAGGTCCACAATTCACATTGTGTATGTATACCCCTGAGCATCCAGTCTGGATGGAGACACAGTCATCTCCTGCAGAATGCAGTAGTTATATAAATGGCAAACAGAATGCTTGTTGATTGGGAATATTGCCCTGCTTTCTAACACAACTATTCGCTATGGTGTTCTATACCGCGTGACATGGAGAAAGGATAAACACCTATTTATTGCATTTTTAGAATTACCGCAAGCAATAGTAGTGCTGTAGATGACAACATCTCGAGAATTCTGCAGGTGGATTCCATCTGTATTGGGACTGTCACCGGGGGATGAAACACGCACATCAAAAACCTGAACAGTCGTGCAATCATCAAATTTGAGGTGAGCTTGAGGGCTGCTTTGAATGGTTATCCCTGTTACCGTAACATGAGAACTGCCATAGAATCTGAGTGCCTGCACAATCAAATGCAAATGTCAGTGTTGTTTCAAGATTAAAATGGAAATGTAAACAGGTTAATGCTATCTTATCAGAAGAACAAATGGTATACATAAAAGAATACCAATTGTAATATTGGGGGTAGTTAGATGTGCTCACCGTTGGCTTGGTGCTTGGCATCTTTCCAGTGGCTTCAATGCTCACCTGCCAGGCAGTGAAGCATTCAGAAGACACGGTAAGTCCATTGTGTAAGTTCATATGTGGCAATGGCTGCTTTAGTACTAGAAACAGTATTGGCCTAGCAAGCTTTGTATGGGGGTTCATTTGTATGGTCTCTTACTTTCACTTCTATTGGATTAGTCAAAACAATTAACTATCCGAATGCACCTCAATCCCATTTGAAATGAAGACGTTCTGAACGTCTTAAAGGAAAAAGTCATGACCCAAGCAGGTATAAATTGGACTAGGGTTAAACCACTTTTATGTTTTGGAAAATACTTCTTAAGTTATTAGTATATTAGCAAAGTTTGAGCCACATTTGAGATAACTGTGGCTTGAAATGGAAAAACAGTGTTTATACTAGTAAAACAATCGAATTATCCCTAAGAAAGGGTGTGCTTTCCCCCTTTATTCCAGGTTCAAAGCTCGTCCGAGGTCTCAACAAAGTTAGTGCAGTTTACCTCCTGTGAGCTGCTATAGTTTGATTCTTTTGCTGAAGATGCAAATGGTTCTAAATCGTTTGTGGGATTGTCCACTGGCGAATTGTTCCACCATACTGAACCTTGTCCATCGATAGTACCTGTACCTTTGATGGTAATCCCGTTGAGCTTTTTGAATTCAAGCCATTGCAGGAGACCAGATCCCCAGGCTGCAGGGCTTGTTGGAGCAATAATCTTACCATCCAGCTGCAGAGAAATTAACATCGGGTATGATTCTATGAAGTTTGAAGCATACTGTGCTCTATCTTTTCAATCCTAAATACTTATTGATCTGTATGATTCAATATTTCTAGTTCACTTTGAAATGACTAATCACCTGAAATACAATGTTAGGTTCACAGTTAGTGCCTGAGAAAGAGATGGGGTTGAGTAGGAACACAGATCCTGACGGCACCACCATCGTTGATGCCACCACTTTACAAGCATCTGCCCAAGCCGCTTCAAATGCCTGCAATGTATTTTGATGTCTGTTGTTACCCTTGGAATACATAATAAGAATCATGATAACTACCTTACATCAAACTGGACACGGACACCATTTTGTCGTCGTAGGTTCAATTGAATACATCATTACGGATCTTACTCTCAGTAGAAACATGACCCCGCAAGAACAAGGTACGTAATTTGATATCAGTTTTAAATTCAGCCACTTGGCAATGTCTGATGCTGGTAACAAGGGGAGACGTAATTGACATCTCATTCAGGCTGTGTTTGGATCTTTGTGGAGGTATATATCTGGAGAAAATACGGAGGAAAAAGCGAGAAACTATTAAAAATAAACTCATGTTCTCTGATCCCTTTTCTTTTCTTTTCACGAATTCTTCTAGAAATGAAGGATTGAAACTTAGCCTCTGTAGTTCGAATATTTTTTTTCCATTTTGGTAATATGACATCAAGTTATAGCTAGACTAATCTTAATTACTCTACTATTGATATACAGAGGAGGAGTGTGGTTATTATAAGTACGCACCCCACCATATTCTCCACGCCCATATTTTGAATCTGGGCATCCGTGACTCAGCTTTGTAAATAAAAAAAAGAATCGTTTTGGGTGGGTATTTACATTTTTTAGATAAGTTTTTAAGCGGATATTTCACCAACCCTCGAGGGTTTACATAGAAAAGTTGTTATGTTTAGAAAATAGCATACATCCCTTCTCGGTTTGGAGTTCCCCGGCTGAAATAAAGTTAAGGAAATGAACAAAATGCCCCAAGAATATTTAGTACAGCTGTTGAGCTTTTATGTGGAGAAGGGGAAACAAGGTCTTTTCAAGCTCCATTCTCAGTGAAAATACTCTCCCGTCAGCATATGTACTTCGCGTTATTCTGCCAATAATTTCCATTCATTTCGCAGGTAACTCCAACCACATGGGAGCTTTTATTTAGAGAAAAAAAGCACACACATAAAGGTAGGTATCTATCCTCTTTAGTGTTGTCTATGTACTTATCAGATGATACAGAAACTTATTTGAGTGGTTTTTGAAATTTGTTTTCGAATTGAGACGAACAAATTGTTAGAAGGATACCAAAATGATTCCTTCAACATTTCGAAAGCTATTTCAGCTGGAAAATCAATATGATGTCTTCCAAAAAACTGTTGAGAAGTCTAGTGCAATATTTCTTTTAAAAGAAGCTTATTAGCCAAGCTGGGCCTATGTTCATTTCTAATGCAAGAATATTGTGTGCCATCATTGACTTGACCGGGCTTTTTGCGCAGGGGGTACGTACCTTTGAATCATCTGTTTTTCCATCACCTCTAGCCCCATAGTTCAACAAATTAAAGGTCGCTGACTTTCCACCATTTTGTTGCGGCACCGACGTAGGCTCTGCTTGTTTGGTGTCGCTCTCTTCCATCAACCTCCAAACCCGGTTGCCTGTGTGGTGGCTACCACCATGACCGTGCCCTCTGTTTAAGGGAGTGATAGGTTGGTGGGTTTTTCCTTGCCACCGGAGGTTCCCTTCTCTAGCAATGCAAGTCTCATGGTTCAAAGACCAGGTAAGCAAAGCAATGAGGATGGCAAATGCAGGATTCATCTTTTTATATCAGTGGGTGTGTGTCTCAGAGAGAGAGAGAGAGAGAGAGAGAGGTGATTGAGGTGGATGTTCATGGTGTATATATAGAGGTGGAAGTTGCTGTGGACTATGAAGTTTGATAGTCCATTTCGTGTGCATGCAAGTAACCCTTTGTAAATTACTAACTATATACTAACCTGCCAAGACGGGCACTCTTGGAATATACGTATGTTGTACGTAACACATCCTTTTCTCTGAAGAAGCAGAAAGTGCTACATAATTCCTTCTTATTTGATTACTTGGATACTATGGTATATACATGTGCATGAAGTTCAACTTAAGATACCGAGAATCAGGACTATAAACGAACCGAGCTACTCGGTTCATCCCAGCTCGTTTACCGTTTTTGGCAAGTTTAACCAAGCTCGAGCTGCTCGGCTCAGCTCTTTGACCCGAGTTTGGCTCGTTTATAACCGTGCATGTATGTATTGTTCCCTGCAAAACATGGGTTGACTTGTCCATGATTGTTCAAAAAAATAAAAATAAAAATACAAGCCCTGTATGTAGGGCTACAAACGAACCGAGCTACCTGTGGCTCAGCTCGGCTCGATAAGTAAACGAGCCAATCTCGAGCTTGATTTTCAGGCTCGTTTAGTTAAAACCGAGCTTGGCTCGGCTAGATAAGTAAACGAGCTAATCTCGAGCTTGATTTTTTGGCTCGTTTAGTTAACGAGCTTGCTAAAGCTCGGCTCGTTTAAGGGTTAGTTAAAGTAAATTACTCTGGCTCGGCTTGTTTAGGACTCGGTTCGTTTATGACCGAGCCGAGCTCGAGTTTGATTTTTTGGCTCGTTTACTTAACGAGCCGAGCTCGAATACTACAAAACTTAGCTCGACTCGGCTCGGTTCGTTTGCACTCCTGCTTGTACGTACGTCATGCAATGTCATGTGAATCGGATCGAAATTTCATGAAGTATTTTTATCGATTTCAAAATCGTGCACGGCAATGTTTAGATGTGATATATATAAGGAGTGTTCGTAGCACTCTTTTTAATCGCGAGATGGTTCCAACATTTTATTGGATGGAGACCAAGTTCGTTAAGCAATGAACAGTGTGACGGTGACAACATCTACTTGATGTCGTCAACTAATTAATTAAAAAATGCTACTATAGAAAAAAATAAGCCCGAGATATTGGGCAGTGGATCATCTGTCCGGCCTCCCTGTCCCACCTATTTGCGCCGTTCATTTGAGCAATCAACGGCTTAGATCGTTGATGAACATGGACAACTCAACTGTATGTATAATATTCACGAATTACATCAGTTTTCAATGTGTAATTATATCAATTGCGTGTTACGACTCTTTATGTTTTGGGAGTGTCGATCCTGAGCCCCCACCGTTGGCGCTACTCCTGATCCTGTGCAACCTGACTCCGACATAGCTAGCCAAGTAGCGATTGATGCAAAATAGAATCAAGCTTCACAAACCTAATACTATTTTTTTCTTTGCCATTTGACATACATTAGTTGGGGTTAGCGTGTCAGTCCAACGGGAGTCTAGAAGCTATTCATAGCCCTAAATTCCAAATGCCTCTGCTGAGGCTCGAACCCTAGTCTCTTTTGTGGAAGAACTAGGAGATAACCGCTAGGTTACAAGTCCTTGGTTAACCCAATATTTTCAAAATGTGTTCTATTATTTCGCATATTCTTATCCTTTTCCGATAATCTAGGTCCGTTATTGGGGTTGAACATGCATGTGATTATTTTCCAGGTGCAAAGCTTGCTTTTCAAACTTGAGATATGATGGTGTGGAAATATTCATGCATGAACCCAGTGACCTGAAAAAAGCCCATAAATGCGGCCAGAAATATGGTACGCCAAATCTTTTGACAAGAAGTAAATGAGAGAGAAGAATGACAACATGATAGCTCCAAGTTTAATCCGGTTGATCGATGAGTTTGCTCCCGCCACAATTGTTCAGGGTCGATTCTTGGTGTCTTGCTGCAATAAAGTAATTTCTTGCAAATTCACAAAGCCCAACGTAGATGGTCTGGCTTTGATCGGACCGGGGAGTAAATTAGTCGAGATTAGCGTAAGTTAACCCAGACACATTGACCGTCGAGAAAAAAAAAAATGACAATATGGTCAACCACCCGAAACTAGACTAGAATCGTGCATTGTTTTACTGAAATAATAAAGCTAATTACATGTGAAATGTCAGTTTCGTTGGTTTATTAGTAAAAAAGAACCGTTAATTCAGTTGTTCCATATGTCATGCCATGGCTTTTGGGATTGCCTTCTTCCTTCAAAATTGCAACCCTAGTAGAATACATTTCGTTCCAGTGTCGTGGTAACGAGTTTGAGTTGTGAAAATAATTCTAAAAACTCATAATAAGTACTCGAACGTACGTGCGGATTTCATAGCGTCAATATATTCTCTCTCGATCGATTCGTGGAATTTGGGGTTTCAATATCGGCAATAAGTAATTCGGTTCATCACGAGAAAACAAAATCATGGAGCGGGTACGGAGTTTATCGTAGTAACTATTGTCAAGTTTATAAATGATAGTAGCTAGGAGGAGTTTCGACTAAATTAACTTGTTTTTCGGTTGATAATATCTTGTTTGGACGAAATTCACTTGTATGTCGAATGAAGAAAAACTACTAATTACATCGACTGTTGCGTAATAAAACTTTATTCTTTGCGTTTTAAATCACGGACTACTATACTTCGCCACGTCTATAATTTCACATTCTGCAAACCAAACCAAACCAATAAACAAAGCAAGTGGTGGCTAGCTCATTCGGCAGAGCTCTTGGATACCCCACACTGCATTCCGGGATCGAGTCTCATTCCCTGTTAGCAATTTTCTTTAGGTGGGCCTACATAGATCATATAATTAGATATTGTATATTGTTGAATAAGGTTTGAGTGGTGTTGGTATTACCCATTAAGCTGTGATCATTTAATTAATGTAATCGGGTAATTGACAAATCTCTATTAGCGCGTATTTGGGTTATATGATGCGCGTTAAGTGGTACGGGCTTATTATTAAGTGTAGAGACCATTCAAGGCCCATTAGGGTTTCATCTATTATGATGGGCTATGATGGAACCAAGGCCTATAAATATGTGGTTAAGTCCCCACTCCAAACCCGAATCTCTGTTCTCATACCATCCCATCGAGTGTGAAACTAAGGTCAAGATCAAGAGTAGGGCTTTGGAGGTGGAAGACGAACAACCACACACACAAGGTTTTTCATTCTCCATGGCGACAGGTACACATTCACTATTATTTTCTTCAATGGTTTGACATGAGTTCTTGGGTTAGGGTTTCTTATGAAATCCTACAAGTGGTATCAGAGCCTCTTGTCAGATTGTTGGAGAAAATATAAAGTTTTATTTTTCTAATTCAAGAAACGAAGGAAACTTTGATCATATAAATAAAATATATTTGATCGTTTTATTCCGAGATCAATATCAGAATCAGTGATTTGCCGAAAATCAATATTGTTGAAGTAGAACGTTTTGTCTCATATGGATTTCTCGGACTTTACGAAATTGACTCAACTTATTAGTTGATTGCTTTGCCTGTAAAGGATTTTGTGGTCATGCATATTATATGATCATGTGTTTCATCAATCAATAAACTCGATTGTACACTTCAGTTTTTTGTGCGTCGATTACTTTTCGGTTATACTAATTGATTATTACTTGTTTTAATAATCGATTAAAAGAAAATTATTGAGAAAAATATAAGATTTTCTCTTCGGCTCGATAAACAAGTTAAAATACGGCCTTGACAATATGTGGTACACAGTACATAAGGATTTACCAATTTTCTAGTTATCTTGTATTCTTGCAATTCAGATACGGTGGTTTAGTTTATTAGTATTTTGTTTTTTTTTTTTTTAATTTTCTAAATCTCGACGTGCGCCATATTCGTTTTTGTCCATGATAACAGCAAATCGATAGATGGTGCTTGAATCTTTATTGCATGTGAGATTAAGAATCTCAGTAGTTTTCGGTTTTAACAAAACAAATACTAATATAATAAAACCGTAATTGGTTGCAACGTTGTGCCAGAAACGAGAATCAATTCCTTGTCTCATCTTGCTGCTAAGAATACAGAACTCTTCGGTCACTGTGTTGTTGTCAGTTAAAGGCTTTTGTATATTTGCTTGTTTTTTTTTATAAAGTTCATAAATTAGGGGCATAAATTTTTCCAGCGATTCATACCCAATACTTGGGAAAATTAACATGATATATCGATCGCCAAAGTGGTCTCTATCGTGGTGATTTTCTTGGGTTTGAAGGTTAAAGTTTTTTGAGTCGCATAAAGTTACGTTTGGATCCATGCGGATAGTGATCGGCCCAAAGGAAGATTACTATTTGGCCGGATTTAAACGGTATAAGGTAGTTAAATTCTGAATAATATAATTTTTAGAATTTACCTATGCGTTCAAAAGTCGGCCCAAAGGAAGGCTTTTGATTGGCCAGGTCTAATTTTGTATTGTTCATGTTAACTAGCCTTATTTGTTTTTTAGAAGACCACTTGCATATTATAATTACTGTCCAAAGACTTGGTTATGATGATGCATTAGGTTTCTCGACAGGGCCCACCACTAAAGACATAATATTTGTGAATTTTAGTTTATGTCTGTTTGTCTAAATTGTTTGCCCCTACAATTAGACCAAGTTTTGCATGATAATTATAATCAAGTTTCTTATTTTTATCATCGCGTTATGGATATTTGTTGATCGTGAGCTTCTCTTTTGTATTATTATAGTGAATACATCTTCTATATCTGTCAATTTGAACAACATTCCAACATATTCTCTTGGTTATTTGGGCACTAAGAAAAGCAAATTCGATCATAAGGGTAAGGGAATTTCACATACTGGGACTTCACAGACAAATGTGCAACAGAATCAAGATACAGTTATTCTCTGTTTCTTTTGCAAAAGGGCTGATTGTCATGTGAAGAAAGATTGTCCCAAGTATCATAAGTGGCTCGCAAATAAAGATAACCAATTTAGTTTTGTTTGCTGTGAATTTAATTTAGCTGAAGTACCACCGAACACTTGGTGGATAGATACGGGTGCCACTATTCACATAAGTGTGTCTATGAATGGTTGTCTAAGGAGCCGAACACCCAGTGATGCCGAAAGGTTTATTTATATGGGGGATGGCAACAAAGTTCGTGTTGAGGCAATTGGAGTCTATAGACTTAAATTAGAATCTGGTTTTTATTTGGATCTGGATGAGACTGTTTATGCACCGTCATTTAGATGGAATTTAATTTCTGTTTCCTGTTTGGACAAATCCGGTTATACTTGTTCATTTGGTAACGGAGGTTTCAGTCTTTTCCAAAATTCAAATATTATCGGTACTGGATCTCTAGTTGATAGTCTATACAGATTAGACTTGGATGTTTCACACTTAAAGTTTAATGAAACTTTACATGTTGACAACTATGGTACAAGCGAAAATTAATTAATGAGAACTCCTCTGTGTTGTGGCACAAGCGTTTGGGACATATCTCCAAAGAGAGGATTGAAAGGCTTGTGTCAAGTGAAATTCTTGATCCCCCAGTTTTTTTTCAAACTATAAAATCTGTGTTGAATGCATAAAGGGGAAGCAAACAAACATAAGGAAATTTGGTGTCAAAAGGAGTTTAGACATTTTAGAAGTGATACATACCGATATTTATGGTCCATTCCTTATGGCTTCTTGGAATGGTCAACAGTATTTTATCACTTTTACAAATGACTATTCTTGTTATGGGTATCTATCCTTAATACATGAAAAATCACAAGCACTGGACGTTTTTAAGGCCTATAAAGCAGAAGTTGAAAATCAACTTAATAAGAAAATTAAGGCTGTTAGATCCGATCGTGGTGGTGAATACTACGGTCGATATGACGGATCAGGCGAACAACGTCTAGGGCCTTTTGCGAGATACTTGGAAGAATGTAGGATCATTCCTCAATACACCATGCCAGGGACGCCACGTCAAAACGGTGTATCTGAGAGACGAAACCGGACCCTTAAGGATATGGTTAGAAGCATGATAAGCAATTCCTCTTTGCCTGATTCCCTTTGGGGAGAAGCCTTAAAGACTGCAATTTATATTTTAAATCGAGTACCAAGTAAAGCAGTAGCTAAAACCCCATACGAGTTGTGGACTGGAAAGAAGCCTAGTCTTAGGCATTTTCATGTCTGGGGTTGTCCAACTGAGGCTAGGCCTTATAGGCCCAATGAAAGAAAATTGGACTCAAGAACAATTAGCTGCTATTTTGTTGGATACTCTGAAAGGTCAAGAGGTTTTAAATTTTATTGTCCTTCCACAAATACCATAATTGAGACGGATAATGCCAAATTTATTGAGGATGTTGAAAGTAGTGGGAGTGCACAAACAAGGAATTTTTTATTTGAAGAGGAACAAGTTGAGATTCCTATAATTCCAATTGAGACTGTTGAGGTGGTTACACCTGTACTTGTACAGGATGCGGATGCAAACCACCAAACTAATCATGAGTTGCCTCCTACTAATACAGAAGAACCACAACAAACTCAAGTAGAGGTGCCACTTAGGAGATCCAATAGGGAGAGGAGATCAGCGATTCCTGATGATTATATGGTTTATCTCCAAGAACATGAGTTTGATATAGGATTGGAAGATGACCCCATATCTTTCAGTCAAGCCAAACAAAGTGTTAACTCCCTAAAATGGATGAATGTTATATTGGATGAGTTAAAGTCTATGAGTGACAACGACGTTTGGGATCTTGTCGAATTGCCTAAAGGTGTCAAGCCTATTGGTTGTAAATGGATATTTAAAACCAAACAGGATTCGAAAGGCAATATCGAAAGACATAAAACACGTCTTGTTGCTAAAGGCTTTACTCAAAAGGAAGGCATTGACTATAAAGAGACTTTCTCTCCGGTATCATCGAAAGACTCTCTAAGGATTGTTATGGCACTTGTAGCTCATTATGATTTAGAGCTTCACCAAATGGATGTAAAGACTGCGTTTCTCAACGGTGACGTTGAAGAAACCATATATATGGTGCAACCAGAAGGTTTTGAGACTAAAGGATCAAAACATTTGGTTTGCAAACTAAAGAAATCCATTTATGGCTTAAAGCAGGCATCCCGTCAATGGTACCGAAAGTTTGACCAAGTAATTTCCTTTTTGGTTTTAAGGAAAATGATATGGATCAATGTGTTTATTTTTAAGAATAGCGGGAGTCTTATGTATGCTCTAGTTTGTACGTGTCCAGATATTGCATGCATAGTTGGAATGCTTGGTAGATATTTGTAAATAATATGCTCACATATCGGAGAATCTAATTATTATTGTTGGATATTCGGACTCCGAGTTTGTTATTGCTTGCTATAAAGTAACAGAGTAAGCGCTGTGGTTGCAGAATTTTATCATCTGGCTTCATACTATTGGTAACTCAAGAAGCCAATAAAGATTTACTGTGATAATCAGGCTGCTAAATTAGGACAAGAGTTTGTCAAAATCAAAGCATATTGACATCAAGTTTCTTGTCGTTAAGGAAAGAGTTCAGAATCGTCTTATGTCAATTGAGTACATTAGCACAGAACTCATGATTGCGGATCCGCTTACTAAAGGCTTACCACCTAAAGTGTTTAAGGAGCATGTAGTTCGTACATGAGTGGTTAGTTCTAGTGAAGTATTTGATTAGTGGGAGTTGTGCTACTCATATTATTGATTATTTGACTTTTGTGGTGATCACTTCTGGTTTATTGATGATTCTGAAATAAAGTTGCATATTTTCAGATTGTGGTATATACATGAAGTTTTGATTATATGCATGACTCAGGAACTCTGTTGAGTTATAAGGTTGGACTAGTTGGAAATAGGCATGCTAAAGGATCACATTTGCATGTAATTTCCATGCTACACTTCCGTACTTGATCTATGTCGTTGAATGCATAGATATTTGTGACCATGGATGGGTCCTGTCATGATAAATATGGCAAAGGCCGCCATGATCCTATATTTATGTTTTTGATGGACCAGATTGTTTGAGATGACACTCATAAATTTCGACAATAAAAGTTTGAGCGCTCCTAAAGTTTACAATGTCTAATATCTGGATGACCTATGTGGCCCAAGTGGGAGATTGTTAGCAATTTTCTTTAGGTGGGCCTACATAGATCATATAATTAGATATTGTATATTGTTGAATAAGGTTTGAGTGGTGTTGGTATTACCCATTAAGTTGTGATCATTTAATTAATGTAATCGGGTAATTGACAAATCTCTATTAGCGCGTATTTGGGTTATATGACGCGCGTTAAGTGGTACGGGCTTATTATTAAGTGTAGAGACCATTCAAGGCCCATTAGTGTTTCATCTATTATGATGGGCTATGATGGAACCAAGGCCTATAAATATGTGGTTAAGTCCCCACTCTAAACCCGAATCTCTGTTCTCATACCATCCCATCGAGTGTGAGACTAAGGTCAAGATCAAGAGTAGGGCTTTGGAGGTGGAAGACGAACAACCACACACACAAGGTTTTTTCATTCTCCATGGCGACAGGTACACATCCACTATTATTTTCTTCAATGGTTTGACATGAGTTCTTGGGTTAGGGTTTCTTATGAAATCCTACATTCCCTCCTCCCAATGTAATAGATTAAAAATGACGAATGACAAAAAAACCAAAAGAGGAAAGTTGATCTGTTAACTACTCCCTTCATGTAGCCCTTAAGAATGGGAGTTTAATTTGTGCGTTTGCTGACAAATAGTATTTGCACTCACATTAGCATAAATATTCGCCTTTTGTTGTGGTCGTCGTCGTCATCGTCGTTTTCTGATGTAATTTCAGGAATTAATGTATGATATTGTAATGATGGACATTAGAGACTTTCTTCTTCTTTTATTATTATTATTTTTTTGGTTTGGAGACTTAGTTGTGGGGAAAAGATGGAGAAATATTATTAATTGCTCTCGAATCACATGGTGCATTGGTGCACGTGACAGTGCTCGAGAGATTCTCTCCACCACACATTTGAGTGAGCTCCATCACCATGTGGCTCCCATACAAATGTATAGTGACGAAGACTTTAAAGAATCTAAAACTGCCTCATAAGGAAAGCCCAATGAGCAACTTTTTTGGGTTCAAAATGGGCCCCAATTTCGATGTAAGTTATCTACGGAGTAAATAAAATTGAAGTAAAAATTGCAAGTGATATTAATTTGACTATCACTCCATCTAGTTTTAAAATTGCATATCAAGCCCTCTATTGCTTTGTTGTCTTATTATTTTTAGCGCACATCATGGTTAAAATATAAGCAAACTATCTTATTTTCTTCAATTACTCTTACAATAATATATTCTTACGTTTATCACTTACAATTGTATCTTTTTAGTTGGAACTGTTGGAATATTTTCTTATTTTTTTTATTTTTGTTTTAAAAGAATTCATGAAGATATAGGATGCCAAATTTATCTTTTTAGTTTGAACTGTTGTAATATTTTTTTAATTTATTTTTGTTTTAAGAATTCATGAAGATACATGCTCCTTGTATGCTGTACATTCACTTAGCCTCTTTTTTATTTCAAGCTGATTTACTAAAAAAAAAAAATCATAAAGATATAGGAGGCCAAATATTGAAAGTTCGTTTCGGACTCCCAAAATAGCTGGGCCGGGCGGTGAACTGAATAATCAGTCCAAAAGATATGGGTATCCACTTCCTTAGACTTAAGAGTTTCGTTTTGTCGTTGGGTCGTAAAGCTGTGGTCATCCGATAAGTCCAGCGGACCAATCGGCCCAAAACGGGAGTGGATTAGAAAATAGGTGTCTTCAACTGGCTTTGGGCTGTTTGCATTGCAAGCGGGCCGAACTAATTCCCTGACGAGGGAAACACGGGCCGGTACAGGAAAAGAGGAATAATTACCAAGAAGTACAAGGAAAAATGTAAATGCACTACCCACTCTACTTCTACCCACTTCTTTCTATCTCCACTTCACATGGACACAATCTCTCTCTCTCTCTCTCTCTCTCTCTCTCTATTTCACAAACTGTATGGAAGTGCCTAAACACTAGGGTACCCTATGAAAATACCTAAATTTAAACCCCATGGTACCCTATGAAAATGCCTAAACAATTAAAATCTTATAATAGAAAAGTGCACCATAAACCTAAACTGTAGAGTACTTTATGAAAGTGCCTAAACCTAAACCCTAGGGTACTTTATGAAAGTGACTAAAATCCTGGGGTACCTTGTGAAAGTCCCTAAATCACTAAAATCCTATAATAGGAAAATGCACCCTAAACCTAAACCCCAAAAAAGAGTGACCTACCTTAATGGTAATTAAAAAGACTAGCTTACCTTAATGGTTTTTATAAAGAGTGACTTACCTTAATAGTAATTAGATACCTATTTTCTAGACCTAGAGGTAAAAATCCGTTTCCTGACATGACTCGGTGTTTAGTTGTCAAATTTGAGATACATTTTTAAGGAATCCTGTAATAGCATGTTCAACTTATTGAGATTCTAGAGTTGTACCTCAAGCGGTCACCTTATCAACTAAGAGCATATAGCAAAAACAAATAGAAAATAGACACGTACTCTCTAGATTACAAAAGTTGTCCTACCTAGCTCTCCACATTCCTAATCCCTCAAGCAGTCCGTAGACATTTAGGCTGTGTTTGGATGACCGGAATCTTGAGTAGAATTAGGAACATGATTACCGGGAATCAAATTTCTGTGATTTTTCTTACATATGAATAGGAATATGATTACTAGGAATCGAATTCCTAGGAATTTAATATCTGGAAGCATTGCATTTCGGTGTTTGGATTAATTCAGTAGTCTTACGCGGGAAATAATAATTTTGGAAATTTATTAAAGTCAATATTTCCTTTTCTTAATGAATGAATTAGGAATCTGAGATTCCCATGGGGTGAGAGAGGGATCAGATTCCCATTCAGTTTGGAAATGTGATTCCTGGTTAAATATGTCATCAGAAATTACATTCATATTTCTGTCTTTGTCAAACGTCAGAATCAGAAAAGTCTGGCATCACATTCTCATTCATGTCTCTTCCAAACATTGGAATCATGGGTAGAAGGAAGGTATCACATTCTCATTCCCCCTTAAAATTACTGCCATCCAAACCATAGGCGGCTCCACCCTTATGAAAGGGTGCTCACCTGAACACCCTAAAAAAAAAAAAATCAGAAATACATGTAAAAATTTTAGTATTAGTTTAGTATAACGATTGTTGAACACTCTACTCACAAATATTTGAACAATCTACTAAAAATATTTGAACACTTAGCTCAACAAACCAGCCCACAAATTAATTTTATGTAAACAACTAACTAAAGTCTAAAGTCTTCTTGTAGATGGACGATGTACACTCTAAAGCCTTTTATATTTTATATTACATGTGATAAATTTATATTGGGTTTTGGTTTTAACATTTATACCATGAACACTCATCAATCCTGGTAATTCACAAATAAAATCCTTAATACATTAGTTCAAAACAAAGTGCACACTCTTTATGACAAAAATTAAGAAAAAAAAAAAAGCAATAGAATTGGTATCATCCTATGACTTCTCTTTGAGCAACAATCAACTCTCTGTATGAGAAAATAAATATCTGTGCTAACCTATTCAACACACAAATTTTAACAATGAATATTAGTGTATTTATCACTTGATATAGTTTTACTTGACCCAATAACATAGAATTCGCTAAGAAAATTTGTGATATCTTATGTATTTTCATATAATTTGGCCTCATTATGCACACTAATATATGAAAATTTTGTACGTATATACTAGTTAGTAGAACTAGTAGAGTTAAGATAAATCTTAAATACTATGTTTAAATTTTCTGGAGCCGCCACTGATCCAAACTGAACCTTAAGTATTAGGGTGTGAGGTCCCAAATTCAACTCGATAGAACGATGTGAAGCTACCGTGCTAATCTAACATACTGTATATACTAATTAACCTCCTATCGTCTTGAAAAAAGAAAAAAAACTAGTATGAAAGAAGTCGGTGGAATTACTCTCTCAATTGCATGTTCTAAGTGCAGTTATATGTTTACTAATGAAAAAATGAATGAATGTGATCTTTTTTGGATTTCTGTTACTCTGTAATCTTTGAACGGAATGGAAAATAGTTTCTGGCAGCCCTGTAGCCGCATCCGAGCCGTTGATGGATGGTTTGGATTTACAGAGTGCCGAGATAAAATCAGAACCGTTGAAAACACATCCGACGGCTTGAATGCCTCCCTCCCTCCAAGTCCCCGTTTCCTTTCTTAATTACATATTCAAAGCTATATAACGTAATTACCAAAGCATAGTAGATTAATACCAACCCATTCCCGTAGAAGTCTCAATTTTTTTTAGGCTTAATTTAATAAAGAATTGCCATTCTTATTTTTTTAAACAAGAGAACTGATAATGCCAAAACCCTTTTTCTCCTGTCAAAATCCATTTTGTTTATGCCAAAACTCTTTCATTGGATGCCTTAATTGCCCTCCACTACACCACTTGCTTTACAAGAATGCCCCTTGAAATCACATAGGATGGGTTTTGGCAGGAACAAAAATGGTTTTGGCATTATCAACCCCCTTTAAAGAATCTTCAAATAAAAAGTTCGTTAATAAATTATCATATGAATTAGATTACCGCGCCATTGAATTTTCTAGTTGTTGGATTGAGGCCTGGTTTAGCTTAATAAGCCACTTTTTTGTTGTTGTTGTTGTTGTTGTTGTTGTTGTTGTCATTATTCAATTTTGTCTTTGAATTTGTTAATTTCGTGTCAAATTTTTTGTGGATTATTCGAGGAGCCAAATCGAAAAAGTAACAAATTATAATTCAAAAAGACAAAAATTGACCGAAAACGAAACTACAAATATGAAAAAAATTGAATAAATACAAAGAAAAAGGAGTAAGCCAAGTGGCTAATTTAAGCCAAACTACTGAACTAGAGCTGATTACAATTAAATTTCCATTCCCAACATTTCATTTGGTCCAAACACGGTCCAAGTTAAACACCAAATGTCACATTGACACTTTAGTGGGCTTGTTTGATTGTGGGAAAGGAGGGGTACGGCCCACATACTTCCCATTATTCTTTAGTCCTGTGTTTAGTAAAATTAATTGCGAGACTGGACAACATAGGATTATTTGTCCATTTAGTAGCCCATATGGGGGATTAACTAATACCCGGGGAAGGGTGGCATTAAGTATTTACTAGTCCCCTTCTCCTGCTTATCTCCCTCCTCATCTAAGAGTGAAAAATAATCTCCATCATCTTTGTTTCACTACAACTAAACATAATGCTACTAAACTTGGTATTCATATAATCTCATCAATTATCTCATGGACTCCACTTGTTTCCTATATTCTCATCCTTAATCACATCTTATCCAATTCTTTCAAAAATAGGCCAATAATCACACGTGTCCGTGCATAATTTAAAAAAAAAAAAACAGACATGCACTCTCAAAATTACAAAAAGTTGTCCTACTCGCTCTCCACTTTCCTAATCCACCAAGCTTTGAAAAAAGTGGTGATAACACTATTCGAGGTCTCATTCTTTTCGCCGCTTAAGTTGGATTAGATTAAGTTTCTTATTCGTAATAAAAGGATGAAAATAAAAATACATTTCGTTTTTTTGAAGGCAATCAACTCAGCAACATAATTCTCTCTCTCTCTCTCTCTCTCTCTCTCTCTCTCTCTCTCTATATATATATATATATATATATATATATATATATATATATATATATATATATATATAGGAAGATATTCTATTAAGGACTCCCTCAAAGATCTCCTCCGTGAGGACCACCCCTTTTTTGATTTTCTAGACCAAATCTCGATGATTTGAACCGCTCAATGTGTTTTAAACATGTTTTCCATGGCTAACGCGAAGAATCACAAAAAAAAAAATACCCAAAAGGGCTTCATCCGAGCAGTTTTTCATAATAATTGTACATATATAGTTTATCGAAAAAAGCTCGAATGAAGCCCTTCTGGGTTTTTTTTTTTTTGGACGAATCCTCGTGGTGACCCTTAAAAACACGTTTTAAATACATTGAGAGGTTCAGATCGTCGAGATTCGACCCCGATCCATGAAGTCCGCAAATTGGGAGTTTGAGGGAGTCCTTAGTAGAACGGGACTGATATAGGAATACACACACACACACACACACACACACACACACACACACCCCACACTTCTAGTCCAAACTCCAGGATTTTAAAAAAATCCGGACCTCATTGATCCCGATCGAATTTCGATGATCTGAACCGTCCAATGTGTTTAAAAGGTGTTTTTTAGGGACCCCCGCGAGAATACAGTTTTGTGAAAAACTGCTCGGATCAAGCCCTTCCCGGTATTTTTTTTGATGATTTCTCGAGGGGGCCCAAAAAAACACCTTTTAAACACATTGGACGGTTCGGATCATCGAAATTCGATCGGGATCAATGAGGTCCAGATTTCTTTAAAATCCGGGATCCCTGACCAGAAGTGGACTGTATATATATATATATATATATATATATATATATATATATATATATATATATAGGATAAGCTTCCAATAAGGGTCCCTTATTGAAAAATACCATGCGGACCTAGCCTTTTTTGTGTTTCCGGACCAAATTTTGACGATCCGAACCGTTCAATGTTTTTAAAATGCATTTTTAAGGGCCTCCGCGAGGATTCGTCCAAAAAAAATACCCGGAAGGGCTTCATCCGATCAGTTTTGGTTAAAAACGCTATATATAACGTTTTTAACCAAAACTGATCGGATGAAGCCCTTCCGGGTATTTTTTTTGGACGAATCCTCGCGGAGGCCCTTAAAAATGCATTTTAAAAACATTGAACGGTTCGGATCGTCAAAATTTGGCTCAGAAAGGTGAGGTCCGCATTTTAACTTCAATAAGGGACCCTTATTGGAAGTTTATCCTATATATATATATATATATATATATATATATATATATATATATATATATATAATAGGAACGAAAAACAAAACCAAAACAAAATAAAATACAAGAAAAATCGCTCAGCTCCAATATCAGACCCGTACTCTATTCGTAGAGGTGGGTGGAGGATTGTAACAATATCTTGACGCTTTCATCATCGTTGTTAGAGAGCTATATAGGAGTATCTTTATTATCATTAATAAAATCTCTTTCGGATTACAGTAATTCCATTAGGAGTTAGGACCATTGCTTAACTTCTTTTATTATTCACACCTATTTTATAATAAAACAAAAATGCATTTACTACATCAAGCGAGTAACTGATTTTCCCACCCTGGCGGGTACTATGGTGATTTTTTTTTTTTTTTGTTTTTTTTTGTTTTTCAGTTGATAGGACAAAGGTTAATTACATCACATATGAATTACAAAGTACCAACCTGGGACAGTACATGTGATAGTCCACGAGACAACCAAGCCCAACAACTTAACCAATACAATAAATAAACCCGTGGGTAGAAACAAAGAAAGGAAATCTCTTGCACGCAAGTAGAGAGATTCGAACTCCTGACCTTCTAGTGAGATGCAAGAGCCCTAACCAACTAAGCTAGCCCCAGTTGGTTGATGAGTTTTCATTGGTACAGCTGAAATTTGTTTGTCTTTTTAATTAAAAAAAAAAAAAAAACTTGAGCGTCCGAGTCAGTTCACACGAACCTCGTACGACCAATTCTTCATTCACCAGCGGACCCGGTTAAAGCCGGAGGAAATCCCTATACAAAATTTGGGTGGTTAGTTTCGTTTTGTATTTTTCCCTGACATGCAAAAGGGAAAAAAATTAAAATTGGTAGGAGTGAGAACAGAGAATCGTAACCGTCCTTAATTAATCCTAACGCGCTTACTAATGTAATCCTACTACATTTTTGTCTTGTTTTTGAGAATCCAAACATTTTCCCACTCATTTTGTCTCTATTAGAAAAAGGCCCACGCTTTTTGTCCCCACAAAAAGTTTACATAGTAGGAGTGAGAACAGAGAATCGTAACCGTCCTTAATTAATCCTAATGCGCTTATTAATGTAATCCTACTACATTTTTGTCTTGTTTTTGAGAATCCAAACGTTTTCCCACTCATTTTGTCTCTGTTAGACAAAGGCCCACGCTTTTTGTCCCCACAAAAGTTTACATACTGAAATTTGTTTAGAGATTTCAGTGTTTGTTTTCGGGAGTTTGTTTCACCTATTCTTGATGTCTTGATCTATGTAATTTGATCTTTTTTATCTACTCCCTCCGTCCCGAAATGTTTGTCTTACTTTTTAATTTCAACATTTTATGTACAATACATAATGGTATCCAAAACTTGTAACTTTTTCAAGTTTGTCCTTCATTAATTAGTTGACTCTAATAAAATAGGAGTTAATCAAGTTTTGAATTTAAATTATTTTCTGGAAAGTGGAAAGTCTTGCCGCCAATGTAATCAGATAACTTTTTCAAAACTTTAGAGCGCACTTTAAATTTTGAACTTTTTAATTATTCTTCTTTCGGTCTCATTGTTTTGATTTTCAAAGAATCTGAAAGGCAGAAATGATATTTTACCAACTTTCTTTTGTTGAAAATTAAATTGGCCCTTTATTTTGGAACAGCCAAAAAAAGAAAATAGGACAAAGCTTTTGGGGCAAAGGGAGTAAGAAAATAGTTTGAAATTCACATTCCTAATCCACCAAGCTATGAAAAAAAGTGGTAATAACACTATGCCTCATTCTTTTCACCGCTTAATTTAGATAAGATTAAGTTTCTTACTCGTAATAAAAAGAAGAAAAGAAAAATACCTCTTCTTTTTTTGAAGGCTATCAACTCGATAGCATATATATAACAAGAATGAAAAACAAAAAACAAAACATATTAAAATACAAGAAAAATCGCTCAACTCCTATATCGAACCCAACTATACTCCATTCGTAGAGGTGAGTAGAGGATTGCAACTATATTCGGATCTTGACGCCTTCATCATCATTGTTGGAGAGCTATATATGAATACCTTCATTGATAGAAACTTATTTACAGATGGTTTCTGCCACACATTGTGGGGCTCATCGTACGATCATTGGAATAATCTGAACCATTCATCTCGTAGGGCCCACAAAATAATGTATTCACGCAAAAAATCAACTTGATCAGGCATTGATAAGTGTGTCAAAAGTTGAATTTTGGTTTGAAAAACGGACGGTCTGGATTCTATCAATAGTTTTTAAGTTAAAATGTCTATGACCGCCCGTTTTTCAAACCAAAATTCAACTTTTGACATACCTATCGACGTACATATCGATGTCTAATCAAGCTGATTTTTTTGCCTGAATCCATTATTTTGAAGGCCTACAAGATAAATGGTCCAGATTATTACAATGTACGTCCGGTGGGGCCCACAAAATCCGGTGGGGAAAAATATTGAATATCATTGAAATCTCTTGGGGTAAAGTTTTGGAAGATAGAGAGGGTTCGTGGTAGGTTAAATTATTGTAGGGGGTGTATGGTGAAAAACGTGAACTTACAGGGGGTGTCCCGGTAAATAACCCAAAAGTTTTTGCTCGAGCAAAACAGGCGTTTTATGAGGCAGCGGCCATAGCAAATTATTTGTCATTATTGCCTATATATATCATCGCATTAGGTCGAAAATTAGAGAGTTGCGGTCATAAGAACCCTAACACGAATATTTCCATCTCTCATCACTTTCGGCGGCTAGGGTTTTGTGCACCTCGAAGAAATACAAAGTATACATGATTATTTGACCCAAGTCCAATCTTTGAGGGGTTTTATCAAATCAACAACATTTATTCTCAGATAAAAAGCCGTTTCGTGGAGTTCGGAAGGCAATTGGTTGGAAGGCTTGAGGATTCAAGATTCGGCAAACATGCAGAGGTGTGATTAACGTGGATTCGGCAAGTAGTTCTTAGGCTTCATAGTGAGGATACACGAACACTGAGTAAGATCTCTTGTATTCACAAATGGTTTTAGTGCATGATTCCTTCCCGTGGTTTTTTTCCGTTTTGGATTTTTCCACGTAAATCTTTGTGTTGTGTGTAATTGATTATTTTTCTAATTTGTGCGATTGATGATTTCTTTCCATATTCAAGTTAATTTAATTTCGAGACTCGATTAAGGAATTTCATAATAAAATTGGAAGACAATATTATATTCAATTGGAGCCAAATTGCTAAATTTTGATGTTTTCATTATTGTGTTGAAGTTACTATTTGGCTCGATTGAGTAGAGGACACATAAAACCTCGTGTTGATTCTTTATAACTAGTTGTGTTAGTAACTTTAGTTTATAGATATTCTAGCTTTGGCATTGCTTTTCCGAAATATTTTTGAACCCTATCATTGGTTATTGCATACATCAAAGCTGTTTGATATTTACCCTATCATGGACACGCAGTGCCCATTTATGGTGAAACATAGGCAAGGGGAAGCGTTTGCACACTTTAAAATAGATGACTGCCGGAAAAAAAAATTGGTCCGAGAGAGTTGGATACAGTTAGGAACTTCAACCAGAAACATTTAAACCGGTGGAATCAAGTAGATACACTGGTGAGGAGGATAATGACCATTATTTGTTCAAGGGATACACTCTTGTGTCCTTACCAATTAATGTGGCTGTAATGACCAATTTTGTTCCGAGTGCAGGGTGGTAATATAATAAAGAACATCTGATTTTTCTTCTGATCTTCAAGTAGAAATTCATTCTAAGTTTGTCACAAGGCAATACCAAAAATGACATGAATTGTCATTTTGAGCAGTACTTATGCTGCAACATTTAGCCTTTCATTGTTTTCTGCCCTTGAAAGAAGAATGTCAATGGTATAAAGAAATGGTTTTGCAATAACTGCATCTATTTGGTGCACTGTGACTGTTTGAAACTCTGGTTGTGAATTTTTCTGAAGCCATGAGAAAGTCTAGCTAGTTTATCATGAGAATAATCTCTTCGGTTGACGAGAAGTACGTAGAATTTTTGCTACCCTGCAATAAGTGTAGGACCCAACATTTTTGGATTTCCTTGGTTAATGCGAGTAGTATATGTGGGAATATTCTTAATTGGTTTCTCTTTTTGCAAGAAAATGCAGGGGGTTCGTTGGATACGTGGATAACAATGTCATCCTTAACAAGTATGGGGTATACAGTGGAAGAGGCTTCAATGGCGGTGGATAAATGTGGTGTGTAGATGACATGTTATTTTCATGCTGTTGTAACCTGTTGATTTGTCAGATGTTTGTTCATCCTAAAAACCTTCAATGTTCGTTTAGACTCCGCTACACTGATCTTGTTGTGGTTCTTCCTTTCTTCTGATTTATCAGATGTTTGTTCATCCTTTCTTACATTTTACGAAGGTCTTATGATTAACCCACAATATCATTTTTATGTTTTCTGATGTCTTTTCTCATTATGTTGGTCCCTGATTCTTTATGTCACTATAACTCGTAGTGTAATCTAAATTGTACAATCATGGAACAATTATCAACCTCCATGGCTTTTGCTAACTAATTTGATATAATTTATCTTCCAATTATGCAAGTTGGAATGCCTTGATCGACGAATTAACAGATTTTATAAGTGCTGCTCAGATGGCCACAACATCAGATGCCCATCTCCAAGAGCTTCCTGGAGAGAATAAGGTTTCCTTCTCTAATTTTTTCTTCTATGAAACATAAGGTGTTCATTTAAGCCCATTTTAGGTCAGGGAAACAATACTTCTTACATTTTTCATAGTTATTTTGGCAAAATAGTTATTTTCCATTAAGTCATGAAAATCCTTGTTTTTTTTTTTAATTGATACTGTTCAAACTAATAAATTTCCACAAAGATTGATCTCTCCTGATTTTCACAGCCCAAGCTAGAGCATGTACCCTGCGGCAACGCTACACGTAAGAGGAAACATGTTGAGAGTGAATTTTGTGGAAGTAAAAAACGAAATGGGCATGAGACGATGATGATGAACGGCGACAATGAGCCCGTTCGTATTCCAAGACCAATGGTTGGCTATGGAGTCCCTAGAGGAGAGGGCCTAATATTGAAAAACAGAAACCTTCCGGAGGCGGCCATCGGGCCACCGTACTTCTATTACGAGAATGTGGCACAAACTCCAAAGGGAGTTTGGGACACTATAAAACTATTCTTGTATGATGTTGAACCTGAGTTTGTAGATTCCAAGTACTTCTGTACTGCCGCAAGGAAAAGAGGCTACATCCACAATCTACCCATCTGCAACAGGTTTCCTACACTTCCATTAACCCCAGACACCATAAATGAAGCATTTCCTTTAACAAAGAAGTGGTGGCCCAAGTGGGATACGAGAACAAAGTTGAATTGCTTGCAGACTTCAATTGCAACTGCAACAATTACGGAAAGGATCCGCAAGGCGCTAGAAGCCTGCTATGATGAGCCTTCTCCGGAAGTGCAAAAGTATGTAGCTGATGCGAGTAGGAGGTGGAATTTGGTTTGGGTAGGAAAGAACAAGGTTGTGCCGCTGGAACCTGATGAAGTGGAAATGCTTTTGGGGTTCTCGAGGAACCATACGAGAGGAGGTGGGATAAGTAGGACTGACAGATGTAAATCACTCGGTAACTCGTTCCAGGTCAATATTTCTTCTCTATAATTGTTCTTCCTTGCATAAATTTGGAAACTGCAACAATCTTGCTTTACACTGCATTAAGTACTATATGAACAGGATTGAGAAAACCCCTTATATGGTTTATTCAAATTCTTGATAAAGAGAAAAATTACCTACCCTTGTTAACATGGAACGAAAAATGAAGCCATTTGTGTGTTCTTCTCTTTTCTGTTTGTTTCCCCTTCAAGAACCAGTTTATTGTTAAAAGATTAGTGTTATTGGAAGGTGCCTTATGCGATAAATTCATTTCAGGTTGACATGGTGGCCTATCACCTATTTGTCCTGAAGGACCTCTACCCAGGAGGTATTAACGTACTTTCTCTCTTCTCTAGGATTGGTGGGGCAGAAGTTGCCCTCCATCGGCTTGGCATTCCCTTGAACAATGTTGTATCAGTTGGGAAATGTGAAGATAACAGAAACATTGTGAGGAGTTGGTGGGAACAAACCAACCAGAAAGGAAACCTTATCGATTTTGCTGATGTACAAAAAATAAATGCCAAAGAGCTGGAGCCGCTTGTTGATCTTGTTGGTGGCTTTGATCTTATTATCGGTGGAAGCCCGTGCAATAACCTCACCGGCAACAACTGAGTCAGTAGGGACGGGCTGAAGGGTAAAGAATCTGCTCTTTTTTATGACTTTTTTCGCATTCTGGATTTGGTCAAGTGCATAATGGAGAAACAGCAGTATGTTTTTATACAGTAAAAGGGGCATTTTGCCTGATATTAGATCCCTTGGATCCTTTTCCTTTTATCAAATTTTGCTTATAGTGACTTGAATAGCATCTTCTAGTTAAGAATAACAGGTTAGAAAATATTGGAATAAGTAAATTCTTGATATTGTTTTCCTTTTTTTTTTTTTTCTCTTGATATTGTTTTGTTGGTTGAAGATGTGGAGAAAATAATTAGTACTATGTTTCTCCCTTTTGGTTGTATCTCCTTGGTACTTTTAAGTAGTGGTTAATATCTGGAAAATCTTATTTTTACCCTGAATTCGAAAGTCTGATTTTGTTTATTTACCAATATAAAACTGTTAAGAGCATCTTCGATCTTTACCCAAACCCAGACTCTAGTCCACGATTTGAGAAAAAAATCTTCAAAAAAGGGTTAGCGGACCCATGCCAAAATTTCTAACTACTAGTTTTGGGTTTTGGTTGGTGGTTTCCGATGCCCGGGGGCGGTTTTCAGTGGCCCCGGGACGTGCAAAATTGTCTGACAAAGGTAGCAGAGGTTAAATTGAGGGTCTACAGAGGTCACAATTGGTGTTGGTGGGGTGTAGTGGTCGGTGGTGCTTGACGGTGGTGTAGTGGTCCGCCCTCACTGTATAAGCAGTAGCAGTCACGCCGTCTCCAGGATAAAATAGACCAGAATACAACATCTGTCTCGATCTTCCTTGCACTGAATGACACCGAAAATACAAAACACAATCAACCTTTCATGCTCTTTGAACTCTGTATATGAAAACGTTTTTTTTTTTTTTTTTTGGTGTGTTTAAAAGACTAGAGAACAGCTCCTTTTATAGACGAAGAGAAAGCATAATTTTGGTAAACAAAATCAATTGATTTTCTCAATCAACCTAAAAATTCTGTGCACGAATTATGCACATGTTTTTATCATTTTTGTAACGGTTCTGTGTGCTGATTAAACCCACGTTTTTTTTTTCATTTCTGTAACGGTAGAAATTTTTTTCCAAAAACGCAGATTGGTTCAAAAGAAAAAATCTAATCTTTTCCTTAAATAAATTTGCAAAATGTGAGGCGCACTTTCGTATGTGCGCGAGGCTTCAATTTCGGAGATTTGCACCCCCATTGCATGCGAGGTTCGCAATGCACTCTCAGTTAACTGATTTCTGGATCGGATTCCCCAAATTAGTTAGGACCTTGGCCCATTCAGTGTGCGCGTGAGGCCTCTCTTTAAGCCTAGCTATTCAATAGCCCCCTCACTTATAGAAAGAGCTAGTCAATGTGGGATAGGAGGTTTTCAAAAAACTTTTTGGAAAAATACACATTCCCAACAGAAAGCCTGTACAAAATTTGTGTCTATGGCCATTTTTTTTTTAATTCAAAGAGAGTAATTAATGGATGTACATCTGTCTTTTCTTCTTCTTTTTTTAAATAACTCGAGTGTTGGGCTACGCGCACCACAACTAGTCCGGGACCAATTTGGAATGAATCTATAATTTGGCGTGTATTTGTTTAGTTAATGTAGGTTGTGGAATGTGATTTGTTTGAAGATCACATTAATTCTCTGCAATTGAGATTTCTTTGAAACAGTCGAATTTGCTTCACTTCGTCTATTACAAATTACAATTATTTTTATTTCAGGAGTGTAGTTGTGCTATATCAGCCATCGTTTGATGGATGGAAGCTATAATTTGGCCTGTATTTGTTTTGTTACCGTAGGTTCTGGAATTTAATTTGGCTCATTTGTTCTGGTAGTATTTTTATTTTAGAAATAGCATAATTAAATTTCCATCCGGAACCTTACATTTGATCCAAGGGTGAAAAATAATCTTCATCATCTTTTTTCCACTATAACCAAACACAATGCTATTACTAATCCTAGAATTTACTCCACTTGTGGAGTATATAACCTCATCTATTATCGCATGGACACCACTTGTTCCCTATATTACCATTTTTAATCACATTTTATCCAATCCTTTTTAAAATAGTCTGACAATCATACGTGCCCGTATATAGAAAAAATAAATAAAAAATAGACATGTACTCTCAAAATTACAAAAGTTGTCCTACTCGCTCTCCACATTCCTAATCCACCAAGCTATGAAAAAAAAGTGCTAATAACACTATGTCTCATTCTTTTCACCACTTAAGTCAGATAAGAATAAGTTTCTTACTCGTAATAAAATGAAGAAAAGAAAAATACCTCTTCTTCTTTTTTAAGGCTATCAACTCGATAACATAATTTATATATATATATATATATATATATATATATATATATATATATATATATATATATATATATATATATATCAAGTGAAAAAAATAAAAATAAATAAAATACAAGAAAAATCGCTCAGCGATATCACACCCAATACTCCATTCGTAGAGGTGGGTGGAGGATTGCAACTATATTCGGATCTTGACACCTTCATCATTGCTGTTGGAGAGCTATATATGAATATTTCCATTGATAGAAACTTATTTATGGATGGTTTGCGCCACACATTGTGGGGCTCACCGTACGATTTTACAATAATCTGAACCGTTCATCTTGTAGGGCCCACAGAATAATGTATTCACGCAAAAAATCAACTTGATCAGGCATCGATAAGTGTGTCAAAAGTTGAATTTTGGTTTGAAAAGCAGGCGGTCTGGATTCTGTCAATAGTTTTTAAGTTAAAATGTGCATGACCGTCCGCTTTTCAAACCAAAATTCAACTTTTGACACACCTATCGATGTATCTATTAATGTATGATCAAGCTGATTATTTTGCGTGAATACATTATTTTGCAAACCTACAAGACAAAAGTCCAGATTATTACAATGTACGTCCGGTGGGGTCCACAGAATTTGGTGGGGCAAAATCTTGATTATTATTGAAATCTCTTTGGGATTAGTTCCATTAGGAGTTAGGACCATTACTGAATTACTTCTTTTATTATTCTCACCTATTACACTTGTTTTATTCTCACCTATTATTCAATAAAACAGATGCATTTACTACGTCAGGCGAGTAACTGATTTTCCCACCCTGGCAGGTACCTTGGTGAGTTTTCATTGGAACAGTTGAATTTTGGTCGTCTTTTTCTAAAAAAAATTTCTGTGTCTGAATTACTTTACGCGAACCTCGTCCAACTAATTTCCCCGTCCACTAGCGAACTTGGTTAAAGCCGGAGGAAATCCCTGTACAAATTTTGAGTAATTAGTTACATTTTGTATTTTTCCCTAACATGCAAAAGGGAAAAAATTAAAATTGGTAGGAGTGAGAACAGAGAATCGTAACCGTCTTTAATTAATCCTAACGCGTTTACTGTAATCCTACTACATGCAAGCAAGACACTGGGCTGCCATGCAAATTGGATTCCCCGGGTATCAGATTTCTTCTTCTTTTCTCCACCTACATTATTGTCTTGTTTTTGAGAATTCAAACGTTTTCGCCGGGGTGGAGCTAGGATTTTTACATAGTGGGGGCGAAGGAGTGGCGGGGTCATATAATTAGATGCTATATATATATTTTTTCAATGTAATAATAGAATTTTTTGAAATTGTAGCAGGGACGACAACCTCATTGTCCTGATCTCGACGCCTTCATCGTCATTGTTGGAGAGATATATTTGAGTATCTTCATTATCATTGAAATCTTTTTCGAATTACAGTAATCCCATTAGGAGTAAGGACCATTACTGACTGACTTCTTTTATTATTCTCACCTATTATTCAATAAAACAAAAATGCATTTATTACGTCAGGCGAGTAACTGATTTTCCCTCCCTGGCGGGTACCTTGTCTCTCTCTCTCTCTCTTAAATTGAGGCGACACCTTCAAAATTCAGCTTCTCTAGCTTCTCTCTCTACACCAATCTGTACGTACGTACATGTGTATCTTCTCCGACTCTGCACCTTGCTTATGTTTTTGTCGTCACTTTGATGTGTTATATAGAGAGTGTATATGGTAAATTCTCAGAAACCCTCTCCATTTCTGCTTTTCAGCTCTGTAGGAAAGTTTCTGCTGGAGAGAAATTCACAGTCGGAGTCTATTTCAACCTCGCATTGATCATCATCAAGTGAGTTTTCATTTTGAATTTTGTTCTGTCCATTTTTTAATAACTTGGGTGTCCAAGTCAGTTTACGCAAAGCTCATATAGTCAAACCAATTTCTCCGTCCACTAGCGGATCCAATTAAAGCTAGAGGAAAGCCCTGTACAAATTTTGTTAGTCTATTGCCAATTTTTTGAATTCAAAGAGAGTAATTAATGTATGTACAACTGTCTCTTTCTTTTAAGTTAAGTGTTGGGCTACGCGCACCTGGACTACTCCGGGACCATTTTGTTCTCTAGAATTGAGATTTAGTTGAAACAGTTGAATTGAGTTCGTTTATTAGATGGATCGACGCTTTGCTTCGACTTCTATATGTTCTATCATTAGTGGTTTTGGGATTTGATTTGGTGGACCGTGGATGCTTTGAGAAGAGGGATATAGTACTAAGTTGCAAGCATTCTACGTAATTATCTCGCCGTTGTTTACTTTTTAGTATTATTTCAAAGTGAGTGTGTTTATTTTGATGAAACTTGGTTTATGGGATTCAAGAGGGAATGAAACTTGTGCAAGCAGCAAATGTATAAATTTACAACAGCAAATGTAAACAATTTTTTTTGCAGAATCTTCCGATTGGTTTGGTAATTTACATGACTTTGAAACCGACAGATTAGTTTTTTGAACATGGAATAAAGTACTTGAACAATAGTTGAAGGACAATTTGGTTTCCCTTCCTGGTTTCGAACCCTAAGGGCCCAATGTCAAAGAGCCACCATTGCCGTTGTTAAAATTTGTGTATTGGCCATCAAACGTATGTAACGTCTTTCATACATTTTTCTTACAGGTTGAAAGCTTTTTTGGCCAAACTAGTGGTTTCTGCAACATGGTATGTACTCCTTCTCGCAAAATCTATATACACGGAACATGAACTGCGAATCTTCTCCTTTTGGACACCACTATATCAATACCTACGAGTTAAACAAAGCTATAGTGCTTGCAATCACTCTTATGCTGGTTAATAATTAGATGAGATAGTTCTTGTCATCAACTCTTTGGACTCTAATGATACTTCTTTATTGGGGTGCTTCACTTGTTCTAGGACGGGAATGCCTCAGGTGAGCAGAGTGACAATATAGACTGGGATACTGAAGATGAACAAGAAATTCAGAACTTTCCATCATCTCCATGTACAAATTTGACAAATCCTGGCACGGGAAATATTGCAGGTGTTGGGGAGGTAAATGTTTTAGGCTCACAGCATACATAGCAGTGGGAGTTCCTATTTTGTTGCAGCACCTAGTTTGTTGACCCCTTATTGGCGGATGAATTGCGTAAACTTGTAAATGGATAACTTTTGAATGTCGCAATAGTCCTTTATGCAACTAATCACTACTGGTTAATGCCATCAACAGATATGGTAAAAGTGTAGTTTATATCCCAGGATTTGTTGATGTTTTATGAGATTTAAGTTCCGCTTGTTATATTATATCAAGAAGGAAATCATAGGGGATAACAATAACAGTTCAATTTCCTTATATATAGAACAAATCACAGTGCATTATAGTTGAATTTCCTTCAACTAGATGTTGGGAACAATTAGATAAACTGATAAACCAATGGCAGTTCATAAAAACAAGAAGATAACCAATTTTTCACTCTTTTTTTACCCGCTAACAGTTGGTGAAGGTTGCTTGAGTATCACACGCATTTTTATCTTATCAACGTTTGCACTGGCCAACAAGGAAAGGGTAACATTACCCTTGGCTGAACAAGTTAAATATGGCTCCTTGTTGGCTTGAGGTATATTTAGCATTTGTAGAGATGCATGCCAATGCTGGATCTTTAAAATGCAATTTCTGAATTCTCTATATTGAGATTAGGATTCTGCTTTTCAGAAAAAAAGGTTATATCTTTCTCATGTTTATCCTAAAAGGAAATGACACAAGTGACCCTTCTCAAATAGTATGATTATCAATTGAAAATGTAGCCATAAACAACTACTCTGTAGCCCTATTGTAGGGATCACAGCTCTGCAATAGGAAACAGCAAATTTTTAGAACAAATGCACATGGCCAATTTCGGTCAGAACATTTAATTGACTTCTTTCCACGGTAAAAGAAAAGAATCAAACTTAGGGTGGAATTTATGGGACTACGTCTCCCAATACGCGTACCCTAAAATGAGTTCTTCGGTAACCTGTTGTATTTATCTATTTCAGTTCCTAGTTGACATGGACTTCACGACCGTTCCTAGCAGCATTATTCAGTAACATTGTAAAAGAGGATGCTCATAAGATCTTGTTATGCATTCATTTGTTCGCCAATGCAGAAGATGTGAAGGCCTCCTTTTCTTGTGAACTTTTTCAAAGCTTTGTTACCAAAGTAGTGCAGCATTTCCTGCACTAATAGACATGTCCCTTCAGGGACACCCCATTGGCTTCGGTTGATTCCCCAATAAAGAGTTCCGAGATTCGAGTCTCCTTTAATTGCTTCTCTTTGAGAGAAGTGAGCCAAGAGGTTTCTTTTTTAATTCCATTATCACGCTTGTGATTTCTTTTCCTTTTAACTTAGTTTAATTAACACATACTGTTGCTCCGTTTGAGTGGTGAACCCTATACTTTGGTTTTTGTCCTTTGAGTTTTCTTCTTTGAATATTACTTGCTCTATGACACTGTACATTCTCATACATATTTCGAAACTTATATCCAGGCGAGCTCATCAACAAGTTCTTGCCACTCCAAGTTGATGAATCATTTTGTAGGAATGGGGTTTCCTGAGAAAATTGTTGGGAAAGCTATTCAGGAGAATGGTAAGTGCACTGTTGCTTCTTTGATGGTTATATCTTAGCTTGAAAACAACGCTTATATTTCAGCAATATGCAGGCGAAGGAAATACAGAAGCAATCTTAGAAACATTGCTTACATACTCGGTGAGTAGTATATACCTCATTCTCAGATTCCGTCCTTACCAATATTATGTCGAAGATTGTCTGGCACAGTGACCGTATAAGCCTCATTCTCAGGTTTCATACCCAGTCTTTGATAGCTCTGATTATAAGCCACACAATAGAGTTGAAATCGCCTCCAAGAACAATTTGACATGTCTAAAACTGTCACCTTTCATAAATTAATCCACTGTTCCGTCTTTGAAATTGTATTTTTTCTCTTAAGGAAATTGTATTTTTTCTCTTAAGGAAATTGTATTCATTTCAGCGTACTTGAGTTATTTCCACTTTCTTGCAGGCTCTTGATCCTCAACAACAGGAACCAGTCGATTCTGATTACAGTTTTTCAGAATATGATGACACATTTGTAGATGATATATCAGATTCAGATAGTTGGTCTAGAAATGCGGTAGCTATGCTTTCTACTACTTTTAGTTCTTCGTCAGATTTGTTGTAATGTTCTATCACGTCACTCATCTAACCTACCTGTTTGAACAAAATTACATACAAGTAGAATTCATTTCTATCTAGTCGAAGTGTCCAACTGGCACAACTATCAGGGAATAAAACTGTTTCAAAATTGGCGGTGTAATGTTAAGGGTCTTATGTTTTGCAAAGCTTAGCACGGATAAACACATTCAAATCTCTAAGATCATGGATCCTAACAAATCTTCAGTTGATAAATTCTGCACTTGCGAGCAATGCAATACTAGAGTACTTTCATATGCAATACTATTTAGGCATTTTGGGTTTAGGGTTTAGGCACTTTGAATTTAAGCACTTTGAAAAGAAAAGGGAAAAAAAAAAAAAAACCAACTTGACCCGGTGGGAATTATTTTGATCAAAAGTGGACTTAGTGGTAATCGCCCAAAACGACGTCGTTTTGGGTGATTTTCGGGGTGATTTGTAGGGGCTGATTACTAGCACCCCCGGATCCGTATGACTACAGTCCAATCTTCGAAAATGGCAAAATCATGGGATATTTGCATTAGATTTTGGCAATCTCTTACAATTATGACAATAGTTTCACCTATTTCTTTCTTTTAATAGAACCCCTAAATACAATTTGAATGTGACCTTTTAGGAATAAAATCGGAAGATGATATTATATTCAATTGGAGCAAAATTGCTAAATTTTGATGTTTTACTTATTGTGTTGAAGTTACTATTTCGCTCGATTGAGTAGGACAACATCACACATTGAAGGAAACATAAAACCTCGTGGTGATTCTTTATAACTAGTTGCGTTAAGTAAGTTTAGTTTATAGATGTTCTACCTTTGCCATTGCTTTTCCAAAATATTTTCGAACCCTATCATTGGACATGCAGTGCCTATTTATGGTGAAACATAGGCAAGGGGAAGGGTTTCCACACTTTAAAATAGATGAGTGTCGGAAAACAAATTGGTCCGAAAGAGTTTGATACCGTTAGGAACTTCGACTAGTAACATTTAAACTGGTGGAATCAATTAGATACACTACTGAGGAGGATAATGACCATTATTTGTTTAAGAGATACTCTCTTGTGTTCTCACCAATTAATGTGGCTGTAATGACCAATTTTGTTCCGAGTGCAGGGTGGTAATATAATAAAGAACATCTGATTTTTCTTCTGATCTTCAAGTAGAAATTCATTCTAAGTTTGTCACAAGGCAATACCAAAAATGACATGAATTGTCATTTTGAGTAGTACTTATGCTGCAGCATTTAGCCTTTCATTGTTTTTTGCCTTTGATAGAAGAATATCAATGGTTTTCTTGGTACAAATATATGTCTACTTGTATCAAGTAATGGTTTTGCAATAACTGCATCTGTTTGGTGCATTGTGACTATTTTGAAACTCTAGTAGTGAATTTTCCTGGTCTACCTAGTTTATTATGAGAATAATCTCTTCAGTTGGGGAGAAGTAGAATTTTTTTACCCTGCAACAAGTGTAGGACCCAGCACTTCTGGATTTCCCTGGTTAATGCGAGTAGTACATTTGGGAATATTCTTAATTGGTTTCTCTTTTTGCAGGAAAATACAGGTGCTTTGTTGGATACGGGGAAGACAATGTTGTCCTTAACAACCATGGGGTATACGGTGGACGAGGTTTCAATGGCAATCGATAGATGTGGTGTGTAGATGACATAGTATTTTTATGCTGTTGTAACCTGATGATTTGTCAGATGTCATGCCATTATAGTAGTGATGTTTGTTAATCCTAAAAACCTTCAGTGTACCTTCAGTCTTTGCTACACTGAACTTTTTGAGGTTCTTCCTTTCTTCTTGGCCTTCTAATTATTTTTGCTTGTTTAACTTCCCATGTTGAATTTTATATTTTCCAAAGGTCTTATGATTAACCCACAATATAATTTTTTAATTTTATTTTTATGTTTTTTTTATATCTTTTCTCATTAGGTTGCTCCTTGATACTTTACGTCACTATAACTCATAGTGTAATCCAAATTGTACAATCATGCAACAATTATCAACCTCCATGGCTTTTGCTAACTAATTTGATTCGGGAAAATAATTTATCTTCAAATTATGCAGGTCCGAATGCCTCGATCGATGAATTAACGGATTTCATTTGTGCTGCTCAGATGGCAACAACATCAGATGCCCATCGACAAGAGCTTCCTGAAAGGAATAAGGTTTCCTTTTCAAATTTTTTCTTCTGTGAAACGTAAGGCTCATATAAGCCTATTTTAGGTCAGGGAAACAATACGTTACACATCTTTTATAGTTATTTTGGCAAAATAGTTACTTTCCAGTAAGTCATCAAGATCCTTGTTTTTTTTTAATTTTTTATTGATACTATTCGGACCATAAATTTCCACAAGATTGATCTTCTCCTGATTTTCACAGCCCAAGCCGGAGCATATGCCCTGCAGCAACGCTACACGTAAAAGGAAACACGTTGAGAGTGAATTTTGTGGAAGTAAAAAACAAAATGGGCATGAGACGATGATGATGAACAGCGACGATGAGCCCATTCGTATTCCAAGACCAATGGTTGGCTATGGAGTCCCTAGAGGAGACGGCCTAATATTGAAAAACAGAAACCTTCCGGAGGCAGCCATCGGGCCACCGTACTTCTATTACGAGAATGTGGCACAAACTCCAAAGGGAGTTTGGGACACTATAAAACGATTCTTGTATGATGTTGAACCTGAGTTTGTAGATTCCAAGTACTTTTGTGCTGCAGCAAGGAAAAGAGGCTACATCCACAATCTACCCATCTACAATAGGTTTCCTATACTTCCATTACCCCCAGACACCATAAATGAAGCGTTTCCTTTAACAAAGAAGTGGTGGCCCAAGTGGGATACAAGAACAAAGTTGAATTGCTTGCAGACTTCAATTGCAACTGCAACAATTACGGAAAGGATCCGCAAGGCGCTAGAAGGCTGCAATGATGAGCCTTCTCCGGAAGTGCAAAAGTATGTAGTTGATATGTGTAGGAGGTGGAATTTGGTTTGGGTAGGAAAGAACAAGGTTGCGCCGCTTGAGCCTGATGAAGTGGAAATGCTTTTGGGGTTCCCTAGGAATCATACAAGAGGAGGTGGGATAAGTAGGACTGAGAGATACAAATCACTAGGTAACTCGTTCCAGGTCAATATTTCTTCTCTATAATTGTTCTTCCTGGCATAAATTTGTTAACTACAACAATCTCACTTTACGCTACATTATAATGTCTTGAAAAGCAAGGATATTGAAATTAAATGGTTCCCGTTTTTCATATGGCCTCTTTTCAAGAAACTGGTCACTTAAAAAACTACTAGAAAAGCCCGGCTCATTGACGGACGTGGAAATGGCAGCAAGCTAGTTTTGCATAATAAGAACTCTTTAGATATAGCATAAACAATCAAAATTTATTAATTTTTAACTTTTCAAGACATTGGTTGAGATACTTGGCTCAGGTACCATCTGATTAGGTCCCATCTTATTAAGTACTATATGAACAGGGCTAATATAAAAAAAAAGGTACCATACGAACAGGACTGACAAAACCCTTATATGGTTTATTCAAATTCTTGATAAAGAGAAAAACTACGTACCCTTGTGAACACAAAAGAAAAAATGAAGCCATTTGTGTGTTCTTCTCTTTTCTGTTTGTTTCCTCCTCAAGAACCAGTTTCTTGTTAAAAGATTAGTGTTATTGGAACTTTGCAAGGTGCCTTACGCGATAAATTCATTTCAGGTTGACACGGTGGCCTATCACCTATCTGTTCTGAAGGAGCTCTACCCAGGAGGTGTTAACGTTCTTTCTCTCTTCTCTGGGATCGGTGGGGCAGAAGTTGCCCTCCATCGGCTTGGCATTCCCTTGAACTATGTTGTATCAGTCGAGAAATGTAAAGTTAACAGAAACATTCTGAGGAGTTGGTGGGAACAAACCAACCAGAAAGGAAACCTTATCGATCTTGCTGATGTACAAAAAATAAATGCCAAGGAGATGGGGCAGCTTGTTGATCTTGTTGGTGGTTTTCATCTTATTATGGGTGGAAGCCCGTGCAATAACCTCACCGGCAACAACCGAGTCAGTAGGGACGGGCTGAAGGGTAAAGAATCTGCTCTTTTTTACGACTTTTTTCGCATTCTAGATTTGGTCAAGTGCATAATGGAGAAACGACAGTAAAATTACAGTAAAAGGGGCATTTTACCTGATATTAGATCCCTTCGATCCTTTTCCTTCTATCAACTTTTGCTTATAGTGACTTGAATAGCATCTTCTAGTTAAGAATAAAAGGTTAGAAAATATTGGAATAAGTAAATTCTTGATATTGTTTTCTTTCTTTTTTTCTTGATATTGTTTTGTTGGTTGAAGATGTGAAGAAAATAATTAGTACTATGTTGCTATCGAAAGAATTGATGAAGATTCCTTTTTGTGGATATGGCCTTCTCCCCCTTTTGGTTGTATCTCCTTTGTACTTTTAAGAAGTGGTTAATGTTTGGAAAATCTTATTTTTACCCGGAATTCAAAAGTTTGATTTTGTTTGTTTGCCAATACAAAATTGTTAAGATCATCCCCGATCTTTACCCAAACCTAGACTCTGGTCCACCATTTGAGAAAAAATCTTCAAAAAACGGTCAGCGGACCCATGCCAAAATTTCTAACTACTAGTTTGGGGTGTTGGTCGGCGGTTTCTGATGCTCGGGGGTGGTTTTCAGTGTCCTCAGGATGTGCAATATTGTCTGAGAAAGGTAGCAGAAGTCAAATTGAAGGGCTACTAACGTCGCGATTGGTGTTGGTGGTGGTGTAGTGGTCGGTGGTGCTTGACAGTGGGTGGCAGTCGATCTGATGGTGGGGTGGGCGGACTCACAGAAGAGAGAAAGAGACCCGAGTTGTAGCTCCCAAAGTGAGCGGTGGAGGACGCTGGTGAGAGTGACGGCAGTGGTGCTCAAGACTCAAGAGTTAAGAGTAAGAGCTGGAGAATTCGTATCAAAAGAAACTTTTACTCAAATTTTAAATTAAATCGTGAAAATGCTATAAAAGACAAGCAAAGCTACACGTTGTGGTGAATGTACATAATACGAGTAAATAAGAAATATGTACATAGAGCATCCGTTGGCATTTATCTAAATCAGAAAAGAGTATCAGTTGGCATAGTGGCAATATTGGTTTTGGAGACATGCAATGTATTTTCTAAGTAACTTATAGACTTTTGACTTCTTTTAACGACTACATTTTTCTTTTCTTACTTCTTAGTGAACGTTGACGGTGTCTTTCCCCGTACAAAGAAAGTTTGTATTATTTCTCCTTTCATTTAATAACAAAAAGGTTCAAAACTTTCAAACACCCCCCAAAAAAAAGAAGGATCACAACATAGAAGAGCATCTCCGGATGGCAACGGGCAGGTTAAGGCGGGTTTTGATGATACCAGCCCCGACCCTAAAATTCCCGAACCACTCCTAACCCGACCGGGTAATTTATGGGTACCCCTCCCTTGCCCCTATCGGGTATAGCGTTTACCTGCTCGGCTGCCCCGCCCCTATTTTTTTTCACATATTCGTAAAGTATGTTTTAGACTCCAATATTAGTGAGCACAATTGATAAAAGTTCGCAAATTAACTTTTACAACTTAACCAAAATCTACTATCTAATGTTGTATTTTGGTTGTAAAAATAAAATTATAAGAATACAAATAAAATAGAAAAAAAAAATCCTACCCTATCGGGGCGGGGTAGGGCGGGTTCGGAGCGGACCGGGTTGAATTGCCATCCCTAGCATCTCCAGCGATTCCTGTGCATTTTGCCTAGAAAAAATGCAATTTTCTGCAATAGTTGGTCATTAAATGAATGCAATCCCCAATAGTCTAGCCATTTAACGAAATAAGGGTTTGCAACCAATTCAAAATCTACCTAGAAGAAATTAGAGAGAGTGAAGGTAGAGCAAAGACTCACATTAGAGTTTGCGACACCGACGATGAGATGAGATGACACAGACGATAAGATGATGCCGACGATGACTCCAACAAGGTAGATCTATTCTCTGATGACGTCAAAACGACGACCTATGAAGTTGGCGACACAGATGATGACGATGACCGTAGTCGGCGGCTAACAAGGATGTAGAGAGAGAGAGAGAGATATGGTATTTAACAAAATTAGGGTTTGAAATCAATCTGAAATCTACCAAGAAGAAATTAGAGAGAGAGAGAGGGGGGGAGAGAGAGGGAGAGAGAGAGAGAGAGAGTGAAGGTAGAGTAGAGACTCACATTAGAGTTTGCAATGCCGACAATGATATGACGCCGACGATGACTCCAACGAGGTAGATCTATTCTCTGATGACTTCGTAACAACGATCAATGAAGTAGGCAACACAGATGACGATGATGACCGCAGTCGGTGGCTGACAAGGCTGGAGAGAGAGAGAGAGAGAGAGAGAGAGAGAGAGAGAGAGAGAGAGAGAGAGAGAGAGAGAGATATGGTATTTAACAAAATTAGGGTTTGCAATCAATCTGAAATCTACGAAGAAGAAATTTGAGAGAGAGAGTGAAGGTAGAGTAGAGACTCACATTAGAGTTTGCGACTCCGACAAAGAGATGACGCCGATGCCGACGAGGAGATGACGCTGATGCAGACGATGACTCCAACGAGGTAGATCTGTTCTCTGATGACTTCGCAACAATGACCAATGAAGTAGGCGAGGCATTTGACGATGACCTAGTCGGCGACCGACAAGGCTGGAGAGAGAGAGAGAGAAAGATGGCCTATCAAGGCTACCGAGGTTGAAGGCAAGGCTGTTGGGTGGAGGGTTTGAGCGTTCTTCTCAGCAAAATGCTAGAGAGGGTAAATTGCCGAGGCAGTTAGGGATGCTCTAATATACTTAGCTTAACTATTACAATTTCCAACCGCAATATCAATCATCTTGAAAGGAGTCAAGTTTAATGTACCATTGACCAAAAAATATCTATAGCTCCAATTGAATGCTAATAAATCTAGAATTTAAATTATTTCCACCGCCGGCGGAAACAAAAGTTTCTTCCAAATCGATTGCATTGCGTCACATGTTCATGTTCTACTATTTGGGACCACTATTTGAACACATGATACAATGCAATTGATTTGGAGGAAACTTTTGTTTCCCCTGGCGGTGGAAATAACTTAATCCCATAAATCTAAGCATAGATTTCTATCTCTATTACCTTCCGCGTTTTCTTTTGATTATTGATTTCTTAATTTAACGTATCACACCGTAACTAAACATACCTTAGATCTCGCATATAGACACAAAAATAATGAAAAATAGAGATAATTTGCATAAATTTGCAATCAAACTTAATTCACTTGCTTGTATTCTTTTCATCTAGTTCTTGAAATTGAGAAAATATTTTTGTTATAGATTACTCTCTTTCAGTTTTTAAAAAAAGGAAATAGATCCTCTCTGATCCAACTTCTGAACTGAATGAGACAGTCATTGTCTACATCGTAGGTTGATAACGGCAATCATTCGAATTTATTAATCAACTCTAATCAATGGTTCGGATTTGCAGCAAATAGACGATGTAAAATGAGTAAATCCGACCATTAATTGCAGAAAATAGACTCTGTAAAAATGTGGACTGTCTCGTCCAGTCCAAATGTAAGACCAAAAAGGATTCGTACCCTCTTAAAAACAGAAATGATTGGAACACAATCATGTGGACACAACCGAACACAACCCCTCACATACACGTAGACTCCAGACACAATTATTACACGAGACCCACGTGTATGTGAAGAGTTGTGTTCGGTGTTCTGTCTGGTTGTGAAGAGTTGGGTTGTTTGCATTGCAAGTGGGCCAAACCAATTTCCTGACACGACTCAGTGTTTAGTTGTCAGTTTTGAGATAAGTTTTTAAGAAATCCTGTAATAGCATTTTCAATTTGGATGACCGGAATCTTGAGTAGAATTAGGAATACGATTACCAGGAATCAAATTTCTGTGATTTTTCTTAGATAGGAATAGGAACATGATTACTGGGAATCGAATTCGTAGGAATTTAATACCTGGAAGAATTATATTTCGGTGTTCGGATTAATTCAATAGTCTTATGCGGGAAATAATTATTTTGGAAAATTATCAAAGTCAATATTTCCTTTTTCTTAATGAATGAGTCAGGAATCTGAGATTCCCATGGGTTGAGAGAGGGATCAAAATCCAACTCAGTTTGGAAATGTGATTCCTGATTGAATATGTCATCAGAAATCACGTTCATATTCCTGTCTTTGCCAAACGTCAGACTCAGAAAAGCCTAGCATAGCCTAGCATCACATTCTCGTTCCTGTCTCTTCCAAACATTGAGTAGAAGGTATCACATTCTCATTCCCCCTTAAGATTACTACCATCCAAACTGAACCTTAGGTATTAGTCTGTGAGGTCTCAAATTCAACTCAATAGAACGATGTGAACCTACCGTCCTAATCTAACATATTGTATATACTAATTAGCCTCCTATCGTCTTGAAAAAGAAAAAAAAAAAAAAAAAAAAAAAAAACCTAGTATGAAAGAAGTCGATGGAATTACTCTCAATTGCATGTTCAAGTGCAGTTATATGTCTTTACTAATGAAAAAATGAAAAAATGTGATCTTTTTTAGATTTCTGTTACTCTGTAATCTTTGAACGGAATGGAAAATAGTTTCTGACAGCCCTGTGACCGCATCTGAGCCGTTGATCTCGTCAATCAAAGGCTCGGTTTTCATCTCCGCGATAGACAATTCAAATTTACTGAGTGCCAGAAAAAAATCAGGATCGTTAAAAACACATCTGACAGCTTGGATGCCGCCCTCCAAGTCCCCGTTTCCTTTCGTAATTACATATCCAAAGCTATATAACGTAATTACCAAAGCATAGGAGATTAATACCAACCCATTTTCGTAGAAGTCTCAATTTTTTTAAGCATAATTTAATAAAGAATTGCCATTCTTCTTTTTTTAAACAATCTCCAAATAAAAAGTTCATTAATAAATTATCATATGAATTAGATTCCGCGCCATTGAATTTTCTAGTTGTTGGATTGAGGCCTGGTTTGGCTTAATAAGCCACTCTTTTTTGTTGTTGTTGTCATTATTCAATTTTGTTTTTGTATTTGTTAGTTTCGCGTCAAATATTTTGTGGATATTCGACGAGACAAATTGAAAAAGTAAAATATCATGATTCAAACTCAATTTTCTAAGAAGACAAAAATTGACCGAAAACGAAACTACAAAAACGAAAAAAATTGAATAAATACAAAGAAAAAGAGTAAGCCAAGTGGCTAATTTAAGCCAAACTACTGAACTAGAGCTGATTACAATTAAATTTCCATTCCCAACATTTCATTTGGTCCAAACACGGTCTAAGTTAAACACCAAACGTCACCTTGACACTTTAGTGGGCTTGTTTGATTGTGGGGAAGGAGGGGTAAGGCCCACATACTTCCCATTATTCTATGGTTGACACCCAAATTTGGCCCGACCACTCGGGATTTCAACATTGAACGACGCCAATTTAACTGTATTTATCTCCGCGTCGCAACAAGAAGTTTGACTGTTCCTGCGCCCCAATCGGACACCGGCAGAGAGATCAATCAAAAGCATTGCAGAGCATTGTGTGTCTCAGGAGCGAACAACACGAGATCACTTTCCGGACTACCACTCCTGACTGAACTTTGCTTTGTTTATTCCAATTGATGGCTGATTCATTCCATGGATTAAATAAATCAATGTCAGTGGCCCATTAAAGAAAGAAAGTGGTGTAGCATGTGCTGGGGAAATTCAAATGGAGATTTAATTGCAGAGTCCGGATGATATCTTGTTTCGCCCCACGAAACACATGCCAAGCACATAAATTACATGCGCCATACCATATTATTCCGGGCATTAAAACAAGAAGTTCGGCTGTTCCTGCGTCCCGATCGGACTCCATTTTGAAAATTAGTCGAGAGCATCGCAGACCGGATGGAGCTAATTATTCAAACAATCCCAGTGAGGATTTTCTTTGTTTATTCAAAAGGGGAACTTCAGTGCAACACCAATTGGATTTTCCAAAGCTCGGTGGAGCTTCTGCCGACACCCCTTGTCAGTGAGGCAATTGTTTATTTCAAAGGCAGATTCAGTGGAGGAATTCGGTTGAGTGGGTTCAGCACCGAGTGCCACGTGTCAGCTTCCAAGGCATCTGATTATCTCCTGCTTCAATCTCAGCCGTTGATCTCCACCACAAGCTCCCATGCGCGCGTCACACAGGATCATTGTCCTTTCTCACCCAGTCAGCCGGTCACCAAGTTATGTGTCTGGTATCATCTTTCACATGCCTATAAATGGCAGCAGCTTTGCTGCATTGGAGGGAGAGGGGGAAAAGGAAAAAAGGAAAGAAAACCAGAGAGGAGGGAGGACGCCAGGAAGGAAAAAAGGAAACTCTCTCAGCTCTCTCTCTCTCTGATCCAGAACCAAACCCCTGCACCACCTTTCTTTTCCAGCCTAAAACCCGAGAGCAAATCTCTCATTCACCAGTCCAGAAAAATCAGAGCTTCAAGCTCAACAAAAAAGCCTCTGCTTCCCCACATAGAAAAACACAAAGCCTTTGCCTTAGTCCAAAGCCCACCAAAAAATCCAGTCATCTCATTTTCCATTACAGTCCGACCGAGGTCTTGTAATTTGTATTTTTATACGCGACAACGTTAATATAACTCGAAAATAGTGAAAACCGAATTCGGCACTTTTTCAAGTTATATTTTCGTCTAGCATATATAATTCCAATCAATTGCCACCAAAGGTGAGGAAGATGTAATTTTACACAGGGGGTTTATCCCCCCTTTCAGTTTCAATGTTCAAAAAAAACAGTCATTCAATATTTTTTTTTTGTATATTTATGTGAATAAATATATTGTTAGCGGAACCTCAAGGTAGCCTGTGACCGATTGATGACGATTTTCAAAGTAGTCTATAAATCGAGTCTCAGCGATAAAGGATTCCGCTCCATTAAAAATTAGAAGTAAGATTTGCAATTGGTCGGGTTTCCCCCTGGCAAATCTTATTTCTAGAAAAAAATAATAAAATCAATGCAATGATAATCCATATGTTGAAATCTGAAAATGCGAGACGTGGAAGGTGGGAATCCACCCGAAACATGCTCGGACCTTTAGATTCCGACATATGAATTTCATAATAATTTAATTTCCTGTATTCTTTTATTCCATTATTTGCCAAGGATATTTAATTGAAAAAGGCTAAAATTGAGAAAGCGCTGAACAGACGACGTGGGGTGCCTAACACCTTCCCCACTCGCAGAAAATCCCCGAGCCCATCTCTGATTCCGCAAACCAATAAAAAGAGAGTCAATTTTCAAGCCCGTTTGAAAGAAGAATTTGCTCAAATGAAAGAAATAAAAAAAGAGAGTTAAAACCGTTTTCTTAAAGTTTGTCTTTGAAAAACAGTTTTAACGGGTGACCTGACACACCCGAATTCAATGTTAGGTGGCGACTCTGAAATTTTAATAAAAGCGTGAGTCACAGCTGCAAACCTCATAATTCACAATCGTCGCATATAAAAGTCATGATTTTGAAAGCATCGCCAAAATGCCCACCGAAGTGGAGCAGGCGAGCGGCCGGTAAAAATCGGGGCGCGACAGCTGGCGACTCTGCTGGGGAAAACTAAGCGGATTTCGGCCTTCTATCAAATTTGACATTTTCAAATAAATATCCTTGGCATTCCAGTTGCTAACAGAATTTTCATTCTCCTATCTCAGGTAAAAAAAAAAAATGCAAATCGCAAGAAAAAAACTAACATTTGTTTTGCAGGGCATACATTGCGCATATATATATATTTGTCAAGAACTCCCTCCGGAGATTTCAAAAAAAAAAAAAACTCAAAATTTTCAGCATATCATTCAGCACTACATACCCTCTCTTCTCAATCTCCATTCTTTTTTACAACTTTCAACCCTGTAGGACTAGAACGTGCTCTTAAGTATACCGGTACTATCGGATGGCGATTTTCAAAGTAGCCTACGGTAGTATCCGTCGAAACGGAGCCAACTCACATCACCAACCTGAGAAGGTTCCATCTTTTATGGGGCTGGAGGTTTGAAGATGTGGGAGCCATAAACCTAGAAAATGCATTAGTCAAGCCAAAGCCATCATGCTACATGTAGCACCAAAAAAAAAGAGTCAGCCTAAGCCCTTGCATTATAAGGCATCATGAAAAACGGAGGGAGTTCTGAACTGCCATTATCCTAAACCTGTCCTAACAATTTTCTCTCCTCTGCCACCCAAGGTAGTAGAGAGCTTCTCGTTGCAGAAAACGGCACTCCGGATACATTCCAAATTCTCTTCCCGGAAGTCCTGCCCTCACTAGGTCTCTGTCTAAAGCAATGGTAGAGGAAAACCATCCCAGTCAAAATGAGCCTGAGGCCGTCCCTCTGGCTGACCACATTGCGCTCCAAAGGGAGGTTGAAAATCTCCAAGCCATGGTCCAACATCTGTTAGCTCGGGATCATCCCAACACCGGGCTATCAACACCTCTACAATCCACTCGGGTAGGGGCATCTGTCGCCTCGCACCTCCCATCAAACCAACTCAGTATCGGGCAATCAATACCGCATCCATTTATTGGGGCAGGGGCAGCCGTCATCCAGAATCCCTCACCAATTCAAAACCACACTGGGGCAGTCCCCTTACCAATCATTCCCAATTCACCCGGGGGCATAGACCCAATTATAAACCTGAAAATCAAGCACCTAGAGGAAGCCCTCAAAGCCATGCAAGGGCCAAATGCTTACCCATCCACCAAATTCTCAGACCTCTGCTTTTTTCCAAACCAACCCCTTCCAGCCAAATTCAAAATACCAGACTTCACCAAGTTCAATGGGACCACCAATCCCATGACCCATCTCCGACTGTATGCCGGGGCACTCAATGGTCTCCCCAATCCAAACATGCTTATGATGCAACTATTCCAGCATAGTCTTACCGGACCTGCCGCACAGTGGTTTGCCCGACTAGACCTTCACCGCATCCAGACATGGGCTGAATTGTCCCAAGAATTTGTCAAGCAGTATCGACACAACACAAACATAGGCATAGACCGCATGCACTTGTTGAGAATGGAACAAGAGCCGGAAGAAACATTCCGAGCATATGCCTTGCGCTGGAAAAACTCAGCCTCCCAAGTCGAACCCCCACTGCTTGATTATGAATATGTGCATCTGTTTGTGCAAACCTTGGATGGAATCTACTATGAGAAGTTGTGTACTTCCATTGGGAGATCCTTTTCAGAAATAATCCAACAAGGAGAAATGATCGAAGAAGGGATCAAAACAGGGAAGATAATTGACCCCTATGCCCCATGGTGAAAACCGAGCCTTCTCCTTCAATGCCAAGCCTGGTAGCCAGAAACTCCTGAAGGACTGAAGCCAGATTCCCAAAGCTCTCAAAGCACCATCCAATCAATCACAACACCCTTGTCAAGCAAAACTCTCAATAATTGCAGTCCACTGCAAAATGGGGGCACCCCCAAACTCACAATCTCTGAAATGCAATGAGTGAGACAAAAAGTTTGCGCTTCCACCAAAGATGGTCAGCCTGGCCCTACCAGCAAATGCTCAAACCTCTGAATGCACCGAGTTGCAAGACCAAGACTCTCAGAATCAGACACACTCGCAAACCAACAGGTGGAAACCCAAATTAAGCAAAAGGGTAATTATCGGCACAATTTGCAGACAATCCTTTGTCCCTTTTCCCGAGCAACAGGGTAACCTCCTAGCAACTCAACCGGAAAGTGACAGACCCTCGGACATCCAGCATTGATGAAGGAGGGCAAAGAGTCAATCAATGCGAGTGGAAGAAAACCTGATGTCAGCACACCAAGGATCTCACTCATGCTCTCAGGATTTTGCACCAAGAAATGTCAAACCTGCCAAAAGATGTCATCCTCTCAGCTTATCCAGGAAGAAGTAGCGGAGCAATACATCTCAGGAAGATAGCAGCTGTCACTCTGCCCATTTGAGCCAATTGATGTAAACATTTGTGAGCAATAGAAAGTGTGCATATTTCTTCTCACATAAAAAACGTCAAAAAAAAAATTTGCAAAAAAATGAGGAAAATAAAAAATAAAAAAAAAACAAAACAAAAAAAGGACAAAAAAAAATAGAAAAACCAGCGTAGTCAAAACTCAAAAGAGGGCTATGGCAAAAATGGTAAAAGCCTGCGTGGTCAAAACCTGAAAAGGGACCATGGCAAAAGTGGCAAAAAAATATATATATATACAAAAAAAAAAAAACACCGGCGTGGTTAAAACCCGAAAGGGAACTACGGCAAAAATGGTGAAAGCCGGCACTAGTGAAAACCCAATGGGCATTAGCGGCAAAAATGGCAAGCAAAAAAAATAAAACAAAAAAAAACAAAACAAAAAAGAAGAAGAATCAAATCAACAAAGAATGTCTGTACCCTCATGGATATCAGTCTTCAGATTGGAGTCGCACAGCAGGGCCACCAGAAGAACGTCAGTACTCCCTTCAAGAGATGCCCAAGCATTCCCCACCTCAAAAGGAGGACTCCAAATCCCTGATCATCAAGAAAGTTCAGTTGATGCATACTCCAGCCAAGAATATCAATGGCCCCTGCCATCACCAAAAGGAAAAAAAAAACTCAAAGAAAGAACTGCCTTATCTCAGCGGCCACAATTCCAAAGCTCAGCGGCCTCAATTCCAGGTCCAGCATCAGCGGCTTCAATTTCAGATCCAGCCTTAGCGGTCTCAATTTCAGGATCCAACTTCAGCGAACCTGCTTCAACTGCCTTATCTCAGCGGCCTCCATTTGAAGTTCAGCCTCAGCAGCCTCCATTTCAAGTTCAGCCTCAGCGGCCATCCTAAAAAAATGCAGCACGACTGCTCGGCATCACCGAAAAAGAGTAGCAATGCAACTCCCAAAAAAGAAGTCATATCCAGATTCACAAGTTCAACGAAGCACAGCAGCCAGACTTTGGTTCAAGGTTTCCAAGCTTAAATCAACTTCGGGGCCAACCCCGAACTTCTCCAGTTCAACTTCAGGGCAATCCCTGAACTTTTCAGGTCAACTTCGGAATCGAATATCTGAATCGAATATCCGAACTCTTCAAAACAACTTCGGAATCGAATGTCGGAATCGAATATCTGAACTGTCCAATCAACTTCAGGGAATCTCCTGAACTTCTCCAATCAACTTCGGGGCCAACCCCGAACTTTCCAGTTCAACTTCAGGGAATCTCCTGAACTTCTCAAATCAACTTCGGGGCCACCCCCGAACGTTCCAGCTCAACTTCAGGGAATCTCCTGAACTTCTCAAATCAACTTCGGGGCCATCCCCGAACTTTCCAGTTCAACTTCAAGGAATTCCCTGGACTCTCCAATCAACTTCGGGGCCAACTCCGAACTATCCAGTTCAACTTCAGGGCCATCCCTGAACTTTTCAGGTCAACTTTGGAATTGAATATCTGAATCGAATATCCGAACTTTTCAAGTCAACTTCGAAATCGAATATCGGAATCGAATATCTGAACTGCCCAGTCAACTTCAGAGTCGAAACTCTGAACTTTTCAATCAACTTCGGGGCCAACCCCGAACTCTCAATTCAAGTTCAAAGGCGTTCCTCCAAGTTTCTGACGATGCAGCTGGAGCTCAAGACAGACTTTCCCCAAGGGTTTTGAATGGATCATGTCACCCGGATTGCAGCTTTCAGACTCGACCTCGTGGTCGGGCAAAATTAAGGTCTTCAAAAAAAATCTTTGTTTGATATTTCTCCGAAAAATCAAACAAAGAGGGGCAGCTGTTGACACCCAAATTTGGCCCGACCACTCGGGATTTCAACATTGAACGACGCCAATTTCACTGTATTTATCTCCGCGTGTCAACAAGAAGTTTGACTGTTCCTGCGCTCCAATCGGACACCGGCAGAGAGATCAATCAAAAGCATTGCGGAGCATTGTGTGTCTCAGGAGCGAACAACACGAGATCATTTTCCGGACTACCACTCCTGACCGAACTTTGCTTTGTTTATTCCAATTGATGGCTGATTCATTCCATGGATTAAATAAATCAATGTCAGTGGCCCATTAAAGAAAGAAAGTGGTGTAGCATGTGCTGGGGAAATTCAAATGGAGATTTAATTGCAGAGTCCGGATGATATCTTGTTTCGCCCCACGAAACACATGCCAAGCACATAAATTACATGCGCCATACCATATTATTCCGGGCATTAAAACAAGAAGTTCGGCTGTTCCTGCGTCCCGATCGGACTCCATTTTGAAAATTAGTCGAGAGCATCGCAGACCGGATGGAGCTGATTATTCAAACAATCCCAGTGAGGATTTTCTTTGTTTATTCAAAAGGGGAACTTCAGTGCAACACCAATTGGATTTTCCAAAGCTCGGTGGAGCTTCTGCCGACACCCCTTGTCAGTGAGGCAATTGTTTATTTCAAAGGCAGATTCAGTGGAGGAATTCGGTTGAGTGGGTTCAGCACCGAGTGCCACGTGTCAGCTTCCAAGGCATCTGATTATCTCCTGCTTCAATCTCAGCCGTTGATCTCCACCACAAGCTCCCATGCGCGCGTCACACCGGATCATTGTCCTTTCTCACCCAGTCAGCCGGTCACCAAGTTATGTGTCTGGTATCATCTTTCACATGCCTATAAATGGCAGCAGCTTTGCTGCATTGGAGGGAGAGGGGGAAAAGGAAAAAAGGAAAGAAAACCAGAGAGGAGGGAGGACGCCAGGAAGGAAAAAAGGAAACTCTCTCAGCTCTCTCTCTCTCTGATCCAGAACCAAACCCCTGCACCACCTTTCTTTTCCAGCCTAAAACCCGAGAGCAAATCTCTCATTCACCAGTCCAGAAAAATCAGAGCTTCAAGCTCAACAAAAAAGCCTCTGCTTCCCCACATAGAAAAACACAAAGCCTTTGCCTTAGTCCAAAGCCCACCAAAAAATCCAGTCATCTCATTTTCCATTACAGTCCGACCGAGGTCTTGTAATTTGTATTTTTATACGCGACAACGTTAATATAACTCGAAAATAGTGAAAACCGAATTCGGCACTTTTTCAAGTTATATTTTCGTCTAGCATATATAATTCCAATCAATTGCCACCAAAGGTGAGGAAGATGTAATTTTACACAGGGGGTTTATCCCCCCTTTCAGTTTCAATGTTCAAAAAAAAATAGTCATTCAATATTTTTTTTTTTGTATATTTATGTGAATAAATATATTGTTAGCGGAACCTCAAGGTAGCCTGTGACCGATTGATGACGATTTTCAAAGTAGTCTATAAATCGAGTCTCGGCGATAAAGGATTCCGCTCCATTAAAAATTAGAAGTAAGATTTGCAATTGGTCGGGTTTCCCCCTGGCAAATCTTATTTCTAGAAAAAAAATAATAAAATCAATGCAATGATAATCCATATGTTGAAATCTGAAAATGCGAGACGTGGAAGGTGGGAATCCACCCGAAACATGCTCGGACCTTTAGATTCCGACATATGAATTTCATAATAATTTAATTTCCTGTATTCTTTTATTCCATTATTTGCCAAGGATATTTAATTGAAAAAGGCTAAAATTGAGAAAGCGCTGAACAGACGACGTGGGGTGCCTAACACCTTCCCCACTCGCAGAAAATCCCCGAGCCCATCTCTGATTCCGCAAACCAATAAAAAGAGAGTCAATTTTCAAGCCCGTTTGAAAGAAGAATTTGCTCAAATGGAAGAAATAAAAAAAGAGAGTTAAAACCGTTTTCTTAAAGTTTGTCTTTGAAAAACAGTTTTAACGGGTGACCTGACACACCCGAATTCAATGTTAGGTGGCGACTCTGAAATTTTAATAAAAGCGCGAGTCACAGCTGCAAACCTCATAATTCACAATCGTCGCATATAAAAGTCATGATTTTGAAAGCATCGCCAAAATGCCCACCGAAGTGGAGCAGGCGAGCGGCCGGTAAAAATCGGGGCGCGACATCTATAGTCCCGTATTTAGTAAAATTAACTGCGAGACTGGACAATATAGGACTATATGTCCATTAGTAGCTCATATGGGGATTCACTAATACCAAGGAAAGGGTAGTATTAAGTATTAACTAGTGTCCTTCTCCTGCTTATCACCCTCCTCATCTAAGAGTGAAAAATAATCTCCATCATCTTTGTTTCACTATAACTAAACATAATGCTACTAAACCTAGTATCCATATAATCTCATCAGTTATTCCATGAACCCCACTTGTTTCCTATATTCTCATCCTTAATTACATCTTATCCAATTCTTTCAAAAATTCAACAATCACATGTGTCCGTGCATAAAAAAAATTAAAAAATAGACATGTACTCTCAAAATTACAAAAAGTTGTCCTACTCGCTCTCCACATTCCTAATCCACCAAGCTATGAAAAAGTGGTGATAACACTATTCGAGGCCTCATTCTTTTCACCGCTTAAGTTGGATTAGATTAAGTTCCTTATTCATTATAAAAGGATGAAAATAAAAATACATTTCGTTTTTTTGAAGGCTATCAACTCTCTCTCTCTCTCTCTCTCTCTCTCTCTCTCTCTCTCTCTCTCTATATATATATATATATATATATGTGTGTGTGTGTGTGTGTGTGTGTGTGTGTGTGTGTGTGTGTGTGTGTGTGTGTGTGTGTGTGTGTGTGTGTGTGACAAGAACCAAAAACAAAACCAAAACAAAATAAAATACAAGAAAAATCGCTCAGCTCCGATATCGGACCCATACTCCATTCGTAGAGGTGGGTGGAGGATTCCAACAATATCTTGACGCTTTCATCATCGTTGTTGGAGAGCTATATATGAGTATCTTCATTATCACTGAAATCTCTTTCAGATTATAGTAATTCCATTAAGAGTTAGGACCATTACTAACTAACCTCTTTTATTATCTCACCTATTTTTCAATAAAACAAAAATGCATTTACTATGTCAGGCGAGTAACTGATTTTCCCACCCTGGCGGGTACCTTGGTGAGTTTTTATTTTTTTTTATTTTTTTTGCCAATCGATATGATAGATATTAATTACATCACATATAAAGTACAAAGTGCTAACCCGGGACACTACATGTGAGAGTCCAGGAGACAACCAAGCCCAACAACTTAACCAATACAAGAAATAAACCCATTACAGGGTAGAAACAAAGAAAGGAAAACCCATGCACGCAAGCGGGGAGATTCGAACTCTTGACCTCCTAGTGAGATACAAGAGTCCAGGCCAACTGAGCTAGCCCTAGTTAGTTGGTGAGTTTTCATTGGATCAGTTGAATTTTGTTTGTCTTTTTTTAAATAAAATAAAAAAACTAGAGTGTCCGAGTCAGTTTACGCAAACCTTGTACGACCAATTTCCCTATCCACTAGCGGACCCGGTTAAAGCCAGAGGAAATCCCTGTACAAATTTTGAGTGGTTAATTTCATTTTGTATTTTTCCCTATCATGCAAAAGGGAAAAAATTAAAATTGGTAGGAATGAGAACAGAGAATCGTAACCATCCTTAATTAATCCTAACGCGCTTATTAATGTAATACTACTACATTTTTGTCTTGTTTTTCGAGAATCCAGACGTTTTCCCACTCATTTTGTCTCTGTTAGAAAAAGGCCCACGCTTTTTGTCCCCACAAAAAGTTTACATACTGAAATTTGTTTAGAGATTTCGGTGTTTGTTTTCGGGAGTTTGTTTCACCTATTCTTGATGTGATCTATGTAATTTGATCTTTTTGATCTACTGTCTCCATCCCAAAATGTTTGTCTTACTTTTAATTTCAACATTTTACGTACAATACACAATGCTATCCAAAACGTGTAACTTTTTCAAGTTTGTCCTAGTTGACTCTAATAAAATAGGAGTTAATCAAGTTTTGAATTAAATTATTTTCCGAAAAGTAGAAAGTCTTGCCGCCAATGTAATCAAATAACTATTTCAAAACTTTAGAGCGCACTTTAAATTTTGAACTTTTCAATTATTCTTTTTTTGGTCTCATTGTTTTGATTCTTAAAAGAATCTGAAAGGCAGAAATGGTATTTTACCAACTTTCCTTTGTTGAAAATTAAATTGGCCCTTTATTTTGGAACAACCAAAAAAAGAAAATAGGACAAACTTTTTGGGACAAAGGGAGTAAGAAAATAGTTTCTAATTCACATTCCTAATCCACCAAGCTATGAAAAAAAAAGTGGTAATAACACTATGTCTCATTCTTTTCACCGCTTAAGTTAGACAAGATTAAGTTTCTTACTTGTAATAAAAAGAAGAAAAGAAAAATACCTCTTCTTTTTTGAAGGCTATCAACTCGATAGCATAATTATATATATAACGAGAATGAAAAACAAAAAACAAAACATAATAAAATACAAGAAAAATTGCTCAACTCCGATATCGGACCCAATACTCCATTCGTACAAGTGGGTGGAGGATTGCAACTATATTCGGATCTTGACGCCTTCATCATCATTGTTGGAGAGCTATATATGAATATCTTCATTGAAAGAAACTTATTTACGGATGGTTTGTGCCACACATTGTGGGGCTCACCGTACGATCATTGCAATAATCTAAACCATTCATCTCGTAGGGCCCACAAAATAATGTATTCACGCAAAAAATCAACTTGATCAGGCATCGATAGGTGTGTCAAAAGTTGAATTTTGGTTTGAAAAATGGACAGTCTGGATTCTATCAATAGGTTTTACATTAAAATGTCTATGGCCATCCGTTTTTCAAACCAAAATTCAACTTCGACACACCTATCGATGTACATATTGATGTCTGATCAAGCTAATTTTTTTGCGTGAATAAATTATTTTGTAGGCCTACAAGATAAATGGTCCAAATTATTACAATATACATCCGGTGGGGCCCACAGAATCCGGTGGGGAAAAATATTGATTACCATTGAAATCTCTTGGGGTAAAGTTTTGGAAGATAGAGGGGGTTCGTGGTAGGTTAAATTTTTGTAGGGGGTGTATGGTGAAAAAATGAACTTACAAGGGGTGTCCCGGTAAATAACCCAAAAGTTTTAGCTCGAACAAAATAGGCGTTTTATGAGGCAACGGCCATAGCAGATTATTTCTCATTATTGCTCTATATATATCATAGCATTAGTTCGAAAATTAGAGAGCTGCGGTGATAAGAACCCCAACACGAATATTTCCATCTCTCATCACTTTCGGCGGCGAGGGTTTTGTGCTCCTCGAAAAAACACAAAGTATACTTGATTCCTTGACCCAAGTCACAATCTTCGAGTGGTTTTATCAAATCAACAACATTTATTCTCAGAGAAAAAGACGTTTCGTGGCGTTTGGAAGGCAATTGGTTGGAAGGCTTGAGGATTCAAGATTGGCAAATCAGACAGAAGTGTGATTAGCGTGGATTCGGCAAGTAGTTCTTAGGCTTCGTAGTGAGGATACACGAACACTGAGTAAGATTGCTTGTATTCACACATGGTTTTAGTGCATGATTCCTTCCCGTGGTTTTTTCCCGTTTTGGATTTTTCCACGTAAATCTTTGAGTCGTGTGTGATTGATTATTTTTCTAATTTGTGCAATTGATGATTTCTTTCCATATTCAAGTTAATTTAATTCCGGGACTTGATTAAGGAATTTCAGAATAAAATTGGAAGACGATATTAAATTCAATTGAAGCAAAATTGCTAAATTTTGACGATTTTGTTATTTTGTTGAAGTTACTATTTGGCTCGATTGACTAGAGGAAACATAAAACCTCGTGGTGATTCTTTATAACTAGTTGTGTTAGCAACTTTAGTTTATAGATATTCTAGCTTTGGCATCGCTTTTCCAAAATATTTTTGAACCCTATCAATGGTTATTGCATGCATCGAAGCATTTTGATCCCTAACACTAATTTTTGGCTCCATCTCTTTCTGAGATGAGGGGAGAAATGTTTAGGAGAATGAACTTAGGGAAGTGGAAAGTGGAAGAGAGGTCAGACCTAGGAGTAGAAAGATGGCTCTCAGATGTCATGCCATTATAGTAGTGATGTCTTTGCTACACTAAACTTTTTGTGGTTCTTCCTTTCTTCTTGGCCTTCTAATTTTTTTTGCTTGTTTAACTTCCTATGTTGAATTTTACATTTTCCAAAGGTCTTATAACTAACCCACAATATCTTTTTTTTTATTTATGTTTTTTGATGTTTTTTCTCATTAGGTTGCTCCTTGATACTTTACGTCACTATAACGCATAGTGTAATCCAAATTGTACAATCATGCAACAATTATCAACCTCCATGGCTTTTGCTAACTAATTTGATTCAGGAAAATAATTTATCGTCAAATTATGCAGGTCCGAATGCCTCAATCGATGAATTAACGGATTTCATTTGTGCTGCTCAGATGGCAACAACATCAGATGCCCATCGACAAGAGCTTCCTGAAAGGAATAAGGTTTCCTTTTCTAATTTTTTCTTCTGTAAAACATAAGACTTATATATGCCCATTTTAGGTCAGGGAAACAATTCTTTATACATCTTTTATAGTTATTTTAGCGAAATAGTTATTTCTAATAAGTCATCAAGATCCTTGTTTTTTTTTTTTTTTACTGATACTATTCAGACAATAAATTTCCACAAAATTGATCTTCTCCTGTTTTTCACAGCCCAAGCCGGAGCATATGCCCTGCGGCAACGCTACACGTAAGAGAAAACATGTTGAGAGTGAATTTTGTGGAAGTAAAAAACAAAATGGGCATGAGACGATGGTGATGAAAGGCGTCGATGAGCCCGTTCGTATTCCAAGACCAATGGTTGGCTATGGAGTCCCTAGAGGAGAGGGCCTAATATTGAAAAGCAGAAACCTTCCGGAGGCAGCCATCGGGCCACCGTACTTCTATTACGAGAATGTGGCACAAACTCCAAAGGGAGTTTGGGACACTATAAAACGATTCTTGTATGATGTTGAACCTGAGTTTGTAGATTCCAAGTACTTTTGTGCTGCAGCAAGGAAAAGAGGCTACATCCACAATCTACCCATCTACAATAGGTTTCCTATACTTCCATTACCCCCAGACACCATAAATGAAGCGTTTCCTTTAACAAAGAAGTGGTGGCCCAAGTGGGATACAAGAACAAAGTTGAATTGCTTGCAGACTTCAATTGCAACTGCAACAATTACGGAAAGGATCCGCAAGGCGCTAGAAGGCTGCAATGATGAGCCTTCTCCGGAAGTGCAAAAGTATGTAGTTGATATGTGTAGGAGGTGGAATTTGGTTTGGGTAGGAAAGAACAAGGTTGCGCCGCTTGAGCCTGATGAAGTGCAAATGCTTTTGGGGTTCCCTAGGAATCATTCAAGAGGAGGTGGGATAAGTAGGACTGAGAGATACAAATCACTCGGTAACTCGTTCCAGGTCAGTATTCTTCTCTATAATTGTTCTTCCTTGCATAAATTTGTTAACTGCAACAATCTTGTTTTACGCTACATTAAAATGTCTTGAAAAGCAAGGATAATGAAATTAAATGGTTCCCGTTTTTCACATGGCCTCTGTTCAGGAAACTGGTCGCTTAAAAAACTACTAGAAAAAGTCCGGCTCAATGACGGACGTGGAAATGGAAGCAGGCTAGTTTCGCATAATAAGAACTCTTGAGATATGGCATAAACAATCAAAATTTATTAATTTTTAACTTTTCAAGACATTGGTTGAGATACTTGGCTCAGGTACCATCTGATTAGGTAATTTTTCTATCAAGAATTTGAATAAACCATCTAAGGGTTTTGTCAGTCCTGTTCATATAGTACTTTATAAGATGGGACACAGAACGAAAAATGAAGCCATTTGTGTGTTCTTCTCTTTTCTGTTTGTTTCCCCCTCAAGAACCAGTTTCTTGTTAAAAGATTAGTGTTTTAATGGAAGGTGCCTTACGCGATAAATTCATTTCAGGTTGACACGGTGGCCTATCACCTATCTGTTCTGAAGGACCTCTACCCAGGAGGTGTTAACGTTCTTTCTCTCTTCTCTGGGATCGGTGGGGCAGAAGTTGCCCTCCATTGGCTTGGCATTCCCTTGAACTATGTTGTATCAGTCGAGAAATGTAAAGTTAACAGAAACATTCTGAGGAGTTGGTGGGAACAAACCAACCAGAAAGGAAACCTTATCGATCTTGCTGATGTACAAAAAATAAATGCCAAGGAGCTGGAGCAACTTGTTGATCTTGTTGGTGGTTTTCATCTTATTATCGGTGGAAGCCCGTGCAATAACCAAACCGGCAACAACTGAGTCAGTAGGGACGGGCTGAAGGGTAAAGAATTTGCTCTTTTTTACGACTTTTTTTGCATTCTGGATTTGGTCAAGTGCATAATGGACAAACAACAGTAAAATTACAGTAAATGGGGCATTTTGCCTGATATTAGATCCCTTAGATCCTTTTCCTTCTATCAAATTTTGCTTATAGTGACTTGAATAGCATCTTCAAGTTAAGAATAAAAGGTTAGAAAATATTGGAATAATTCTTGATATTGTTTTTTTTTCTTTTTTTTCTTGATATTGTTTTGTTGGTTGAAGATGTGAAGAAAATAATTAGTAGTATGTTGCTATTGAAAGAATTGATGAAGATTCCTTTTTGTGCATATGGCCTTCTCCCCCTTTTGGTTGTATCTCCTTAGTGATTTTAAGAAGTGGTTAATGTTTGGAAAATCTTATTTTTACCCTGAATTCGAAAGTCTGATTTTGTTTGTTTGCCAATACAAAACTGTTAAGAGCATCTCCGATTTTACCCAGACCCAGACTTTGGTCCACGATTTGAGAAAAAAAAAATAAAAAAAAACGGTCAGCAGACCCATGCCAAAATTTCTAACTACTAGTTTTAGGTGTTGGTTGGCGGTTTCCAATGCTCAGGGGTGGTTTTCAGCAGCCCCGGGACGTGCAAAATTGGCTGACAAAGGTAGCAGAAGTCAAATTGAGGGTCTACTAAGGTCACGATTGGTGTTGGTGGGCGTGTAGTAGTCGGTGGTGCTTGACAGTGGGTGGCGGTCGATCTGATAGTAGTGTTGGCGGACTCACAGAAGAGAGAAAGAGACCTGAGTTGCAGCTCCCATGGTGAGCGATGGAGGACACTGGTGAGAGTGGCGGCAGTGGTGCTAGAGAGTTAGAGCTAGAGAACTCGTATCAAAAGAAACTTTTACTCAAATTTTAAATTAAATCGTTGAATATGCTATAAAAGACAAGCAAAGCTGCACGTGGTGAATTTACATAAAACGAGTAAATGAGAAATATGTACATAGTGTATTGGATTTATCTAGATCAAAAAAGGGTATCAGTTGGCATAGTGGCAATATTGGTTTTGGAGACATGCAATGTATTTTCTAAGTAACTTATAGACTTTTGACTTCTTCTAACGACTACATTTTTCTTTTCTTACTTCTTAGTGAACGTTGACGGTGTCTTTCCCCGTACAAAGAAAGTTTGTAGGAGTAATTTTTTCTCCTTCATTTAATAACAAAAAGGTTCAAAACTTTCAAACATAGAAGAGCATCTCCAAGGGATGGCAACGGGGCGGGTTGGGGCAGATTTTGATGATCCGGTGATCCCAGCCCCGACCCTAAAATTCCCGAACCACCCCTAACCCGTCCCTAACTCTACTGGGTAATTTATGGGTACCCCGCCCCTATCGGGTATAGGGTTTACCTGCCCCGCCCCTATTTTTTTCACATATTCGTAAAGTATATTTTAGACTTCAATATTAGTGAGCACAAATGATAAAAGTTCACAAAATATTTTTTACAACTTAACCAAAATCTACTGTCACGACCCAAATCCAGCAGATTTTAATATCGTGACCGACCAGTGAGTCTATCTCACCAAAGGCCTCTGTCGATATTCTTTTTTTTTACAACAGAAATAACTTAACAACGGTGAAAGTAAAATTAATAAAGTCGCTTATTCATTATGCTAATGGCAACGCTGGTTACATTTTTCCTTTATTGATTACACGGCCACAAGCTTAATATATGGGTACTTGGCCCGTCCTTCTAATTCTGATTACCTGAAAAGGAAAGATTTCAGCAACGTAAGCCACTACTTGTGTGAGACTATGAATTATCAGATTTACATGATCTACCATGGAATTTTAAACCAAACTTTTCGTTGATGAAGCATAAGTCATAGGATCAGTTTTTCATGGCTTCAACTGTAACCAAAATCATGTCATGATCCGTTTTTTTATGGCTTCAACGGTAACCAAAGTTCGTAAACAAACTTGTATATAACATAGCATGCCATAAACATATACGATATACCATCCGACGATTTCTGTGCCAGTTATGAGGGAGCGACCCCCAATGCGCATAACGTGAATTGATCAATTCAGTTGGACATCTGGCTGTGCCCCTATCCATTCCGCCCTTATAACACCGTTCCCACTGGTATCTTTAACGTCCCCCAGATTCAGGGACATCGTCCGGATGTATCGATAATATTATTTTTTCCAAAAACTAAGCAAAACATTAGAATTCTATAGTATATTTGCTTCAAAAGAATTTCATATATAAATAATCATTATTTTAATAAGAACATAATTTTTTGCAAAAAACCTCATGTAACAGGGATAATGCAAAACTTGATCGTACTCTTGTTGTTCAAGTCTCAGATTGACCCATTTTTCAGTAAATTCATGTCACTACATATTCAGTAGTGTAATATTATATAGATTTAGGCCTTCTCAATTGTGACTTGGGGTATTCGGTTTTAGAAAGGACTCGGGGTTAAAATCTGCATCTTAACATTCCTAATTACTTAATCAGAAGCCTTAACTTTATTTAGTAATTAGGCTCCTTACATTATACACCCCTTTTCATAACCAGTAGGTCAAGGCCTCTAATTGCAAAGGTTAGTTGATTCTTTTAATCCAATTTTAGATTAGATAATTACAGTATGATTTTTTCCTTATTTCTTTGGACATCATTCGTACAGTATTAAAGCGTTGTAGCTAACCGTTGGCTAAAACTTGTAAAATTTAGAGTATCTTTATACCCGAAAAAGAGGTGGAGTTCAGGGATGTTATTTTGTTCCTCTTTATGATTATATTTTTCACTAGATTCCACTTGTTTAATTAAGTTAAAGATCTAGTTTTTTCTGTTAGTTCTGCATACTCTAGATGGGAAGATCAGAGGTTCTTGGAGGATAAAAACTTGTTTGCTGTCTGGAAAAATATTTGTCCACCAAAAGTGGAAGTATTTGCTTGGCTAGCCTTACAAGACTGTATAGCATCTAGATCTATTTTGGTGAATAGAGGCATCTTAAACGCAATCAATGACCTTTGCCCTTTTTGCAATATCTCTGGTGAATCCCCTTCCCACATGCATCCTTCTTCTCTGTAATTTCTCTTGGGGAATATGGTCCGCAATTATTAACTGGTGGAACCTTGAGTGGGTTTGTCCTTCTACCTTACCATCACTGTTCCAATTCTGGAATAGTTTGAAATTTCAGAACCTAGAAAAATTCTGCTGGCAATCTTGCTTCTATGCAGTCTTGTGGACATTGTGGCTGTGCAGAAATGAAAGAATCTTTAGAAACAAAGAGTGGGATGTTTCAGAGGTTGTTGATATAGTCAAAACAAGAATGGCCATCTAGATTAAAGCAAAATTTGACATCAAGGATTACAGGGTGGATGATTTCAAGAGGTGTTTAGAAGGCATAAGGAAAGTGAGAATCTAATCCCTTTGTTGTTTGCTGCTGGTTCTTGGACTTTGGGGTAAGGATCCCAGGAGTCTAGGTGAATATGGAGTAGTTATGTGTGTGTGTTGCTGGGATTGTTTCTTTTAGGGGTGGTTGGGGTGTCCTGTGTTATGTGTGAGTCTTGTTTTGGGGTTGTGTCCTGTTGTCGGGTTGTGTCTTGTGTGCGGAGTCTTTTCTTTTTTGGGGTTGGAGTCTCGTTCCTAAGTCAGTCTTGGTTGGTGTCTGGTGTCGTGTCCTGTTTCTGAAGTCCAGTTCCTGCTACTGCTACTTTGGATGCTCAGTTTTGCCTTGTTTTGCTGCGACTGATATGCTACTGATATGCTTTGTATCTTCCTTTCATCGCTGTGTGATTGCTGTTTGGTGCAGCCTTTGGAATGTTGCTGCTAGAAAACATTTTTGTGCCATTTTGTGCCAATGCACCACTGAGGAGGCTTTGCCAGGTGAAGATTATCCCACTAGGTCATGCTGCCCACATTGGCCACTGAAGCTGTTACTCTCACTGGCTCAGGTTCTATTCAAGGATTTGGTGATGCTCTCTAAGTCTAATGATTTGCTGAGAATAGACTATGTTTGTTTCTGGCTGGGTACCCGTGTACCACCTTTTCCTTTCCCTTTTTCTATTTTGGCTTTTCATTTAGTCTCTCGCTTGATGTTTTGCCTTCATATTCCTTGCACATGTGCTTAGATATGTTTATCCTCGATGTACCCTTTGTCGAGATCAATAAAATCTTGTTGCCGATCAAAAAAAAGTTGATATTCATGCTCAAATGTTAAGCCCATGTTAGAAACCAATATTTTTTGTCAGTAACTCAGCGAGCCCCGATTAATTTACGTGCGTCTTAACTTATCTTTTGAATCTAAATTCTCGATCCAAAAAAAACTGGAACAAGGACTCGTACAGAATAATTTTATTTTATTATATTTTATTTTTTTCACACTAGAAAGTTTCCGAACCTAAAACTCAGATTGAAACCGGGACTTTTAATCAAATTTCTAAATTTCTAATCCGGCCAAATAATTGCTAATAAGTTGAAACCGGGTCTTTTAATCAGAGAACCTCGAAACCGGATCAAAGTCTTTATCCATAAGTTAGTTTAGATTTTAGAACTTGTAAAAGACATTAAGCCAAAATTACATTCCAGCAAGTGCATGTGTGTGGGGTGGAAGAACGTGGGGTGGGGAAAGGTAAACTCACCTCCAATTGGTCCTCTTCTTCTTCCTTTTTTTCCCCTCCTTTCTCTTTCATGTTCCCTCTCTTTTTCCTCTTTTACTTCATTTTCCTCTTGTTTTTGCCCCGTGTGTGTTGTGAAAGGGTGGAACCCTATTTATACTTGTAGTTAGGTCTTGCCTCTAGAATTATCTATCATTAATGTTAGTATTAATTCACCCTATGTGACATCATCCCGTATGACATCATCACATGATATTACCCTATAGGATGGCGCCAACTCGCGCACCTTCCGGAGACCCCTTTGCTTGGGCTCCAAGCAGTGGCGACTCCGGAAATCATAACCAGCGGTGTCATAATTAATAGCATTACTTATTTTACATATCTCTAAAAATTGAGAAACTAATTTACACTCTCAAATCATACATAAAAATAAGGTAACTTAACATACTTACAATAGTGTTAAAAAAATGTAAGAGTTAAAAAGAACACAAAAAATGAAGTTCTACCATATTGACATTGATTCCCATAATATTTTTTTCACAAGAAAACTCAACTTATATTCTATTATGAATTCCATGGACCAATCTATTGCTAAAAATGATTGGTCAGTGAAATTTTTTCAAAGTTCAAATTTAGTTCAGAAAAACAAAATGTAAGCTAATAAAATGTGGTTTTTTTTTTTTTTTTCCTTCAATTCTTGAGAAACAAAAGATGTGGGTTTCGATAAAGAAGAAGTTAGATGTGGGTTTTCGGAGTAACAAAAAAAAAAGAGGTTAGATGTGGGTTTGATGAGTACAATAGAGTAGCTAGAAGAGTAGAGAGAGAGAGAGAGAGATCTAGAGAGAGAGAGAGAGAGAGAGAGAGAGAAATTGGGGGTGGGTCTGCAACCGTCTGCTTATAGACATTTCCTAGTATAGCTTTTCTGTGCTGTACAAAGGACAATATAGAATTTAGCCTTAATCATGTGCTCATTGGGTGCAACAGATTTTGTAAGTGGTGTCATCTCACAAGAGGTGTACAAAAGAAGAAAAGTCAGCCTCTGTAAAATTTTCGTTTCTGCATATCAGTGTGTTCAGCTGACCCCAGTGCTAATACATTGGCGTTGCCCCTGGCTTCAGGCTAGTCGCCTTGCAGCGAATAGTGCTGCATTTCGTATCCCGATGTTGTTAGTAGGGCTAAGATATCGTCTTAGAGGATCCTCATCAGGATCACCAAAATTTTCACCAAATTTAACCACAAAACCACCTTTTATAAATTAACAAGTCACTTTATCAAAAACCCACAAAATCAGACTCTCTATTTTAACTTTACTATATTAAACTACTCCCCTCAAATCTATAAAAAAAAAAAAAAAAAATTGCCCTTAAAACCTTCCACGTGTGCACAACCCCCAAGCCCAACCCCTTTTCGGCAGTGTGGTGTGGTCCCCCCCACCCACCCACCCACTCCCAGACACGTGTAGCCCCCCTCCCCCATTTTCGGCTGATTCCTCTCTTTCCTGATGCAAAACCGGAGAAAAAATATTTGGTGCATGAACAGTACCTACTCAGATTTGAGTAGGTACTGTAGCGAATTTAATTTGGTGAGGGAGGATAGGGAGGCTGATTTTTGGAGGATTTTAGAGCTTTGGCTCTCTAATTTAGCCAAAAAGCCAATTTAGCAACCCTGATGAGGATGCCCTTATAATGTTCTAAAAAGTGACACATGTCCAAAAAAATAAGCTATTTTATTTTATAGGCTTTAAGTCACACAAAAATATATTTCCTAACCCTAACGGTTAGCGGTCACCAAAAGTCAACTCTATTTTATAATTCTTTTTATCGTTTTATTTGTTATTAAAAGTCGGGAAAATCTACTATCTAATGTTGTATTTTAGTTGTAAAAACAAAATTATAAGAATACAAATAAAAATTTGATACATATAAGGGATGAAATATAATTTTATATATACAAATAAAAGTATATAAATATATGTTTGGGCGGGTAATATAGGGGCGGGTTGACCATACCCTTGCCCCTACCCTAATTGGACGGGTTTTTCAAAATCACCCCCTACCCTATCGAGGCAGGGTAGGACTGGTTCGAAGCGGGGCGGGTTGAATTGCCATCCCTAACATCCTCAGCAATTCCCATGCATTTTGCCTAGAAAAAATGCAATTTTCTGCAATAGTTGGCCATTAAATGAATGCAATCCCCAAATGTCTAGCCATTTAACGAAATTAGGGTTTCCAACCAATTAGAAAATCTACCAAGAAGAAATTAGAGAGAGAGTGAAGGTAGAGTAGAGACTCACATTAGAGTTTGCGACGCCGACGATGAGATGAGATGACATCGACGATGACTCCAACGAGGTAGATCTATTCTCTGATGACTTCGTAACGATGACCAAGGAAGTAGGTGACACAGATGACAACGATGACCGTAGTCGGCGGCCAACAAGGCTGTAAAGAGAGAGAGAGAGAGAGAGAGAGAGAGATGGTATTTAACAAAATTAGGGTTTGCAATCAATTTGAAATCTACCAAGAAAAAATTAGAGAGAGAGAGAGAGAGAGAGAGTGAAGGTAGAGTAGAGACTCACATTAGAGTTTGTGACACCGACGATGAGATGATGCAAATGGTGACAACGAGATGATGCTGATGCCGAGGATGACTCCAACAAGGTAGATCTGTTCTTTGATGACTTCGTAACAACGACCAATGAAGTAGGCGACACAAATGACAATGACCTTAGTCGGCAGCCGACAAGGTTGTAACGAGAGAGAGAGAGAGAGAGATGGTCTGTCAAGGCTACCGAGGTTGAAGGCAAGGCTGTTGGGTGGAGGGTTTGAGCGTTCTTTTTGGCAAATGCTAGAGAGGGCAAACTGCCGAGGCAGTTGGGGATGCTCTAATATGCTTAGCTTAACTATTACAATTTTCAACTGCAATATCAATCATCTTGAAAGGAGTCAAGTTTAATGTACAATCGACCGAAAAATATCTATATCTCCAATTGAATGCTAATAAATCTAAGCATAGATTTCTATCTCTATTACCTTCCATGTTTTCTTTTGATTATTGATTTCTTAATTTAACAGATCACACCATAGCAAAAAGTACCTTAGATCTCGCATATAGACACAAAAATAAAGAAAAATAGAGATAATTTGTATAAATTTGCAATCAAACTTAATTCACACACTTTTATTCTTTTCATCCAGTTCTTGAAATTGAGAAAATATTTTTGTTATAGATCACTCTCTTTCACTTTTTTGAAAAAAGAAATAGGTCCTCACCGGTCCAACTTTTAAACTGAAAGTCATCGTCTACATCGTATATTCATAACATCAATCGTTTGAATTTATTAACCAACTCTGATTGATGGTTCGGATTTGCAGCAAATAGACAGTGTAAATGAGTAAATCCAAATCATTTATTACGGGAATTAGACTATGTAAAAATGTGGACTGTAAGACTAAATGTAAGATCAAAGAGGATCCGTAGCCTTTTAAAAACAGAAACGATTGGAACACAATCTTGTGGATACAACCGAATACAACCTCTCACATACATGTAAGTGAGACTTACGTGCATGTGAGGACTTGTGTTCGGTGTTGCAGTTATGTTTCTAGGTGTTTAAAAAGATATTTTAACGAAAGGAAGAAAAGAAAATACGAGGAATGTTCGTCTATATATAACCCCACCACGTCTAAAGGAGTGCAACTTTGTTCACCCTCCTTAAAAGAGGGTTAACAAAACCCTCTCCCCTATTAGTTGAATTGGTGTGGGTCCCACTACAAAGTGGTGTCATGCTTACCTATGCAATGCACTTTTTGGTAAGTATGACATCACTTTGATGTAACTATGTCATCACTTTGTAGTAAGACCCACATGTTTCAACCAATAAGAGAGAGGATTTTGTTCACCCTCTTTTAAGGAGGGTGAACAAAATTGCTCTCCGTCTAAAGTCTCTTTTTCTCTTTACGCTTCTGGACCGTCGGAAGCGCGTAGGTTTTCCTTCTCCGCTGTCTTATTATAATAGGAGAGAGAGAAGGGCTCGTTTTAGAGAGAGAAAGGAGGTCCATCGGAGGAGCATACAGTATTTCTGTTGGTTTCTCAGCGGCTTCGTCAGGTACTATCCGCTCTACTAATCTCATGTAATTTCTAGGGTTTCTTTTCAAATTGCTTCAGATCTGAATTAAACCCTTCCATACGTGTTGGGGTTCAACTTCTGTTGGTGATATTGTAATCTAGGGTTGAGATTAGGGTTTTGGAGTTCGATCTCTGTTATGAAGTCTACACTCCAAAGTACAAGTCTTTTATATCGAAAATATGGAAACAGTGAGCTTTTATAGTTTGGGGGTTTTCTCATACTTATTTGACTATGAACAAGTTTATTTATTGATTCGGATTTGTAATTTTGAACTTTGTGACTCGAGTAGTTGGATTCGTTGTGATGGGGTTTTCTTTTTTCCTGTTCTAAAACTAAGGAAAGGGTTTTCTTTTTTCCTGTTCTAAAACTAAGGAAAACTTGTTTGTTTAACAGTTTTTGAAAGTAGTTTTGGGGAATTGTAGTTATTGTACTTTTCGAATCACAGTTTGAAAGGTTCTAAGTTTGTGAATTGCATATTGGAAGGCAATCTTCTTGATTACCCGGTGGAATGCTATAGTAGGTTTATGGATCCACGAGTATGTATATGCACACGTTTGTTTATCGTAGCCTTTGGTTTTGTAGCTTATGTCTCTTTACTACTTCATTCTATTGTGATTTTGTGTTTTATGTACAAGTATCTGATTGTTATGTAGAGGATTTCCTTGGGATTCTCTCAGTGCAAAAACAGCAGCTATGGTAAATTTTGAGCATAAAAAGCTGGTGCATAGTGCATATAGCTACCCCATCATTCTCAATACTCCAACAATTACTCTCCATTACTTTCTCTATCTCTATAAAATGTTATAAAAGTGTAAAAAGTAGGAGAGAGAGTAATTAAAATAAAACAGAAGCTGAGAGTAGGTAGACTGGCGAGTGTCTTGTGTCGTGTTTATCACTGAGTCTTGTATGGCAAATGCTGGTATTCATGTAGCAGTGGTGTAGATATTTTCTTAGTGATCCCTGACAACCTTACTATGGCTAGCGTCTGCTGGATTTGTACATGAGTGTTTTGGTTTGCTGAGTAGCAGCTTTCTGACATGTGGCTTTTGAAATCTATGTTAAGTAATAACTTTGTTGTTTAGCAAATTTTGCTGAAAGATTTTTGTTTCCTTTCATTTTCGGATATCTTTATGTGCAAGGGCGCAGAAACTTGAGATTAAGGATCTGCTCTATTGCTATGGCATCTGCTACTGCCTCTCCCCGTTACGCTCCTGATGACCCATCTCTTCCCAAGCCTTGGAAAGGCCTAGTTGATGGTAAAACAGGTTATCTTTACTATTGGAATCCTGAGACCAACGTTACTCAGTACGAGAAGCCTGCTGCATCTTCACGTAAAGGCTCAGCTCCACCTCAAAAGTCATCTGCTGCCGCTATAAGTTCTTCAGTTCAAATTCAACAATCCTCTCTAGGAAAACATCGTGACAGTGGTTACGATGATGATGACCCTAAGTATAGTAGAGGTAGCAATGCCACGTCAAAGCTTGCATCAGGAACAAGGAGTTATCAGGTATTTGTTTTACTCATGTTTAAAGTTCTGATTTTCCTATTAGAGTTGATGGTTTATTGTCCGTGGCCTCCACTTCAACTCTATGATGATTTGATGATTTGGTCCATTGGTCCTGGCTACTGACTGTTGTTTTTTTTTTTCCCCTTTTCTGTTAGAGTGGGAAAAGAGGATCAGATAATTCTTACAACGTTCCTAATGGGGAAATAGGTGCTGCACATGGAGCTTCTTATGGCAGAGGTCACGGGCCTTCAGACATTGGAAATGGTCCATCTGGAGAGTCTTATCGCCGTCGGCATGAAATAAGTGTTTCTGTGAGTGCCTAAAGAATTCTTTTTATATGCAAATTTCCCTGTGATGTTATGCAAATTTTATTGATTATTGTGCATTCGATTTCAGTAAAAAATTAAATATTGGTGCTGCATCTTACTTGCAAGATTCTGATGCTCTTTTTAAAAAAAGAAGTAGAATAAGGAAAGAAAGGAAACATTAAAAAGGGCCTTGGGTCAGTGTCTGATCCTTTTCTTGAAGGCTTATCTATCTTGTTTAAGGGGTCCTTTAGTTTTCCATGATGTTCCTACCGCACTTTATTATGTAGTTCTTGCTGTTGTGATGGGTTTTTGGATGGTTTTACAATTCAACTTTTTATCAGGGAGATAAAGTACCTGCTCCTTTTACATCATTTGAAGATACTGGTTTCCCTCCGGAGATTCTTAGAGAGGTAATTGTTTGGTTATTTGGTTATTTCCATTTGTGGTGGCTAAAATTCTAAGTTAGTTTACTGACCTGCGCAAGCTGAGTGTTTTCTGTGTAACGTTCTGTGGTTGATGGAGGTCTGCTGGCAAGCTTGAGGACTCATGTTCATTTTTTTCCATCTGTCCTTTTTGTCGTAGGTGCGATATTTGCTCCTGGACGGAGCTAAATGTCGTACGCTGTGCCGCCCTCTTTTGTGGGGCGTTTTGCATGTATTTGGAGCGCCCTTACACGGTGGACCAATTTTGAGAAGGGCTTTCCGAATCACCCAAGTTCGAGGCGGAGTCTTCCGTTGGTCCGAACAGAAGAAAGGGCCTCCTCCTGCTCTAGATTGCATCAGCAAGCATTGTCTGCCTGCATGTGGGGGATGATGATGCTTCTGCATTACCAATTGCATGAGAGTCCAAAAAGAATCCAATCAGAACGCCCTCTTTTGGGGGGTTTTGCATGTATTTGGGGCACCCTTACACGGTGGACCAATTCTGAGATGGGCTTTCGAATCACCCAAGTTCGGGGCGGAGACTTCCATTGGTGATGATTCAGTCTGCCATTGGTCCGAATAGAAGAAGGGGCCTCTTCCTGCTCTAGCTTGCATCAGCAAGCATTGTCTGCCTGCATGTGGGTGATGATGATGCTTCTTGCATTACCAATCGCATGAGAGTCCAAAAAGAAACCAAATCTTGAAACCGGTACCTCTGCTTATGGGGGTTGCTGGTTTTTGCTTTTTCCAGGTACACCATGCTGGGTTTTCTGCACCTACTCCAATACAGGCACAGTCGTGGCCGATTGCTCTTAAAAATCGTGATATTGTAGCTGTTGCCAAGACAGGATCCGGTAAAACATTGGGTTACTTGCTTCCAGGATTTATGCATCTTAAGCGCCGCCGCAATAATCCTCAACTTGGTCCAACTGTTTTGGTTTTGTCACCAACAAGGGAACTGGCAACGCAGATACAGGAGGAAGCTGTGAAGTTTGGAAAATCGTCAAGAATATCATCCACGGTATTGAATTTATTTTTTAACATTTGTATTTTGTACCTTTTGTTCTTGTCCACAAAGTGATTTTGATATATGTGGTAGAGGTGCCATGCCATGATGTTAAAATTGTTTGGGAATCAGTATTTGTATCCCCACTTTTTTGCTGATGCTTTGCTTTACTTTCCTGCTCATTTGGTCTTCTTGGTTTACCATAATAGAAGAATGGAGAAAATATGCGACGGATTTCAGTAGAGACCTTGTGATACAAATGCTTTGTTTTCATTAGAGTTATAATGCTCTCATTCTGCTGGTCTTTGTATCTTGATCTTGGTTCGTTTTCATTTATGATTTATAATGCTGTTATTCTGACGGTCTTTGTAATTTTGATGATCCCTGTTTGTTGAGGAATTCTTTGGTAGGCCTGCAACACCACATCAGGTGGTGTGCCCAACCAATTAAAAGCTTCCATTCATCACCAATGCTCCGCATGAGCTTAATGGGAAACAAAAGCAACTGCTGCATTTGTATATGCATGTGTTTGTGATGGATGCCCATTGGCTTGTTGATTGAGAATCAATTCCTTCCCTTAATTGCTTTGAATATTCCAAATCATTGAAGGACATTGGTGGCCAATTTCATCCTCTTTACAAAACGTACCTTAAATTCTACTCGTCAAAGATATGAAGAGGGTAAGTAGTCGCTAGTACATGTTGCAACTGATTCAATTTTTCTACCATGAGCCGAGCATTCAAATTCAGAAGATCTGTGGCTCTACAGCTTTTGATTTTTCCTTCGATGTTGTAACCTGAATTTGGTTGGAATATGCAGCATTAATATTTGAATTCTTTTAATTATATTTTTTGAACTTCCAAAAAAAATAAGCGGCCCCAAAAAGTTTAGGGCCAGCCCTGCGCATGCAAGAGAATTGGACACTATTTTGTGGCAAGCAAGTTCACCAGTGATTGGGTAAGCGAGTTAGACTTAATGATGTTAGGGTTCAAGGAAATCACTTCTCCCTCCCCCACTTACTGTATAACTACAAAACATTAAATTTGGTGTAGAATAAATGACAGTTTGCAGAGAGAGGGTGCTCATTTGTCATCACATACATTATGCGTGTATATACAGCTAGTTTTATGGGGTGCAATAAATCACGATTTGAAGATTCCAACAAATTTGGTACATTTCTTTTTACATGACATGCTATCAAAGGTAATTGGTTCCACGTGAAAAATGGTAGGTTTAAGATTTTATTTATTTTTGCTGTCAATGCAAAAGGTAAATTTCACCTTGGAATAGATAAAGGGAATGGAGCTGATTCCTCTTCGATTGAGTTAAGTTGTTAACGCCGGAAACTTCCATATGTTTGCACACCTTCGTTTAGCCATTTAACGTGAGTGGATCATTCATGGTAGTTGGCAGGCTGGCAGCTTTTATTGGTGGGCACACCACCTGATTTTTGTGATGTGATCTTACAATCCTACGGAATAATTTCTCCCTTTTATCAGCTGATTGTTCTCTACATTTTTTTTAATGCATGTTATTAGCCATATGCCCTTAACTATGATGGGGCTCCAAGTGATTTACTTTATGTTAATTAGGCATTGATGCTTGTATTCCTTATGAAATTATATGGATACATTATATGACTTACATTGGTTTTATGTGATTTTTCTATTTCAGTGTTTGTATGGAGGAGCACCAAAGGGTCCTCAATTGAGAGATTTAGATAGAGGTACAGATATTGTGGTTGCCACTCCTGGCCGGTTGAATGATATTTTAGAGATGAAAAGAGTGAGCCTCCGTCAAGTCTCTTACTTAGTGTTAGATGAGGCGGATCGAATGTTGGACATGGGATTTGAGCCCCAGATACGCAAGATTGTGAAGGAGGTGCCTTCAGACCGACAAACCCTCATGTACACTGCCACATGGCCCAAGGAGGTCCGCAAAATTGCAGCTGATCTGCTGGTCAATCCTGTTCTGGTTAACATTGGAAATGTTGATGAGCTCGTTGCCAACAAGGCTATCACCCAGGTACGATAGTCAGATTCATGTTGATTATGACATTCATTCCTCCGGTCTCCTCACTCCATTTTTTTGCCCTATCATGTTGACATCGAACTTGTTTTGTTTGATTGGTGGGGATTGTCTTGCTGTACCTTGGTGCACATAAGAATGCTCAGCAGCAGATATAGCTGCCTTCTAGACTGCTACTTTTATGTTGTCATTTATAGCGACTGTTTATGTAGTGTAATTGTATGTTTGTTCGTTGTTTGCAGCATGTTGAAATTATGTCTCCCATGGAAAAACAGAGGCGCCTTGAGCAGATACTGCGATCTCAAGAGCCAGGAGCCAAAATCATCATCTTTTGTACGACCAAAAAGATGTGTGATCAACTTGCTCGTAGCCTAACCCGTCAGTTTGGAGCTGCTGCCATTCATGGAGATAAATCTCAGGGTGAGAGGGATTACGTGTTGAACCAATTTAGGACTGGGAGGTCTCCAATTCTTGTAGCCACTGATGTTGCTGCTCGTGGATTAGACATCAAAGATATCAGGTTGGTTATTTTATGGAAAATGACTGTTTATACATTATGAATATGTATTTATAGCGAGGCTGGGTGAATTGGCTGTTGAACATGACTGTTGATTGTGCTGTTTTTTTTTGTGTTTCTATATAACCTTTTGATTTTGCAACTTCATTACAAGAGCTCAATAAACCAAGGCAGAGCTGTTATTCTATTTTTTATTCAAGCAATGCTACCGACACTAATTAGTTTACAAACTAGTACACTAAATGAACACATGGCAATACCACATCAATGCATGTCCACTAAAAGACTGCAACATGCCCATTCATTACATTAGTAGTTAGTAGCTTATATAATGTCTCTACACTTTTCCTTTTTATTCTCCTCCCTGCTCCACTGGAACAAAATGCTTCTTCCATCCAAAGTGATGGTCTATTGTCTTAGAATATCCCTTATTGTTGGTCTTTTTTGAAGTGGTTTAAGAACAACACTTGGTTCCAAAATTATCCCTTGCTTATTGCAATGTTTTATCAAAACGTTGGACTATTGGGGTGGTCTAGGGAATTAACACCTCTCAATTTGAGTTTGAATGCAATTATTTGTGGTCCCTTGAGAAGTTGGAATTCCGATGGAGTATAAAATTTTTAAGATCTGCAACGATGGATGTTTATTAATTTTCTGTTGCAGGATGGTTATCAACTATGACTTTCCTACGGGAGTAGAGGATTACGTGCACAGGATTGGAAGAACTGGGAGAGCAGGTGCCACCGGGGTGGCTTTCACATTTTTGAGTGACCAAGATGCAAAGCATGCTTCAGATCTCATTAAGGTTTTGGAAGGCGCAAACCAGCGGATACCAGTTGAACTTCGCGATATGGCTTCACGTGGCGGTGGAATGGGCAGGCCTAGGCGTAAGTGGGGTTCTGGATCTGGTGGACGTGATGCAGGCCATGGTGGACGGAATGGCTCGGCCTACAGTGGAAGGGATGGTGGTAGGGGCACTTGGGGGATACCAGAAAGAGTTGGTGGCCGTGGTTTTGACCGTGACTCCAGAAATAGGTACATACCTTCATTCCTCGTAGCTGTCTATATGTATAATATACTTTTGAATTGCTTCACGTGGAACTTAAGTACCTTAACCGATTACATTTCTGTATGGGCATCCTGAATGGTACACTTTTCCAAGACCATGAATTTTGTCAATCCTAATTCTTTAACATCAATTTTTAGAATAACGATCTTGAGAATGGAGTTTTGGAAAGAGAAAATGTGAAAATATGGTTATTATGATCCTAGAAGTGTGTTTTGCATCAATAATTTGGAAGAGAGTATTATGCTTTAAGGATGTTATCACTCAAGATATACGCGTGCTCCAATTTTTGTTAGCAATATAGTCATGCGCCTATCATCCAATTGTTTGTGACATGTGGCGTGCCCTGTTCCGATTCATGGTCCCGTTCCCTTACTCTCATTTCTTGTGTTCGTATGGCATGCATTCCGTGTTACATAGTGCTTGACGTCCAATCAAAAGTTACGTCTTTGAATCGAGTAATAATAGCAGCTGATGGGAGTTTTTCCCTATGATTGCTAAGATAAATTTAGTGTGAGCACTATATATCTTTTTGATTGGCATGTGTCATTTACTCTAATGAGAATGATTTTTGTTTTTTATCATCTCTAATAAATATGATTGTGTCCTCACATTTCCCACCAAATGCCCTAGCTTTCTTATCACTATAGTTCGGCACACAAGATGCCAAAGAGACCACTAACAGGAGGCAGAAAACGTATCGAAAGTTCCAAAATACATTTCTCATACATAGGCCAAAGTTTTTTTAAGAAATTAACCATACAAACTGCAACATCTTGTTTGTAGTTAATGGTTATGGAGAGAGAACAAAGGGCCAGTGCTACCCTACCCTGGTATTAGTCATTGAAATAATATGGTGGAGAGAGATGAAGTCAGGGAAACGAAGAAGAGACTTATTTGCAGAGTATTCACAGAGTGAAATAAATTTTGAACTGTGAATTGGAGCAATTCTTTATGTCTTTGCCGTTTGGGAACACACATCCTTTCACATTCTCTGAAAACATCTTTCTCCCTCACAATGAGGGTAAAAGGAAATCATGGAAAAAAACCAGACGGGGGGAAATCATGGTAAAAGGAGCATTTTTTTGCCGAAAAGATAAGTCAAATGGGATTTTGTACCTAGAGATGGTGGAAGGTGTCTGATTTGCAGCCATTCAATTCTGCTAACAGACGCTGTGGAAGATTTGCTTGTAATGACGGTTGAGAGATGGAAAATCTGGACCTAGGGATGGTTAGAACTTAGATAAGAAAGGAGGAGGGAACTGAATGTGGTAGGAGTTTGGTTAATGTGCATGGAATGCAGTTGAAGTACTAGGTTGATGGTCATTTCTATCCTAGTGCTGTTATTCAAAATAAGCCTTCTTTAGTTTTATGATATAGGGTTACTTTTGAGAACTGGAAAAGTATACACTTTTTCATTGTTTTAGGACAGAAAAAATGGGTAGTCCCTTTCTATGGCAGAATAGCTATTTTTGGTTAACTAATGGTGGGGTTGATGCCCCTTCCTGACAGTGACAGGTATGGCCGCAGTTTCAACGATGATGCGGATGCTCATGGGAGCTACCATAATCGGGTCCATCATGAAAGGTTGGTTCGAGCTCAAGATGGTGACCACCGAAGCAGAAGCCGGAGCCGAAGTAGAAGCCCAATCAAGGTCCCCCACAGGTTGATTCGTGCTGGAGATGTTGGTCACCGAAGTAGTAGCCGTAGCCGAAGTAGAAGCCCAAACAAGTTTTCTGGTAGGGGAGACTTTCGGAGGCGGGCTGAGAGCCGAAGCCGTAGCCGTAGCCTTGACAGGTTTGATCGGGCCCCGCCAGCCCGGGTACGTTCCCCAATCCGCAGCTCTAGTAAACATTTGTCTCCACCATACAGAAGTGACCCTGAAAGGAGATTCAAGAATTCTGTGGACCCACCACCTCGTTCCTCGTCTGGTGGTCTTAGGAAGGAAAAGCTCATGGGATCAAATGAAGATGAGTGGGGAAAAGCAACAAGTGGTGGACTGAATGGGGAGAGGCTTGGAAATGGACATGGGTCTTCATACTTGGGGGAGGAGGGGGAATTGGAGGAAGGAATGATTCCAGCCGACGAAGAAGGCATGATTCCAGGGGATGATGAATATCCTCGTCCCTCTTCTCCGTAGAACAATGTGCCTGCGGATTACCATCGATTGGTGGTTGTGTTGTGCCTTCTCTTTTCTTTTCTATTTTTCGGTTGGGATGGGGCCTTGGAGTAGGGGGAGTTGTAACTGTAGCAGTGGTTTTGAAGTTGCCCTTTGGAGGGTGCATCGTGGTATTTATAGATTCAAAAACTCAATAAAGCAGACTTGAGTATTCTGTAACCGGTTTGTATTTTCAAATTGTTATGGTGTATTGAGATTGAATGTCGTTAATTAGGTAGGAAGTGTTGATCTTATTGAAGAATTGTAGCTATTTGACAGAGTAATCGTGTACTCTATTTTTGGCCTCTCTCTGTAATATCATTCGTTGGCATCGAGAATCTGAGATGTCTCAACTGTCTTCTCTTTCTTTCTAGGTGTTTGGTCTCTCTCTCTCTCTCCACAACATTTACAATCGAATGTACGTTTGTATGAATAAAAGCTGAACCAGGTTACCTGCACTTAAATTGGTACCATTGACCTGGGATTGAGAAGATGAAATATGTATTGTGGGTATGTCGGTTTCGGGCCATACTAATCACATTGGAATTTCTGGTCAGACACAATTTACACAATATTTTCAACATTGAAGTCATGCAGCCTTCGGCTTTATGCGCTTTGCTCTTGAATACAAGAACACACCAACAAGAGCCACAGCGGTTCCTGCAGAAGTTAAACTCAAGCAAGTTATTAACCAAGAAATGATGCGATGGCCATCCTTTTTAAGCAATTAGCTGAAATATTATGGGGTTTACCAAGGGAGTTGATGGGGGAGACTGGTGTTTGGAAGAAGATAACTGAGGATACAATGACCACAACTCGCTTCACACAATTTCCCACTGAATGGGTTACTGGCGATACCATTTGTAGAATCGAATATGAAACCTGACAATCGAAATCCGAAAGGAAAGGCAGATTTAGTAAAAGGACAATTCAAGTGGTGTCCAGTATGTTGAAAACCTGACAGTCGAAATCCGAAAGAAAAAGCAGATGCAGTAAAAAGACAATTCAAGTGGTGTCCAGATATGTGTCCTAAGCGTCCGATTAATCCAAAGTCGATGTTGGCATTGCTTTATTTCATATCTTCTTGAATACTTATCGTAATGATTCAGGGTAAGATAGTGTCTGCAAATTAACAAACCTCTACTAAAATGAGTATATGAATAGTTCCAAACTCCAAACCAAAGTCGGCCACCACAAATCTCATTCCCTACTGAACTTCACAGCTCCTGTTGAGTGTCTGACACACGTACTTCACAAATTTTAGAGAATTTGTGTCATACGCTCTCTCTGTTGTTTACGCAAAGCAACAGTAAAATAGGTCCATCCTGATACATATAAGCGGAAACACAGTCCCAAATACCCATTTTATGAAGGGAGGCAATCCCCACAGAAAGTGATGATATGGAGTATTATCATTTGACATCCATTTCTGAAATTGAAGATCAGAGGTTGGATTGAACCAACAGACTGCTAAAATCCATGCTTCTAGAGCTGATTTCGACATTGTTGTCCTTTTAAAACAAGCATGAGATGACTAAATCCAGTGAATTTTCAACCTTCCAGGTAAATGAAAACACAAGATATAGAATAGCCTCACCTGTTGATAAGTATGGAAGCAAAAACCAGCCAGGAGAGATCTCACACACAACTCTCTGACATTCAACCCTTGACTTGCCTGAAATCAGGTACAACAATCATATCATGTAGAAATTCAGAAAGTCTAAGTACCCAGAAAGTGCACCCAGAAAATTGCCTAGAATTTAAAATGAGTGGCTCAAATTCATTCCCAAGTGAATATTAGCCATTGATTTCAAATTCTGGGCAATTCTTGGGTTTGAGTTTTGAGGAAATGTACTTAAAAGGAAAATAGCAAGGAATCCAAATAAATATATTAAGCTCAGTCACTTCATTATTTTCTTATATTTCGCTCCGAGACCCATACATGAAATAATGTAATCTAGCTTGTTACACATAAAACTTACAGCAAACTGCAGGTATGACGGACTAAACTTCACTCCTTCCATGAGAATGGCGACAGGAGCCAGTAGAACAAACGAAATGATCGTTATAATGGAGAAGAGATTGATATTGTCCAAAGCTTCCTACCGACATAGATCGCAGGTTATAACTAGAAGACATTGCTTGAATCAGAACAATAAAAACCGGTTTGGTGTTAGGCATACTGACCTCTTTATTGACCATGAATTTCTTGCTAAGTACATTTCGTGACTGGTTGGTCAAGTTGGAAGCCATTGCACTGCTGAAACCTATCCTGTCCCAAAAGAAAAGGCAGCAGCACATTTCAGAAACATACATCAAATTGAGGAGTCGTCTTTAATTCCTTTATAGAGCCATGGATTATTGTCGTACCAGTTAAAAGAAGCCTCAGTGAACGACGCTAATGCCACTCCTCCAACAATCGGAAAAAGGGACAAAACTACCCAAAGACTAGGCCACTGTATGCACAGAAAATCAAACAAAGAGTTAAATAGCTTCCTTGATATGGATAATCCAGTCCAATGTCTTCAGGAAAGAAAACCTAAATTGCCATGTTTATGGAACACAAACTGAAAATTTGATGGGGATACCCAGCACAAACTATGATGGGCATACCCACGCTTAGGCCTTAATGGCACGTTTGGATCTAGGATCGGCGAGGGAAAGAAAAGGAAAGGGAGATGAAAATAGTCGAGCCGAGCAATTTTTTCAGCGATTGCCCAGCGTCAAGCACATGTCATGGCATGCCTTGACAAGCGCCGTCGGGAAATTTTCCCAACGATTGTCCGGTGTCAAGCAGACAATCGGTGGAAATATTGCCCGACCGGTGCTTTTCACCGGGCAATCGCTAGAAAAATGACTCGACGGGTTCTTTTAAAAGGCATGCCAATTTTTTCAGCGATTGCCCGATGTCAAGCACATGTCGTGGCATGCCTTGACAAGCACCAATCGGGCAAAATTTCCAGCGATTGCCTGGGTACTTGTCACTGGGCAATTGCTGGAAAAATGACCCAACGGGTGCTTTTAAAGGCATGCCACGACATGTGCGCGACACTGGACAATCACTGAAAAAATTGTCCGACGGGTGCTTGTCAACGCATGCCATGATATGTGCTTGACACCGGGCAATTGCTGGAAAAATAGTCCGGTGGGTGCTTGTCAAGGCATGTCACAACACGTGCTTGATACCGGACGATCGCTGACATGTACTTATCTGAAAACCAAACAAATAAAGCAAAAGACCTGAAAATTTGCTCTTTATTTCCTTGGCGCAACCGTACAACAACTAACTTATTAGCTTCTCTCCCTCATTGACCATCTCCTTTTGTTTTATCCCTTTTCTTTTCAATTCCCTTCAACAAATCCTATAACCAAACCAAGCATTACATCTCCTCCATGTCCTAAAACCAGAATGTTTGTTTTGTTCGGTTACTTAGCTGTCTCATTGATTCTTCAATTGGAGCCAAATAAATGAAGATAGAGCTCAACCGTCTTGCAAGGGCATCAAAGTAAGTAAATTAAACAACATTCGTTGCTGATCTCATGGATGCATGGAAAAATACAAACTCAGGGGCTCTGCCGTCTCTTGAGGGACAGTAGGCCCTGCCAACCATAATCTCAGCCTCCAGCTCTGCAACAGTTTAGATTCACAGTTGCATTCTTACCCGTCAAAGTGTTTTCTTACCTATAAGAACGCATCTGTAAGCTGAACTGTTGATTCTCAAGATAGACGGTCCAGATGGATTGGCAAGCTTGTCGTCCCTAAGGAACAACAGAGCCCCTGGGTTCGAAAAGTGCCGATATCTATTTCTATTTCTTAATTTCCAATCCGATGATCCACTTGTGATCTTGCACTACAAAATCCACAACATTAACCCACTCAGCCATGTCAATAATAGAGCACAAAGTCCTTACCTCACCAATAAAAAGGGCAGAGAGGACAACAGTGAAGAACGGCTCCATAGCTTTGATAGTATGCGTAAATGAAACCGCAACTTTTCCGAGGCTTATGTTGGTCAACATATTGCCCATCGTGTGTATCACAGCCAACGGTAGGATTGCTGCAAACTGAAGAATGAATATACAGAAGTAACATGTAATAAGTTATATAATCCGTGCAACAAAAGAGAAGACTATAGAGAATGAAATGCCCGATTGGAAACCTATTAAGTACAAGAAAAGATATCCATGGAAATGGGTTAACAATTTAACGATACAAACATCATGTTCACATTATTCTGGTCGAAGATTCGGCACGAGAATCGAAAAGCGCGGAATTCATAATAACTAACCCCAAAGTTTATGCTGCTAGGAAACGGGGCAACAACTTAACATCAACTTAACAGTGCGAGTGTTTGAACATGTATCACGGCTGGAGAAACAAAACCACTCACTTGAATGCATAAGCACGCCGTTAGATAGCTTGACATATTCATAACAATCCACCTATTTTGGCTTTATTCAAAAAAATTTGAGTTTTGACCATAATTTTATACTTGTTAGATTCGTCTCGTCGAAAGGAATCCAGAAACCACAAAATCTTAATGCAAAACTAACGAATGCAAAAAAAATTTGAATAAAGACAAACGAATAATCCGGATTATTGGATTATTACCCAAAGGAGGCCATATTGTTAGGCCCATTTCCTAACAGCTTAAGCTTTTGAGAGAGTTGGTAATTTAACAGCTGCATGCATAAAACCAATCACAAGCCTTAAACCCAACGCCTCCAGAGCCCTAAGTCTACGGTAATTCACTAGGGCCTGTTTGTTTGACTGGATATGAACATCAGATTTAACCACATCCAAGGAGACCCCAAGAGTATGGTTAACGTTCTCATGGACCGAATTAATGAGATATATAATCTCAAAAAAACATGGGATATACAATATCACGGTGGCCGTAGTATTAGTAATTCCATCATTATTAGTCCAATAGAATACTCCAATATTACTCTGGTCACATAACAATTTACATCAAGCTAACAAAGGGAAAAGGGGGCAGCTTTTCACAGAGATACCTGTGATCTCGTGACCTTTGGTCTTGGATATAGATTAAGTCCCCACATTAGAAGAATAAGCACAGTCCCGCATCCGAATTGAAACGCCGTCACTGTTGCTGGAAATGGGTACACCTTCAAAACCTGTAAACATGTATCGTTACTCGTTAGCAAATCTCTTACACACTCTCCTGCTCATTTGGATTGAGTTATTTGGTAAAAAAATGAAAAGAGAGAATGAGAGTTTCTCGCGAAATCACTCGTTTGGATTAAGTAATATGGTAACAAATGGAAAGAAAAAAAACAAAAATGTTATCTTTTGATTGGCCTTTTTATTTTATCGACGGCATTTTTGGAATAGTTAAATAAGCACCTCAAAAAAGGAGTTGAAATCCTAGCCTCCTTTCTGATGGCACCTAGCACTCCTGGTTTATGTTTTGATTGGCTTCTTCTCCTTTCTCATCAAAACTCACAAAAACGGTGAGATTTGGTGAGAAATGGCTCTCCTTTCTTATCACACCCTTTCCCATGATTCAAAGGGGCTGTTACTTAAAATAGATATGCAAGAAAGAAATAAAGAAAAAACCTGTTTGTTGTAGATGTTGAAGTAGATGTTCAGTAAATACCAGATTGCAAACATGGAACCAAGCTTCAATGTCCCAACCAAATCCTTCTTTTTCTGGGTTTCGCCGGTGTTTTCCGGAACCGAAGCGGCCCTAACCTTGAACCCATTCCACCTTTGGTTTGAAACAAACGAAGAAACAGGGGATTTCCTGTTGAATCTCGAATCATAACATAAAGACAAATTTCCGAGACAAGAAACGAGACCCACTTTAGATTTAGTGTTTCTGCTAGTGGGTTTAACTGATTTAAGGAGTGGGGTTAATGGGTACAGAGCTAATGCATAGGCATAGCTCTTCATTTTTCCACTCTGTTCTGGAACAGAGGAGAGAGAAATGCCGTGTAGAAGGTTTGAGAAAGAAACGACGACGGTTTGTCGTGATTGTTTGGCTGTTGTAGTGCATGATTAATTGGAGAGTAAGAAAATGTGGGCAAGATTTGTGGAATCGAATTAAGATTTAGAGTGAGGTGATGGGCTGGATAAGTCAATTTCATTTGGTCTTTGGATGGAAGTAATGGGTGGTGGATGAATGGCATAGGGAAATGAATGGATGGGAATTGGCACGAATTTGAAGTGTCATCTCTACCCAATTTGGATGATCACAAATTTTGGTAATGCAACTCAGCTATCTAGCGGTTGAGGCCCACCCAACTTAACCTTCTCGTTTCTGATTTTGCTCGTACTACATTTTCGGCCATTGAATCAAGCGATCGTCTTTGAAAAACACACAAGAAAAGATAAGTTTTCGGCCATTTACGTAGTCTTTCGTTTTCGTTCTACCAAAAAAAGAAAAGTTTTACATAGTAGTACATATGACGGTAATCGAACATTTTTCCAGTGCACACTGCCACAGTGATGTTTCTGTCTAAAACACTACCCTTTGTGATCAAATGGACCTTGATGGCTTTGTGTTCTGTTGGTGTGGTCCTTGGACTTGGCTTCTAGGAATAAGGTCTTGGGTTGGAACTCATACAGTAGCACCATGGAAATAATACAACTTACTAACACATAAAGAATTTACAGTATTTCCGAAGTACCAAAAAAAAAAAGAATTTACAGCAACCCAAAATATAAAAGAAGAAGATTGATTGGATCATTAGGGTCTGAAACTAATTTTGAGAGTCAAAATGATGCATGAAGACAAGTTTTGACAAAATAATTTGACTCAAGTGTCCGCTCTTTCTCTTGGGCTATTAAGGTCGAATCCACTTGCCAGAGACAGATCTACATGGGGTACCATGTGGCACACCCCCCCTCCCCCAAAATTTTGTAGAATTACAAATTATATTCTTAGATATTTCAATTATACCCAATATAAATTCCTAATCGTGTTCCAATAAAATTACTCTAAATTCCTTTTAAACGGATGTTTGTCAATCTATTTCTTAGAATACTAAATTTTCACATTATCCTTTGGTGCAAACACACTCGTTTCTGTTACTTATAACATGAATTTCCTTATAAAGTCACTAATATGTTATTTTCCTGGCAAAAAAATGTAGTGATATTTTTAAGGAAATTGTAAATCATACTGCCAGGTTTACTCAGTAGAGCCCCCATCAATACAAATTTCTAGATCCCCTACTGCCACTTGCAATACCAGGACGGGACTCAAATACCATGTGACAGAGTTCTTTCCCCGCTCATGCACTTGATCTTTTTATGATATTTTTTTTGTTCCGTTTGTTTCGGCCTGTGGAAAACATTTTCTGGAAAAATTTTGCTGGCCAAGTTTATATAAACCTACAGGCGCTGAGTTATCATATTTTCATATATAAATATAAATTCTTAACTCATTTGAGATCAGGGCCTCAAATAGTTAAGTTTTGCTTGGAAGAACAATTTTTCAATTTTTTTAAGGCGAGGAGATAAATGCTCTTCGTCAGAGACATGCATGTTGGGGTGCAGACAACCTTCAGCAGTACCGAGGGGTGGGGGCGGGAGCCACACTCCGGACTGCAACGAAAACGATATTTGAGGGACCTCGGTGTGTAATTTCGGGCATAGACCGGACCTAATTATTTCGCTGTTAGTGTGTAATTAGGGTTATCAGTTTTTAGAAGAAAAAAAAAGAGAGAGAGAGAGAGAGAGAGAGGCGAGAGAAAACGCAGATCTCAGAGAGATTGCGAGAAGACTTGTACTCTTGATTTCGATTTCATAGTGGACTAGTGTGGCTCCCGTGGTTTTTCCTCGCGTTGAGGTTTTCCACATATATCTGTGTCTTGTTTCTTTTCCGTTTTTCCATTATGCACGATTATTTGATTTTTTGTTCTATGATTCATTGTTTCCAAGATCCGTAGGGGTGTTGTGGGGTTGCGAAAATCCTAGCAATGCATGTGGATAATTTTGGGTTAATTACTCGTTGGTAGTTCTATGGTAATATTCATTATAGGTCCATTTGGACTGTTGATTTATCCACTGAGATATTGAAAAAAAAAAAAAAAAAAAAGAATTATAAAAACCACAAACCAGAATTCTTCTTCAGAATCTGATCGCGTATTCCTTTAAGGTAATATTTTGAGCTATCGGTAAATTTTTTGACATTTTCTAAGAACAAAATTTGAACAGCGTGTGAACCAAATTATACATGGTGTTGGTATTACAGTAATTACTAGCATTACTATCATCTTCTTCTTTTTTTCTAGTTATATTAGACATTGTGTTGGTATCAACGATATGATGTAAACATTTAACCTGAATTTAGTAAAATAATCAAGACACCGGGTCCAAAAAAAAAAGCCCATGTCAAAAAGCTGTTAAAAAGTTACTCAAAGATCGGCTCAAACTTGCGAGTGGAGTGGTATGCGCAATAAACTTTCATGCTTTTAATGGAGTTCGAACCTCATTAATTATAACTAACAATATTAACTTTCCAAAGCTCAAACTTAACCAAAAAAAAAAAAATGCTTTCGTCACAAATGTTTAAAATCACAAAAGGCCTGTTTAGGGATAAGCGTTTAGGAGTCCTATCCAGACCTATATAAATTTGCCATCACTTCTTGCATCCAATGAAGAGTTTAAACTGTTTCCAGATGACGTGAACATACGATGGTTTCCGCCACCTATTATGGGCTCCACTGTAAGTTCATCGTGGTAATCTGAACCGTTTATCATGTAAGGTCACAAAATAATATACGGGAAATTCCAAGCCGGTCGCCAATAATATACTCACTCAAAAAATCAGCTTGATCGGTCATTAATGGGTATGTCAAAAATTGGATTTTTGGTTTATAAAATAGGTTCATTAAAAATTGGATTTTGGTTTATAAAATAGACGGTCATGAACATTTTTAACTTACAAAACTATTGATAGAATCAGTCCGTTTTGTTAAAAAGTAATTCAATTTTTGATATAGCTATCGATGCATTAATATAACATTTTGCGAGCCCTACAAGATGATAGGTTCATATTACTACAGGAAGGTTTGGTAGGGTTCTGCCTCATCCGCACAAAACTTTTACTCATTCGTCAATACGTGTTGTCCACTTCTGTCCAGAGACTTCCGGAAAATGAGATTCCAAGTTGAAAGACTTGGCCGTGCACGGCGGAAGAAGACGTCCAAAAGTCTTCTAATTCGCATACAGCAAGTCTTTTTTTGTTTTTTCCTCTCTCTCTCTTTTCACACCCCTATATTTTTGTAAAAGCAAGTTAGAACTCTTATCTTCAACTTATACCTTGAATATTAACCATAGCTTGCGACAGCCACCATGCCTGCTTTAGTGATGCTATTGGCTCTTTTTTTCATCATTATAAGACTTGATTCCAATTGTGGCAGTTTAGCTTCAAATGTAAGCTGCTTGGAGAATGAGAGAGAAGCTCTTATCAAGTTCAAGGAAAATCTCACCGATGAAGCAAACCGCTTACGGTCGTGGGTCGGACAAGACTGCTGCACATGGAAAGGAGTCGGTTGCAGCAGCAGAATAGGCCATGTCATGAAGCTTGATCTCCGTAATGATTTCGATAAGTTCAATTACACTGCAATTTTCAGAATCAACAAGCTAGGAGGTGAGATAAGTCCTTCGTTAGTCGAATTGAAGCATTTGAGTCATCTAGATCTGAGCGGGAACAACCTCTCCGGTGTGGATTTCTTGGGCTCCCTGAAAAGCTTGAGGTATCTCAACCTCTCTTATTCAAATTTGGTTGGAAAGGTTCCTCATAATCTGGGGAATCTTTCAAGGTTGCAGTATCTCGACCTTAATAGTAATGATCTGGTTGGCCCGATTCCCAATACACTTGAAAGATTGACCTCTCTCACCGTCCTTGACCTTTCTCATAACCACTTCAATGATACTATGCCATTTTTTTTTATGTAACCTGAGCCGTCTTTCTGTCCTCAAATTGAATTCCAATGGTTTTGAAGGTCCACTTCGAAGGGGTTTTGAAGGTCCACTTCCAAGTTGCATGGGCAACATGACTCAACTAACGGTGCTTGACCTCTCTGACAATCAGTTCAAAGGTGAAATACCAAACTCCATGAAGAACCTCTGCAGCTTGCGCATATTTGATTTGGCATTAAACTATTTCAGCGGAGAGATTGTAAGTCCTCTATATGGTTGCATCCGCACTAGTTTGGAAGAGTTGAATCTCATGTTTAATTCTTTTACGGGTCAGTTGCCGAACTATTTGGGTGAGTTTAAGAATCTAGAGCGTCTTTGTGTTGATTATAATTCCTTTTCTGGTCCGTTGCCATCATCGCTTGGAAGGCTGTCACATTTGAGAGAGTTGGATGCTAGGTATAATCAATTGAACGGTAGCATTCCGGTAGGTCTAGGACAACTTTCCAATCTCCAATTCCTGGATTTGTCGGGCAACTCATTGGGTGGCATGCTATATGAGCAACACTTCACCACTCTCAAGAGTCTAAAGGAACTCCACTTGTCTTCCAACTCATTAGTTATAAATGTTAGCTCCCAATGGGTTCCTCCATTTCAACTCCAAATCCTAGAAATGGGGTCCTGCACACTAGGACCTCAATTTCCTACATGGCTTCAGACGCAGAGACACGTTACAAGATTGGATATGTCTAATGCAAGCATCTCAGATATCATGCCCGATTGGTTCGAGCATATGTCTTCTTGCACCGAGAGCTTGGATATATCCAACAACCATATGAGAGGGAAGCTGCCAAAATTCCAAACGAAATGCAATGATTCTGGTAGCTTTAGAAAGTACTGGAGTTTGAGTTCTAACAAGTTTGATGGCCCTTTATCGACACTTCCGTCATCTACTTCTTTACTAGATCTCTCCGACAACTTGCTTTCTGGACCTATTCCCGTGGGCAATTACAGTGGGATCGAATTTCTTGTTCTCTCAAATAACCACTTTAGTGGTGTCATCCCTGTATCTTTGTGCAGCGCGGCGACCACTCAGATCATTGACTTGTCAAAAAACCGTTTATCGGGAAGAATTCCTCGTTGCTTGGGGAACTTGGGGGAATTATACGTGCTAGACTTGTCGAGCAACAGTCTGCACGGTCATATTCCAAGTTCTTTAGGTTTCCTGCAGCAACTTGAATATTTACACTTGCGTAACAACACGTTTCATGGGGAACTTCCTTTGTCCTTGCAGAATTTGACGAGTATTCACACCCTTGATCTTGGTGAAAATTCATTCACGGGTGTTATTCCTCCTTGGATCGGAGATAAGTTATCTGACCTTGTCTTCCTCAGTCTTCAATCAAATAATTTCTATGGTGGTATTCCTGTACAACTCTGCCATCTATCTGCCCTGCAATTGTTAGACTTGGCGCATAACAATATAACGGGGGATATTCCAAGTTGTTTTCACAACTTCACTGCCATGGCTGCATTGGAACATAACAATTATTTTGGCGGAAGTGAAAGTTACGAAGACAATATTCTTGTTACGATGAAAGGAAGAGAACTAGAATACACAAAGATACTCCAATTTGTTACGTCCATAGATCTTTCGACCAATGGCATTACTGGGGAGATTCCAGAAGGATTAACAGCTCTTTTGGGGTTATTGAACTTGAATTTATCTGGAAATCATCTAACAGGAAGGATTCCTGAGAAGATTGGTAATCTAAAACAACTGGAATCACTTGACTTGTCCAGAAACAAACTCTTTGGCTCAATTCCTCATAGCCTGTCCAATTTAAACTCTCTCAGTCACTTAAACCTGTCATTCAATAATTTATCGGGGCGAATACCAACCGGAAATCAACTTCAGACCCTTGACGATCAGTCCATCTATGTTGGAAATGATGGGCTTTGTGGAGCACCGCTCACAAAGAGCTGCCCCGGTGATGAATCAACTTATCATGACGGTGATCATCAAGTACTTGTGGGTAATGGGGAAGAAGATGAAATTGAAGTGATGTGGTTCTGTGCTGGTATTGGACCTGGTTTCGTGGTGGGACTATTGGGAGTTATGTGCACTTTGTATTTCAAGAGGGAATGGAGGTACGTATACTTTCAGTTTGTCGAAGATACCTACAGTAGGATATTTGTAGCCATAGCAGTGAAGGCTAATTGGCTTAGGAGGAAGTTCCATCCATAGAGGTAGATTGGGAAAGATCTCTCTCTCTCTCTTTCTATGTGCGCACGTGTGTTTTTGGTGTTCTCTCTCTCTCTCTCTCTCTGTGTGTGTGTGTGTGTGTGTGTGTGTGTGGTTTTCAATCTACTTCGTATCAGGCATTAGTCATTCTGCGTATCTACTACTTATGGAATAACCCTCTCTCTCGTCTACTATGCATATGGGGATAAATCTTATTGACCCCAATTATTTGGGGCTTAAGGCTTTAAGCTTTGTTTTTGTAAGCAAACTTGTTGAATTGTTGCTTCCATATTCAATTCGACCTCATGTAATGAAAATTAAGGATGGTTGAGAATTTGAAGATGTCTAATCATTTACAGTTAGATATTGGATTTCCTAATTTTGGTATGTGTGGAGCATGTAACTTCTAATGAATAGGGCTTCTAAACAAACCAAGCTACTTGAGTTTGAATTCGGGTTTGCTCATTACATAAACAAGTCATGAACATTCTTTGAAACTCATAAAAGAGTCAAATCAAGCTCAAACAACGTACTATTTCGACTCGTTTATCTTCTGTACATATAAAAAGATTTCAAGTTACTTGAGATCGGCTCAATTAAAGTTCATTTAAGATCGGCTCATCTCATAAAAAAAATTATTTTGAACATATTTTTAAAGCTCGTTAGATTTTCAAACCAAGGTTGATCAAGCACCTGCTCAACTCATTCAACTCAATTATTGTCGCTATTTGTGAACAAATTAATTAGAAGTAACTTGAAAACTTGCAAGGAGTGAGATTTTCTCTTGTTGTTGATGGTGACAATGCACCGTAGTTTTGCTAGCTCATCCTTTCATGCTTTTCCTGACAGTGTACAAGAAGAGCAATTGAGTTATGTAATTATTTACAGATACTACAAAATGTGTTTTTCTTGAACCGACAGTCGTAAAGCTTCTTGGCTCCCGAGTGACACCCCCATCAAACATTTTTTAGAAAATATTTGGTATTTAACATTGGGGCAACCCAATGTATGATGCTCTTGTGCACATGGGGGCACCCAATGTACGAGGCTATGTGCTATGGTATCGAAAACTTTTTCTAGAAAATAAAATGTCTTCTGGTGTTTGATTGTGTTAAAACATTTTCTGTTGTTTGGTTGACACGGAAAATCATTAATAAACAAACTAACAAAAATATTCTTGTTGTAAAAATGGAAATGTTACCCCGTCCTATATAAATAATCAAATTCTTGCAACTGTGGAGATGACGGAAGTACCCATGTATATCAAATTTCGTAATTTCCCTTCAATTTCTCCTTTTCCACAAGTTCCAAACAGAACATTCCTCTCATTCCTGTTCTTTGTTATCTTTCACTTTAGCAAAATTTTACCAACACAGTAGGAGTAAATAAAAACCTGAGTTCCAAATGACAATAACAAAGAGGAGGTGAATTTATGGCTGTATGCTCAAAGAATACATGTCGGTATTTATATGTCGTTTGTGAAAATGTTTGTACAGATAGAGCGAACTCACATTCATATATGCATTCACGAAGGTTCGATTACGATACATGTTTTCATAAAAGTAGCCCAAGAGGGTTAAAGGGTTGTTTGGCCTGCAACAAATGCGTGCGGCTATTTATCAAACACATGGTCTGTGTTCTGTGGATTCATGGACTCAAATCTGATCTCCACCCGTTCTCCGATGTTCAGTCAAACTTAAAACCAGAGCCCTAAACCTCTGAAATTTTCTAGCTTCATGGAACAATATCACGATGAATAAACAATCAGATTCGATCGAAACCTCTATGGAGCCATAACATCACATATAAATATATCTAGAGCGAGGAGAGAGAATGGAAGAGAGACCATGAAAGTATAAGGATGGTTATTTCGTCCAACCCGTCCGTATCTGATTCAATCCCCGTCCCGAACAGATCGGCAATTTGGAGATCTGTTTGAGGATTGAATAGGACATGGAGATTTCTTTGGAAAAGTTTTGGGGATCAGATTTCTTTGGAAAAGTTTTGGGGATCAAGTAAGACACGGGGAGAGGCATATCCTCGCCCCGAATCCGCCATAAATCCGTTCCCCAATCCACTCCACCCGGTCCTGGAATCTCCGATACTTAGGGGTCTATTCATGACTTATAAAACTCTAGAATCTCACTAAATTCTCTACAAACATCTAGGAGTCTCATTATAATTATATTAGGATTATCTTAGTTACTCAGTATCATTTGATTCATTTCTCATTTCCAGAATGAGAATCTCAACGCTACACACAACAAAGTAATCTCTCTCTCTCTCTCTCTCTCTCTCTCTCTCTCTCTCTCTCTCTCTCTCTCCCTACACGGCATGCGATTCGCTACAAAGTCACAAGGTAATCTCTTTCCCTATCTCTACGGCTCTCTCTCTCTCTCTCTCTCTCTCTCTCTCTCTCTCTCTCTCTCTCTCTCTCTCTCTCCCCCCCCCCCCCCCCTACACGGCATGCGATTCGCTATAGAGTCACAATGTAATCTCTTTCTCTATCTCTACGGCTCTACTGTTCTCTCTCTCTCTCTCTCGTTTTAGAGAAGCCTAAAATGCTAGTGTTTTCATCATTATTTGCCTTGAGTAAGTGTTAATTCATGCTTAACATCGGTACTTTGATGTTTATGTTGCATTGTTTTTCAGACATTTGTGATTGTTGTAACAATCTGTTTTTCTTTTTTCTTGTTTTTTTAAATCTTTGGATCCCCGAATTCCCACGAGGGTCCTCATTCCTCATTTGGAACGGGATGAATGATGAAAACAAATCACCGATGGGAATGGGGGCGGGGGCAGGGGCAGGAATGGGGAAGGCGTTCGGGGATCAAGGACGGAGATGGTCCTATCTGGCCTCGATCTGCCTCCATGCCCATCCCTACATCAAAGAGATGCGAGAGAAAGTGAGAGAGAGGAGAGTGGGAGAGAGAGGCGAGTACCTATTGTCATGCGGGAGAGTCGGGGTGTCGAGGTCGAGGGGGTGTGGTGTAGCGATCAAGAGGCCAGAAAATGATTTCTGCCCCTAAATTCCGGAAATCATTTTCCACCACTTGTGGTTCAGTTACTACTTTTAGAAAACATTTCCCCCTGTTTTTATTTTTCTGTCCTACCAAGCATAGAAAATCGTTTTCAATAAGGCTTTCTGCTCGAAACAAATGGAGCGTTATGGTCACAGCTAAGGGAGGGAGGCAGCTACACGGATGCTTCTCAGTTCTCACGGTCTCACCTCCCTTCATCCTTGCCAAATACAAAAATAAAAAGCGTTAAAAAGACATATTTGGAAGTACAGGGCTACGCAGACCCAAGGACAAAAGTAAGAGGACTATGTTCGTAATTAACATTACCTGTATTTCGATTTCGACTTTCGAGGGAGTGCGCTTGTCTTGGTACTGCTACGGAAAGTCAGAACCAACCAATCTCTCTCTCTCTCTCTCTCTCTCTCTCTCTCTCTCTCTCTCTCTCCCCCCGATCCGATCCGAGATGTCGATGTCCTTGGGTCAGTGTATCTCAATTTCTGTTCGTACCCACCGTCTCCAACAATGGAGTGAAATCGGCGCAACAAGCATTCCCGCAAGAAGTAGCAGGACCAGAGCATCAAAATCCAACCAATTCTCCCACTTGGGTCATCACCACCATCATCATCCACGACTACAACCATCTCTTTGCCACGCCGCAGAAAACGGTAACAACCCACCTGATGTTCGAGACAATGCCGAACCCGATAACCCCAATAAAAAGGCCCAACGAAAACCGATTCCGTCCACTACCCAGATCATAAACAGACTCAAAAGATACGGTATTTCAGGAGTACTGTCATATGGTCTGCTAAACACTGCTTACTATCTGACGGCGTTTCTTTTGGTATGGTTTTATGTTGCTCCAGCGCCTGGGAGAATGGGGTATTGGGCAGCAGTGGAGAGGTTTGTGAAGGTAATGGCAATGGTGTGGGCTGGGAGTCAAGTTACTAAGATTGTTAGAGCAGGTGGGGCGCTGGCTCTTGCGCCGTTTGTGGACAGAGGACTGTCGTGGTTTACTGTCAAGTTCGAGTTTGAGTCACAAGGCAAGGCATTCATGGCCATTGTTGGGTTTTGTTTTGGGTTGGCTTTGTTGCTGTTTTTTGTAGTGACTTTGCTTTGGGCATAAAGATGTTTTTTTTATATTTTTTATAGTAGTAAATGTAATCGGTTGTTTGGATTGCTTTTCAGTTTGTCAGTTTGATTCATTCACATTCCTTCTGGCTTCTTGAATTGGATGTACAGAATGATTTTGTAGAAATGCATATAGATATGTGTTTAAATAAGGCTACGTTTGTTTGTTTGTTTGACTGAAGATGAGTATTCAATCTGACTTATACCATGGAAGGTGATCGCTTATCGATATTTCGTTAGATCCGACAATACAGTCTGGATACTAGTTATATTGTTCTAATCAGGTGTTCAGAAATACTGGGACAATGATGTATAAATTGTACTGTCTGGATACTAGTTCTAATCAGGAGGTGTTCAGAAATACTGGGACAATGACGTATAAATTGTACACGAAATCGCTGGCAAGAATTACAATGATCGATTTATAATTCATGAAACTATGCTTTCTGAGTGGGTTGCAAATCAGTCACACTCTTACAACTAGTCGAAAATGCAGCAAGCCAAAAATGGCTGCCCCATAGCATTCTGTTTGAACAAAAAGTAGAAAATGCCAAAGCAAAAATGGAGCCAAAAACTATTTGTCAAGAATTTCATCTTCTCCTTTCCCTCGAGGCATCTCAGAGGAAAATAACGAAAATAGGTGATTCCCTTAGTAGCAATGAGTAATACGGGAGCAGCCTAAATTGAAAAATTGCTTTCTCATACACTAACATAGGAGTCTGTCACATTCATTATGAAAGGCATCTAAGTCTCGCAAAAGTTAGATAGCCTGTGTGACCTTTTGCCTCGGGTGACGGTCTAGCCATGACGGTTGTGGGAGAATTGGAAATCTCCCTTCCGTTGCTACCTTCTTCGCTTGAACGCTGCCTCCTCTTGCGAGGAAGGGATCCAGTAGACCCGCTTTCGTCAGCTTGGCAGCTCTCCATTTTCCCTTCTTTGACTTCATATGGGCGGAGGAGCACCTCAAATGTTCTTATATCTGCAAAAGCACAAGATGGTTAACAACCGCCATCACCACACATTTGACGTGGAATGACAATGCAATAACCCACTAAAATTTGCGAAAAAGAAAAAATTGAAATTAATAAACCAAATCAAGCACACCATTGTCCATTGCTCATAGAAGGAGGATGAATAAGACGTAGAAGTACTTACCGGTGAAATTTGCTCGTAGTGTTTCGCAAGACCGTTGTACTTGCTCAATGCATGGTGAGAAGGAACACAAAATCCCATCTTGTTTCAACATTTTTCCAGCAGAAGGAATGGCCAACCATGGTTGGGGTAGGTCAAGGAACACTGAATCGACCTTTCCAAAAAAATCATCAGGAAATCCGTCACCTTGAATATCTCTGACTCCCACAGTCACTAAGTCGTTCAATCCTGTCCTCTCAAAATCTTCCCTATCTCAACAAAAAGACACTGAAATTAAAAAGATTTTGGAAGTTTCTGTACTCGTGATTGGAATACGTAAAGAGTCAAATCTTATATCACTTGCTAGAATTTATTTGGCATAACAGGTGGCAGTCACACAAAAGATCAAAATGCTGTGATAAGTGATAACTTTGTTCAGAAAGCAACAGCATAATCCAACCTGACTAAAAATTTAAGAACCAACTTGACTTATAAGAACTAGTACAAGTATCAAGTATGGCATATTGAAACATCATGACTTGACTTCAGTTTGAAACTTTAAGAATGTGAGTTCCATTCTTTCAGCGAGTAAAGGGAGGTGGAAGAATAACTAATGCACTTCATCAACTACCCAGCTACAGAAAATATTCTAAGAGAGAAGAATGCTTGAGAGCACTTTTCTACTAACTTATTGCATTATTTTACGGCTAAGGTCCCTTGAATGTTTTTTGATCTTCATCTTTTTGTTTCTTTTGTGGCCAAAAAGAAATGATCTACATCTGCCAGGTCTTATAAGACAGCTCTACTCCTTCAACATGATCAGATAACCTGAACTTTTCGACAAAAAATAAACTAGGTAATTCATAAACTAGTAAAGAACATTCAGAAGCATCAACCACAAATCCAGAGCAGCCATACATAAGCAATGACATGCGATATTGAATTCTTACCTAGCCGAAACAGCCCTTTGTTCATGGAAATCAAATGTATATACATGCCCTGTGGGGGCAACAGCTCTTGCTAGCGAGGTAGTTAAAGATCCACTCCCAGTTCCAGACTCGAGAACCAAACAGCCAGGAACTACTTCTAAGTACATAATAACAAAACTAATATCGGCAATGTACAGGATCTGAGTTCTGTGGCTGAGAACCAGAGTCCAAAGCTCAGGAGTTGGAGCTAACAAGTAAACAAATCCACCCTTGTTGCTTAACACCTTGGAACCAAAGGGTCTCCCTATCCAATCTGAATGTTTGAAAACACCAAAGCGGTTCTGGAGAACCGAATTCTCACATACTTTAACAGCCTTCATGGTATCATGCCTCTCATACACAATAACCAAATCTCCATCGGCAATGCATCGTTTAAAGGATAATTTTTGTGCAGGATCAACAGGCAGCATCACTAAATTCTTGCAGGCAATATACAACGTTGCAAAAAACAGTTCCCTGACGAAAAGGGAAAACAGTAAGATGAGGAGTAGCTAGCCAAATTTCCAACATTTAGGTTTTGATTTGGCAAAGAACGTCAAAGTGAATTCAGGGAAACTCATGCTACATGCGCCAACCAACTCTATTCCTATCAAGAAAATCATTCAACAAACAAAAACAGAGGGTACTGGCAACAAAAAAGATACACAGGGATATAAAAGCACACATATTATTAATGTTCAAACATTGGGTAAATAGTACTTGAAAGTTGAAATGAAATTGCAAGACAGAGAGATACCATATAATCAGTTGCAAAGAAAAAAATCTGAGCCGAAGGACACATCCCAAAAGTCTTGTGTAAGCTACCAATTACGCATCAAACCCCCTATAGAAACATGTCATAGGAAGGAAGACGATCCCTTACAAATTCCCTAACTATGTCAGCCAGTCACAAGTTAGTCTGGTATTCAAATCTCTGACAAACAATTGCTCAAACTTCCCCTGTTGTCGTTCATTCCATTCAGTAGTTTACAATTATAAATATATAGTTTAAAGAGACATTTCATTCAAGTTTCTATGATACTATAGAGGGTAAATGCTCTGCGAGTTAAATGAGAGACAAACAGTTCAACATCAACAATTACTTAATATACTGAGAAAAATAACCACTAAATGAACAAGTCAACAGTTTATGGTGCTTAAACTAGGAATAAAAAAAACAACCACACGAATGATAGAATGCAACCGTAGGTAGGTAGCATTAAGGTCTGCTCCCCGTAATTTCTCAGGTTCAAAACCCCTAGTTGCTACAACTGCGAGTCCATGAGAGACTTCGTGAGGCTTCAATTGGGCCCCAGCCTCTGCTAGTGGACTGTCGTATTGGTCCCAACGTTAGCCGAGGTGCGCCTAAGCTAGTTTGGACACTCTGAGTTATAAAAATGTACCTAGCATTAGGTTATTGCTACAACTGAGAAACTAAAAGGCAATGCACGCACTACAACTACATACAAGGATTATAGCTCCCTACCAGTCCGTACAACCAGCCACATTAATCCATCATCAAAACAATATTAGCACAGGAGTATATACTTACAGGTATATACATATCCGCATACATGTAATTATGTAGAATTAGGTTAGTAATGAAGTGAATCAAGCATACTAACCAAATGGAGAGAGAGAGAGAGAGAGAGAGAGAGAGTTACTCCAAATTCAGTCGACTTCAGACGTGAGCAAATCTAGCGTGTGTGTGTTTGGGGGGGAGAGAGAGAGAGACGTCTTTTCTCTCTCAGTAAATTAGGGTTTCAACCGAAGGTCCGCCAATATGCCCAAAATCAAGAGACGGAGAATAATTACATGGATTTGGGCTACCCTCTTTAAAAAGTTCTTATAAGTTATAACAACTGCTCCTACTTCCTTAAAATATCAAGAAAAATTAAATTCTATTTCGGCCTTATTTTCCATTTGATTTTATTAATAATTTTATCAAAGCCTTTCGTCATTTGCTAAAATTCAGTATTTTATCATCGGACCCTTCTACAGGTACAGAGGTTTAGGAACAGAAAATGTACCGAGCCCTCTCGGGGACCCACTTTTGGGTCTCACACTAGTGATCCGAATCATTCATTATTCTTAGAACATTTTTCCGAAGGGCCCCACAAAATTTCAGCTCAATCGGACGATTAAAAGTGCTTGAACCAAAGTCCCACCGTTTCAAACAAAACTTTCGGATCACTCGTGTGGGACCCAAAAGTGGATCCCCGAGAGGGCTCGGTACATTTTCTGTTCCTAAACCTCTGTACGCGTAGGTTTATCCTTTATCATCCTTTCTTAAAACTCTCACACACTCAAGTAATTTTATCAACCCTCCTTAAAATGGTGATTTTACGGGAAATCTCATAACATCAAATGGGAAACTCATTCGAAGGTTTAGTTATAAGGAAAGTTGTGAAACCAATAGTTCTAACTTTCGCACTAGGAAATATTTTCATTCAAGATAGATACGGTAAAGGTGAAGAAATTTTAGTTTTTCTGTAGAGTTCATTATCAACAAAGCACAGCTAACTTTTACCTTATTCCTCACTTCACTAGACTTTTTTCTAAGAAAACACTTTTCACGTAACATTCCCGATGGCAGAAAAAACACATCCTGTCTAATACAGGTTGTTTGCCGATGGGATATGAAAGTCGGATATGATATCGTGGGCCCATATATACTTGAGGTTTGGTATGTGGAATATAAGCTGGATTAGAAATCTTGTTGGGTTGTATATAAGGGAAGAGCCAGATACAATAATCCCACCCCTCACCCTATCGTTATTATATCCAACTTCATATCCGACTTCTTAATTACAAAAATGCTACCGTCCACTTGTAATTCTATATATCCACCAACTCAACTCCACACCAAAATAAACCAAGTAATACGTGTTCCATCTTCCATAAATTACTTGAATAAACTATTTACAACATGTTGCGCCTATAAACATATCTGCCTTTTTATAATATCTCTCCTCTATATCCATCCAAAACTAATTTGGTCGACAAACAACCTGATAATGTCTCACATTATGTGCCAATTACCAAAAAAGAATTTCAAACCAAGTACAGTTAGGCTGAGTTTTCCAATTGATTTTAGGTCATAAAATCTAGTTTTGATAAAATCTTGGATCTTCAACTGATTTTAGCAAAACTAGATTTTATCAACACTACATTTTATCTCATAAAATCATTTGGAAAACACTTTTATCAAATCTAGATTTTATCAATTGGAAAAATAATGTGATTTTATCACACCTCCAAACAAAATTAGATTTTTTTATCTCATAAAATCACTTGGAAAACTCAGCCTTAGTCAAAAGTCTTCTGCCTTGATCGGAAATCAAGGATTGAACCTTTTGAGCAAATTTTTTTTGGTAATACAGAGTGTCTCAAGCTGCACCCTCAAGTAATTTCTACATCCCCTCCCACAATTCTTTCAGGTGCCTTAGTGGGGGCATACAGCGAAATTTTCTTTATAGGAAGAATAGTGGTGAATCTCACTCATCATTTTAGAGTTATTTAGTAGTACATATTTTTAATGGTAAAATTAAAAAATACTTATTGGTGACACTTTGTAAATTCACCTTACAATTAACTGAAAAGGGGTGTGTGTGCACACACAAAAATAGAGTGAAAATTTATCATCCAAGAAATAGTCTGAACAACATCCACATAAAGGGAAATTGGAGTAATTTTTTTGGAACCCTATCATAAGGTATAGTTAAAGTCTGTGTACGTATGTAATTCTACAAAATCGAATGGGGCCATGCCCCTACGGGCCCCTTTTTCAGTCCGCTCTTGGTCCTTTCCATGCTTATACTTGAAGTGAGGTGGCCCCAGGAGTTATAATACAAAGAATTGAATGAAAGCAAATTCCTAAGTCACAGGCCAAGACCACCACGCCATTCCCTCGGGTAACCGTTTTGCTCGATAGATCACTCCTACGTAACATGCCAATCATCGAGAAAGGCAAAATTTGATTGTTTCTTCGAACATGAAGTTATAACTTCTATTAAGGCAGGTAAAGTTATAGTTTGTAACTGGCTTGTCTTAATAGACCGTTTCGTGTTGCTTGATTTTCTTGTATAGTTCAATTTAACATAGCTCTCGTGCACATAAAAATACTAAGCGAGCCCAGTCGAGCTTTATCGAGTTTGAGCTCTGCTCGTGTGCTAAATCAACTGCATAGGTGTAGTGTTCCTTGAATTAATAAGGTCATTTTTGGGGGGCCAGGTAGTGAGGCCAATTTGAGTAGGTGCAGTGTATATTGGACTGGGTTACACCTTTTGCAACCATTGGAAAAGGTCACTATCATTTTTTGCCGTCTCAAGTAATGTTCGCAAATGTCTTATCACCTTGTAGATGAGGTGAACCCTCTCTTTTGGATTTCTCATGCACTTTTGGCCCTTCACTTAGATATCTGTGGATAGAACAGTACCCAACCCCATTTTTGCTTAAATATAAGACCACCCACAAATATCCAAGGCACAAATATCCCACGCCTACACTTTTCTTGTACAACTCTTTTGTCCAAGATGATGGCTTGTGCATGTGATCACCAGCCTCACCTACCCTGTTTGCATTGCCAACCACAGAGCTTCATTACAATGGTAATTAGCTATTGCTCAACGTGAAAACGCGATATTGCAAATAATACGGAGGAAAAGCTTCTTACTTATGTTTATTCTAGCAGTCTTTGTATTGATAGTCCACTGGGCTGTCAATAAGATCATTTTTTGACTGGTGAGAGTATATTTTTACCAATAAGAAACTGGTCAAAGAATGGTCTTATTAACAGCCTAATGAGCTGATTTTAGATTTTTCCTTATTCTGAATACAGCTTTGTCACTTGCTAGTTTAGAATTCGGACGACTTGGTGATTTTGTTGTACTGGTTTCTTTGCCTGTTTTTGTGTTCCTATCTTCACCGTCATCTCCAAAAACATGGGAATGACATAGTACCCATGTGGTACGTATTTTGTTGGCTATATTTGTTGTTCTTCTTCATGTGTTATTCTTGTTGTGATGATTTAATACCAACGGAAGCCTTAGAAATTTTTCTTGTGGCATTGAAATTAGGTGCAACACTTGATAGAAAGATGCTTGCTTTTTCATATGACCAGAGATGACTGCATTACAGCACTTGCCAAGCATGCCAGCATCCAGCCGCTCGTCACCATTACCGGTCCAATACTCTCTTTCTCTGTTTTTCTTTTTCTTTTTTTTTTTTTTTGAACTGGAAAGGGTGAGAAGGGGCAACCAGCGTAGCAACTCTCCTTGGGCGTTACCATAGGGGTTTCCGACCCGTTGTGGAATGTCCGGTTTGAGCCATAGCTACTACCCGAAAAAGCAAGTCCGCCACCACAGCACCACCTAGGTACTAGATGGACAAAGGGCCCTCTACGCTAATCCCACAATTGACAGGACTTGAACCTGGATGGATCGTGTACGTACGGGAGGGAGGGAGCACTTAATTCCACTTACTACCCTTGCCATCTAGGCTACCACCAATCATGTACACTAGTTCTCTCTCTTTGTGTGTATTTTGACAATTTGGATGTTGGTTGTGGTTGCAGTTTGGGAAGAGCTAGTTAAAGAGAACAAGGGCTTCTTTCAAGCATACCACCAAGCTCTTTCGCCAAGGCACTTCAATAGTAAGCCCCCAAACTAGGCATGCAAAAATGTATCCAAGCTTATTAAGAGAAGGTGACAAGAACCAAAATTTGGGGGGAAAAAATAAGGCGAATGTCGCGTATATTGAACAAGTAATTAATATGGTGTTCTTTCGTGATTTTGGTTTTGATTTCTGCATTGCCATCCACCTAAATCCTGTGTCCGCGTTCTGCAAAATCTATACAATTGTGTTTGCTTTCGTTATAATGCATTAGTTGATGTCAATTTTGTTGGTTAATTACGATCGAACACTATGTTTCCAGACAGGTCAAACGAGAGGGTTCGGAATCTCACGAGACTGCAGCTTTGGAGGTGAACCAAAAAAACTCCCGATCGGATCAGAACCATCCAACCAGAAGAATCTCAATTGTTATTAGATTTAAGGGCACATTTACAATGTCAAATTAGTTTATAAGTCACTCATAATTCAATGCCATGATGCCATTCTGCCTCAAACATAGAAGAAAATAAACCAATATCTACAAGTGTAAAAGGCTAATTAGAAGCTAGTTAAGGTAGTTCCATTCTAAATGCTGATGCTTATGTAGCTCAATACCATTCAATTGATAAAAACTTGTGGAAGGAGATGGAGTCTTTCGGGTTTCTCCAGAAACTTTTACAAGTATTATAGAATTGCTTTGTGTGTTGACTGTTCTACTTGAATTGCTTTTTATGTTGCTTAGTTGGATTTGAGATTCTCAAGCAATTTTTAAATTGCAACTTGGCATTCATTTTGACTATAGAGTTGAGATTCTCAAGCAATTTTTAAATTACAACTTGGCATCATTGACTAGAGATTTGAGATTTTTCATCAAATTTTTAAATTGCAACTCCGCATCATTGACTATAGAAATATGTATTGACTGAAGTTTCATCTACCCAGTTAACCCTTATAGGAGGTGGGCTGAGGTGTGTTAGTGTGTTTGTGTATAATGGAGGTTATTTGCGAGTATGTATTTGTGTAAACTACTCCACGAGGAGTAGTAGTTTACAGTTTACACAAATACACACTCTCAAATAGGAGAGAGTGGAAAGAGCTTCCACCAATATGGCTTTAGGATTCCTTGATCTTTAAGGGGAATTCCCCTTTTTGATTTATGCGTATCGTTTTTGTTATCAATGAATGGAATATCGCTTTTGACAAAAAAAAAAAAAAAACTACTCCTACAAGTGGTCATTTGACTAACGGGGGAATTGTTGGAATCAGCCTAGCCTTGCTCTTTTTAAATTCCTATGTGTTCAAAGAAATATTCTTGTATCTATGTATGAAAAGACCCACACAAAAAAAAGGGTACTAATTTCTCTATTGTTCTCAATTACAACTAAATTATAGTAATTTGTACCTACGGAATAAACCACAAAACAGTGTATTTTGCTACCAACCAGGCCAATTAGCTTCTTTTTTTTTTCCCCTTTATCTAAATTCTAAAAAAATTCGCATTTGTTAGTTTCATGTCAAACTTTTGTGGATTATTTGTTTGTCCGATGAGATGAAACGGAAATTTTTAAAAAAATTAGCCAAACTTAAATTTTTTTGAATAAAGACAAAAAAAAAATAGAAAAAAAAAAAAAGCTAACTATTGTCTTTATTAAAAATATTGGATTTAATTTTTTTCCAACAAACAATGATCCATAAATTTGACACGAAACGAGTAAATGCATTTTTTTTTGGAAAAAGACAAAAATAAAAAATTAACCCAGATTTTTTAATTAGCCAAACCTATCCTTATTACTGCTCATGTTTTCTTGTGTGTTTTCATGAACAAAATGTAGTTTTTTTTTTTTTTTTCCGGGTACGCAAAATGGAAGTGCAGGTAAAAAGATATGGACCAAATTTCGAAAAAAAATTACTACCGACGACGATAAGTAAAATTTTCCAAGTTTCTTTTTCTCTCTTTCTCAAATCATAATTATCCAAAGATTATTGAGATTTAAGTGAAGGTGACTAAATCATAATTAAGAAGGGAAACATAAGTTGGTTTGGAGTTTGAAAACTGGTAGCATTGAAAACCATGCCAAATAGTAACTTTGATGTGAGCTTGTGTGAATCTTCCTTGCTACATAGCGTAACGGATACAAAAATTGTGGATTTAGCGTATACAGAATTTTTTCCATGTTAAATGTTCATGCAACAGGGTAGCCAACCTTGATAATGTTCGGTCTCCAGACCTTGTATCTATTTAAATAAAATCCATCCTCTTTCCGAGGGGGGAAAAAAAAAAAAGAACATCTAAATATTTATTCCACAAGCACCATTACTCAACCAGGTTAAGAGAATTGAGTGAAATATCAAAGGCGTCTAACAAAAGTTTTTTCGATAAACAGAGAGAAGATTTGCCTGCAAACACAATCCAATAGACAACCATCTATTGAACAACCAAAGTCCATCTTCACTACAAAAACTACATCTCAGATGCACCAAGGTAGTGTTTGGTTCACCGGAATGGTTTTGAGAGGGAATGAAATGGTGCAGTGGACAAATGTCTAAATGAGCATTTAACAAGAATGACCATTCCATTCGAGCTGCATCACAATCAACCAAACACAGCCTAAGCAGCTTCCTCACAGGCCAGGATCAATTCAGTTCTTTCGGAGAGCCCTAGCCCAACCGTGTGTAATAAGGGAAACTATGCCTGATCCCCATGAAAAATGCTTGTAGAATATTGAAAAGATTGTTTTTGTAGAAGTTCTCAACAGAATGGACAGCAGAACTTAAACAACCGCAGGCGTCTGAAGCTTTGAGATCAATTCCTGTGCAACAGCATCAATGAACTCTTCTGTGTTCAGGTAGAACTCCCCGGATACCCTGCATAAATAAAAAGGCATCTGAAAAACAACAGACAAGTGCCTAGAAATTAATTAGAACTACAGGAACACAAAAATATTTTGTACAACCGGATGTTGAGCAACTAATATCCTTGTTTTCCAGAGTGGATAGAATTCATGGTTGAGGTGCGCAACTAATTAAAAAAGGTCCAATTGCAGGAGTTGATCCAGCAACCGTAAATAATCACTATTGAACGAAAACAGAGCAAATAATTACAGTATCAATTTAATGGTTGAGAGTTCAGAAAAATTGACATAGACTGCACTACTACTATCATAGGCAAAATACAACAGGTACTCTGTTGCTATTTTCATGCTACTCTGACCTTTTGAAACAACTTTACAAGACAATCTGCGACATTCGAAAATTCATTTCCCAGGCTAGCAGAATTTCATTAAAAACATCAAATAATACTTCAATCTTAATTTGATGAAACAAAGCTCATTCGTAGTTGGTTGTTTTCCTATAACCATAAAACTTCTTACCTCAAAAAGCAATTCCTTTACCATACAAATTTTGTGGGCTTCAATTTTCCTGTACTGATTTGACACAAAACCTTAAATAGGACTTGCATCTTTATCTAGAGGCACAATTCCATAAACATAAACGGTACGTGTTAAAAGCATGGCAGATATGGGTAATTGGAGGAAGAACTCCTTTGAAGCACATGGAGCGCGCCTCTCAATCTTGTTCCAATGAAGGGAAAAGTAGTGCCTGGGTTTTGAACACTATTCCATTCCTAAGGTTTCAAATTGAAGTGCCAGAATGATGCCATAAGGGGAAAAAAAATTTTGATGGGCGTGAAGCAGAATGGTAAATGCAACTCTAGGCTTCCAATTAGGCCCATGTGGTGAGAGACCGACATAAAAAACTTCAGTGTCCAGAAGGAGGTTCACAACAGAGAAGCTAGTGCTTAAACTTGTAATATTTTCCACACAGGAATAGCATTTAGTTTATTTCCTTTCCATTCAACTCGATTGACAGCTGTTAACCTATAAGTCTATAACCCTACACACCAGCAAAACATCATTAAATTAGGTAGTTTGTCCTGAATACTTTTGGATCTATGTTACCTGGAGCCTTCTAAATGTATGGACTATGGAGTACCCACATGGACACTTGACACTTTGGCAATGAATGGATGTCTCGGAGATGTAGTTTGTGACATTTATCCAGCAAGCATGTCTATTAGTTCGAGTTTACTCCACGCATGCAACTTCTATGAAATGCATGAAATGAACTGTCACCTTGTAAACCCCAATACACTCTTACGAAGAAATGATGTTAAGAAACATGAACATTATATCCTTGCCCCAAGTCTTTAGATGATTGACAGCATTATTTGGATCTAGTTCATAAATTACCAACCAGATACATCCGTATCCATTTGTATTTCTTCGGCTAGCCGTTGGTGAGGCCAGTCCTTTGTTAAGCTGTCGGCTCTCCTAAGGTTTACGTGGGAGCCTAGGTTCGTCCACATCCCTAACGGTGGGGAAACTTAGGAAATAGTTCATCGTTGAGTACTAATAACAAAATGGAAATAGCAGAAGTTTGCCATTTATAAGCAAAAACACTCAAGATAATAGCGAAATGGAGCATGGCACTTACTTGGGCCCATGCACCAAAATGGCAAGATCCTTCGTCATTCTCCCAGACTCCACAGTCCCAACACATGCAACCTCTAGCTTATGGACAAAATCCAACAGCCTTTCGTTCTTATCAAGTTTAGCCCTGACACAGATTATTGTGACAAATAGATATATAAGGACAAACTACCTTACTAGCAAATATATAGCACTAATGCTTCTGATTATGTTGCAACTTGCAAGACCAAAAGGTAGAAAAGAAGAAAGTACCTTAAATAAGTTGATAGCAAAAGCTAAAACATAATAAAATGAGTGATGTTGTACATCAATAGAAATGGAAAAGGCAGTGCAGCATACGTACTTTTTTGTACATAGACTTTTTCATCCTCATACTCGAACTTACTGAACTGCGGGTGAGATTCCAAGTGAATCTTCTCCTCACAATCAATTTTGGGTAAATAACATCACAGTCCCCATAGTAGTGATGAACTCATCTCACAATTTATAACTTAAGCCAGGACCACAAAGTTGAAAACAAGTATCTCACACCGATCTAACCAGCCAAATACTATAACTATCACGTATGACTCATACTGCATAGTCTTTGCATTACAGATATGAATTACTCGTAAAATTTGGGTCCGGTGATATGACTGGCTGCTGGAATCAAGAGACTTTCGAATCATAGGCAAGACTTCAATCCACCAACATAGACTATCCAATGTTTTGCGCATGAAACACCCAGCTGAACAAGTGCCAAAATGATCATTTTTTCACAACTATTTTCAGGATAAAATTCCCAAGTTTGCAATATTAATGATTAGATGTAACACGCAAACCATCCAAGGTTCAGGAAAACCAACAGCCACTGCAAGCTGGACTCTGCCTATGGTAAAAATATGTGACTTCGCCCATGCAAAGTCGCAAACAATGAACTACACAGCGATTTATCTCAAACTAGTATGCCACAATCAGCATAATTAGGCCTCAAGGATTCTGCCTTCCTGAATATCTTCAAAACTCTGTTACATCCACGGCATTTCCAACTTATCCCAAAGAAAACCAGCCCTCAAAGCACATAATAAAACCCACTATAACTGTTAAAATCTTTTTTTCTCATGAGGCCCTATGACTTCTCATTACTCTAACAAGGGTAAGTTTCCGATAATTACTCGGTAAATCAAACAACTAACTGACTAAGGACAATAGTTAAAGGGCAATAGTTGTGGTCCATGGACATCCAAGTGATGCATCATGGACTATTAGAAAGGTTTACAGTATTAGAAGTTTGGGGCAGTCCTTGATTCAGTATAGGATTGGTGATGTACTAGGGACTTCTCTATGGCTAGACAATTGGCACCCCTTGGGCCCCTTATACAACAGATTTGGTAATGATGTTGTTTTCACTCTTGGAAGGTCTTCGCATCTAAGGTGTCTTCTATCATCTTCCAAGGGGATCTGAGATGGCCTAGACCCAGGAATAGGGTCACACAGTCCATAATCAGTCAAAAAACTCCTGATTTTAAACCTTATTGGGAAAAAGAGGATTCCATTGTGTGGCTGCCACATCCTAGTAGTGGTAGTTGTTCTGAATTCTGCTTTGGAGGCTATCAGAAACAGATTCCCTGCTCAGCAATGGGCAAAAGTTATCTGGTTTAGTAAGCATGTTCCTAGATGGGCCTTTATTCTATTGTTGGCAGTGCAGCAAAAGTTGAGCACTAAGGACAGGCTCTTTTTTTTTTTTATCGGCACTAAGGATGGCTCATACCCCCACTAATAGGACAGGCTTATTAGTGGGGGTATGAGGGTGGAAGACAGGTTTTGACTGTGTCGCAATGGTACCAAGTCCAACCACCAATTTTTCTTTCACTCTTTCTCCTATTCAATTTGGTATGCTGTTTGGGGGAGGATTCCTAACGCTGGCATTCCATGTAGTTTGTTGGATGGAATGGATTGCTTTAGCTTGAATGTCAAGGGTAAGGGCTTTAAATGCCTGCTTATGAGGTGTGTCATCGCTGCTTGTGTTTATTTCACTATTTCATATGGACGGAGAGGAATCTCAGGGCTTTCCAAGGCAAGGCTACTCCTGTGGATCACATTACTCTAAAACTTGTGAAATATATTAGAGATTTTCTGAGCACTAGGAGGGTTGTTAAGCCATCTTCAGAATAAGTCCCTAGGTACCAGTTGGAGGTTACCAACAGCATTTTTTCTTAGTCTAGTTCTGTCTGTTTGTGTTGCTGGTGTTGTTCATTGTGTGTAGGGTGGTGCAGTAGTTTTGCAGAGCTGGTCTTGCTCTTTTGGTAGCTATACTGGGCTATGCCCCCTTTTGAGTTCGTTATTGTTTGAGCTTTATAACTGAAAATACTTGTTTTTTTTTGTTTTTGTTTTTTTTTTTTTGGGGGGGGGGAGGGAATTATGACAAACATCAAACCAGTAAGATTATACTTATTGTAGTTGAAATTAACAAGACGATTCATAAGCGTCGGTATTGTTATTCACTGGAAAAGCAAAGGTTCGAGTCTTGAAATAGGCAAGATCCCCTCGGCTGTGGCATCCCATGTACCGTACAAGAAAAGAAGCTTCATTATTGTTGCTTGCAAGCATACGTCCATATACCTTCTTACTATTGTTGAATAGCTTGATATACATTGAAGAGCCCATTTCCTAACAACTTAAGCTTTGGGGACTATTGGGAACTTAACATTGTATCAAAGCTCATGTTGGGAGCGGTCTTGGTTCAAGTCTCTCCGTTTGCATTTTATCCCCGCTTGCATTTTGTTTCTCCCTTTCCTATTTTGCTTCACTCTATCTATAAAATTTGCATCTCCGCGTGCAAAATGGGGTTGCATGCAAGGGAGGATGTTGAATAGCTTGATATTATTGTTGAGCCCATTTCCCAACAACTTAAGCTTTTGGAACTACTGAGAACTTAACTACTACTATACGCTCCAGTTCTTCGGTGCAAATGGAAAGTTATCATAGAAAGCATCAATAAGAAAAGAAGCTTCAATGTTGTTTCTTGCAAGCATACGTCCATACTCCTTCTCACTGTGATATGACTCCATTTTTTTTTAGATGACTCCATTTTGTTTTAGGTAACTCACCAAATCAAAAACTTCTGCTGGAATAAAGTTTACCTATGTTCCAATCCACGTGTCCATGCAAATATGGAAGCAATACTATTTGTACTGGTTTCTTGTCCCTTCTGATGCTGCCGATAATGGCGGGTCACAGTGCCATGAGCTGCTTCAGCTTCTAGTGTTTTCCCATCAGCGGCTAACTGCAGCCATTAATTAGCGTAATTGATTTCAGGGTTACAAAACCATAAGAAACAGGTTATCAGGAAATAAACAAGTAAATGTGTGCGGCAACACTAACCAATACAGAGCTCATCAGACCCAAAGAACCAAATCCTGCAGAAAGAATAGAAACTTCTAAGGATAAGCAAACATTCCAATTTTATGTCAAGTTGACTTGAGTTTGTGTTACAAGAATAATAATTCAGGCGGAGCACATAGTGTATCATTCAAGATAACAAATACCAGATTTGCCAGTTATCCAACCACCTCAGAACTTCAATTTTATACATGTACTCTATCAAAACAATGACCAAAAAGAATATACAATAGAAATACTACAAACTACAGCAACATATATCAAAGTAATATAGGGTCTAATCACATCATGTAATTTTGTTCTTGTTAGAATAGCTTTTGTCCCACATTGCCTAGCTACATATTGTATTCACCTCTATCATAATATAAATAAAGTATTATGTGTTTGGGTTCGTTAACACCCTACACTTCTTTCTTTCTCTCAAATAACATGGCATCAGAGCGTCATGCGAAACCACCATAACCTTTCGAAACCCTAATCTATCTTCCAACTGACGTCATACATTACCAACTCTGACGTCATCCATCATCTTCCCAAACCAGCCCTGGAAACCCAACGAAACCCTAATCCAGCATTGTACGACCTCACAACTCATTACCCAGTAACTTTCGACCATAAACAACCCTTGAAATCTCACTGCTGACCCTCGAAACTCACTAAATCTTGACTTCGATCCTTACCCAATTCAATACGATCACTGTAAAACCTTATTCGAACCCTAATCGATCAAACCCAGTTCGTATTATCTCTGTAAACCCATAATCGAGATCTACAAACCTCTAATCGACCCTCACAGACCCAAAACTGACCTTCTATTCGACCTATAAACCCAAAAACGAAGCCGACAGACCTCAGAAAACCCTATTACGTTCCTGTTCCCCTGCTGTTTCAGCCCTGTACGATCTTAATACCCTTCGAAATTACCTCTACACAGATCGAAACTCTTACCCAACTGATATAACCCTAACCTAGTGCTCGAAAACCCTAGAAATTGGCCTATTGCTACTCGAAATTGGTCTGCTGTTGCTCGAAATTGGTCTCTGGATGCCTCCTTTCTTGCGAAAGTTATTGGAAGTCATCTAAAGCTCATGTCTCTACTGTCGATTGGTGTTTCCTGGATGCTGTTGCTGTTCTCTCGATTTGCTGTTTCTGGTATGATTTTTGTTGGTGTTTGATTGGTTGTTTGATGTCAGCCGTGGCAGAGGCAGATAGTTCGTTGTTTCGTTCAGTTTGATTAGTTGATTATCGTAATTCAGGCGATTCGTAGTTTGTTGATTGATTTGGTTGCTAGTGGTTGGTTCTTTCTGATTTGCTGGGCATAATGTCTGAAGAGAAATCTGCTTCTGCAACTGGTTCTAGTTCTAGCTCTACTGTTGTGGGTAGCTCTTCCAGTTCTTCTCGGGAGAGGCTGCCAATTACATCCACACGGCTGAATGGTAATAATTATGCTATTTGGGCCAAGGCAATTGAGGTGTATTATGAGGGGGAGTCTAAGTCTCAGTTCTTAACTGATGATCCTCCTACAGATACTACTTTGTGGAAACCTAGGGATGCTCGGATCCGTAGTTAGTTGTGGAATAGTATGAATGAAGATATTGCTGGCTCACTGATGTTCTTGGACACAGCCAAATAGGTTTGGACACAGGCTCAGGAGATGTATTCTGGTGTGAACAATCTCCGTCGCACTTATTATCTTCATCAGCAGTTCTTTTCTATCTCTCAGGGCAACTTGTCTTTCGAGGAGTATTATGCTAGGTTTCATCGTATTCGGGATGAACTTCGTGTTTGTGAGCCATTGTCTTCTGATATTCAGGTTGTGCGACGCCAGCGTGAGCGTATGGAGGTTGCTCGATTCCTATCTGGTGCCTCCTCAGAGTTTGATCCAGTGAGTAATCAGATTTTGGGATCTAGTGACCTACCTTCTCTCAGCGAGGTATTCAGTCGACTTCGTCAATCTTCTGCATCCCGTTCTACGCCACCTCCTGTGTATTCTTCTGAGCGTTCAGCTCTGGCTTCCGCTGTCTCCGGTGGTTTTGGGTCTGGTAATGGCCGTAACAGTCGTGGCCGTGGTTCTGGTGGTCGTGGTTCTGGTGGCCGTGATTGTAGTTATAGTTCCAGTGGTCGTAGTACTTCTGGATTCAGTGGTCGTAGTTCTAGTCGCGATGGAGGAAATTATGGTCGCACTTCAGGGGGAGGTGGTTCAGGTAGTTATGGTCGTGGTCGTGGTACCCAATCATGTACTCATTGTGGGGGTACAAGTCATACGGTGGATTACTGTTATAAGCTTCATGGTTATCCCCAGGCTCATCAGGTTACCACTTTTGAGGAATCAGTGCCATCCCATCACTCTGCTGATCAACCAGTGACTATTTCTGCTGAGGAGTACCAACGCTTTGTGGCATTTCAACAGTCATCTGCAGGATCTTCCTCCAATGCTACGCTTGCTCAGACAGGTTCTTCCGTTGCTTGTGTTGCCTTTTCTTCTACTTCTATTCCATGGGTTATTGATTCTGGTGCCTCTGATCATATGACTGGTATTTCTACTTCCTTTATTGATCATCAATCTGTTAATAAACTCTCGCGTGTTACTCTAGCAGATGGTTCTACCACTGAGATTACTGGTTTTGGTTCTATCCCCATCAATTCCTCTCTTACTTTAGACTTTGTGTTACATGTTCCTCGGTTTCCCTTTAATCTTATGTCTGTTAGTAAGCTTACCAAATCTTTAAATTGCTCCATCACATTTTCTCCTCATGATTGTGTGTTTCAGGATCTAAAGACGGGGAGGAAGATCGGTGGGGGTACTGAGCGTGGTGGCCTATATTACTTTGTCAACGATGTTCGGCCTCAGTCTATTGCTCTTCAGTCATCAGAATCTCCATATCACCATCACTGTCGCCTTGGTCATCCTTCTCTCCAGAGTTTGAAGAAACTAGTACCTTCATGTAGTCGTATTGATAGCTTATCTTGTGAAGTCTGTGAGTTTAGTAAGCATCGTCGAGTGTCATATTATCCTCGGGTAGAACGTCGTGTGTCACGCCCTTTTGAGTTAGTTCATTCAGATATTTGGGGACCCATACATGTCCCAAGTTTATCTGGTTTCCAGTATTATGTTATTTTTGTAGATGATTTCTCTCGAGTGACATATATTTATCTTATGAAGGCTAGGTCAGAGTTGTCATCCATTTTTAAGCAATTTTTTATGGAAATAAAGACACAGTTTAATACTTGCATTCGTCTACTTCGTTCTGATAATGCACGTGAATATTATCGCACTTCTCTTTCTCAATTCTTTGTTGATAATGGCATTATACACCAGACCTCTTGCACTCGAACTCCACAACAAAATGGAGTTGCCGAACGCAAGATTCGCCATTTGTCAGAAGTTATGCGTGCTATGTTATTCCAGATGCAAGTGCCTAAGTCTTATTGGAGTGATGCTGTCCTTACAGCCTGTTATTTGATCAACCGTATGCCTTCCACCGTCCTGGGTGGTCAGATACCCTATACGGTATTATTCTCTGGTCGTCGACTTCACTCTTTACCACCTCGGATTTTTGGGAGCACCTGTTATGTTCATGCTCTAGATCCTGATCAGGACAAACTTGATCCCGGTCCATTCGGTGTATCTTTTTAGGTTATTCCCTCACTCAGAAAGGGTATAAATGTTACTCACCCTCATTACGTCGACATTTTGTATCTGCTAATGTTACATTTAATGAGTCATTACCATTTTATTCGGATACATACACTGTTAGAGATGAGTCTATCTTTCCTATGGCGGTACCTTGTGTTCCCCCTCCTCCACCTTTGCAGGAGAAACCTTTGCAGGTATACGTTCGCCGTGACAAAGTACCAGTAGCGCCTGCCCCACCAGTGCCCGCCCCAACATCTTCCCCGTCGCATGATCCGGTAGTCTCTTCTCCTTTATCTGATCTTGATCTTCCCATTGCAATTCGCAAAGGTACTCGTACTTGTACTTCTCATCCTATTTCCCACTATGTCTCGTATGATCATCTGTCTCCTTCTCTTCGTGCTTTTACTTCTTCTGTCTCTTCCATCCATGTTCCTCACACTGTACAGGAGGCTCTTTCTCTGTCTGAGTGGCGGACAGCAATGGAGAGTGAGATGACTGCTCTCCATGAAAATGGCACTTGGGAGTTGGTTTCTCTTCCACCAGGGAAGTCTACTGTTGGTTGTCGGTGGGTTTTTACGGTCAAGTATAATCCAGATGGCACTGTTGAGCGATATAAGGCCCGTCTTGTGGCCAAAGGCTATACACAGACATATGGGGTTGACTATGCTGAGACTTTTTCCCCTGTTGCCAAGATCAATTCTGTTCGAGTGGTTATTTCTTTGGCCTCCAATCTTGGTTGGCCCCTGTATCAGTTGAATGTTAAGAATGTTTTCCTTCATGGTGATCTGCTCGAGGAGGTCTATATGGAGCAATCTCCTGGGTTTGTTGCTCAGGGGGGGCGTTCTCAGGTTTGTCGTCTTCGCAAAGCCTTATATGGTTTGAAGCAGTCACCTCGAGCCTGGTTTGGTCGGTTTAGTGCGGCTGTGTTGGAATTCGGTATGCGTCGATCTCATTCAGATCACTCTGTATGCTTCAGACAGTCAGAGCGCGGAAGAATAGTATTGATTGTATATGTGGATGACATCATCATTACTGGAGATGATCAGTATGGCATTGATAAGTTGAAGCAGTTTTTACAGCTTCAGTTTCACACTAAAGACTTGGGTAAGCTACGGTATTTCTTGGGTATTGAGGTAGCAAGGTCCAAGGATGGGATAAGTTTGTCCCAACGGAAGTATGCTTTGGATATTCTTGAGGAGACAGGTTTATTGGGAGCAAAACCTGTGGAGACTCCAATGGATCCTAATGTGAAGCTTTGTGTTGATCAGGGGGAGATATTTCCTCATCCAGACCGGTATCGTCGCTTAGTTGGCAAGTTGAATTATCTTACCAATACACGTCCAGATATCTCATTCGCTGTAAGTATGGTGAGTCAGTTTATGTCAGCTCCTCGACTTCCACACTGGGAAGCTTGTCTTCGTATTGTAAAGTATCTTAAAGCTCATCCTGGACGTGGTTTGTTTTATCGGTCTAATGGTCATTTGCATGTTGAAGCCTTTACCGATGCTGACTGGGCAGGATCACCATCTGATAGACGGTCCACTACTGGATACTGTACTTTTATTGGAGGCAATTTGGTCACATGGAAAAGCAAGAAACAGACGGTTGTTGCAAGATCCAGTGCAGAAGCTGAGTATCGAGCCATGGCACATACATCTTGCGAAATTGTGTGGTTGAGAGGTTTACTCGAAGAGATAGGCTTTGGTGTGCAGTTGCCTATTCCTATGCATTGTGATAATCAAGCAGCCATACATATTGCTTCAAACCCAGTATTTCATGAGAGAACGAAACACATTGAAGTAGATTGTCACCTTGTTCGCGAGAAGATAAATGGGGGGGTGTTATCTACTCCATTCGTATCTACAGGAGCTCAGTTGGCTGATATTTTCACCAAGCCATTGTTTAAGCCACGTGTAGAGTTTTTATGTAACAAGCTGGGGTTTTGTGATATTTATTCTCCAGCTTGAGGGGGAGTGTTAGAATAGCTTTTGTCCCACATTGTCTAGCTACATATTGTATTCACCTCTATCATAATATAAATAAAGTATTATGTGTTTGGGTTCGTTAACACCCTACACTTCTTTCTTTCTCTCAAATAACAGTTCTAAAGCAAACAGTGCATACGAAGATGCTAAAAAAAGCTGGACTGTCTAGGGGATAAGGGGAGGTGTCCACTCTACATTCCCCTTGAAGGTGATTTTGGGTGGCCACATCCCATCAAAGGTGGCATTTTTTCTGTGGTGTGTGGTTCACGGGAAGATTCTCAGCATTGAAATATCTACCTGCTCACTGTTCAGACTTCAGTCACATGGGAGCTTTGGGGCTCAGGTCTTTGGATGTTTAGGGTAGTTGGGTAGCCCCAGTCAGCATGGAAGAGTTTCAATAACATTAGCGAGGGACCATGCTAGGAACTAGGAAGAAAAAGAAAGAGATTTTTTAACTTGATTCCTCTTTGTTTGATGTGGCTCATTTGCAAGGAAATGAATCACCGCCACTTGGATGGCACGAAACGTCTGTTGTATACACTTAAAAGAGGAAGCTTGTTAGTAGCTTGTATAGATGGGAGGCTAAGAAATGTAATCCTTCCCTTTTGATATAGATCTTCCTTACACGTGTGAAGTGTATCGGGCCCTTTTGCTTATTGGCCTCTCTTCCTATACGGATGATGGCATTCCCATATGCCTCCTCCCTTTTTTTACTGAAATCTTCTTATTTGCAAGGTAAAAAATTCCAGAGAAAACAAATGGATATTCCATGAATAATCGTCCCAAGAGTATGACATCCCCATCACCTTGAGCAAGTAAATCACTCTGGACATCTCCATCGTAGTTTTTGCAAGCCCAAACATATCCTCCTTCACTTTTCATTACATAAGCCACCATGTCGTCAATTAGTCGATGTTCATACCTGAATGTCAACAATAACTTCCCATTACCATATGAACATACTCCATAAAAAAATTATCAATCTACAATTTGCTACACGTGCCCCCTAACCATATTGAATGTTCCTCAAACTTCTGTTTCCACTTCTCCTCATAAATCTCCTGAAATATGTCTTTAAACCTGTAACATGCAAATTGATTAAAAAATTGTGGGCACTCAATCTCTCTCCCTGAATTGAAAATCTGCATGAATGAAACTTCAAAAATTAAAAACTCAAGCCAATTCTAAAAAGAAGGCTTACAATTACCTGCCATCATACTTCTTGAGTATTGTATTTTTGGTGCTCAAGTAAAGAGGCCATTTTTTCTCGAATGCCATCGACATTGATGATTCAGCAAAAGTTCTAATAGACTTGCAAATTACATGTGTGTCAGAATATTGAGATGAAATATTGCAACTTTGAAAGCTAACTGAAAAGCACAATTAACTGGACAAACCTCATCAACATTGTACATAGCAAGTGCAATGCCAGGTCCTTTAAAATCATAGACATCGAGTTCCACTGGCAAATCACCATTTTCTGGAACTGAATTAAAGAAGCGCACAAGTTGATAAACATTGATACTTTTTCAGAGTTTGCGCGCGCACGCGCGAGAGAGAGAGAGAGAGAGAGAGAGAGAGAGAGAGCATTCAGTCTGGCGATAGAATATAAATCAGCTCACCAAAGACCAGTTTAAGCTTTCCGGACCCTTTAATAACCGTATCAGTTGCACGATACTGATCTCCGAAGGCATGCCTGCCAATGCAAATAGGTTTCTTCCAACCTGAAAATTAAAGGAGTCCAAACACTGACACATAGAAGCTCATGCCTGATGTACATTAAAAATAGATAGATAATAACCAATGATTACCAGGAACAAGTCTCGGGATATTCTTGCATATGATAGGTTCACGAAAAACAGTGCCTACAAGAAACAAAAGTTAGATTGTAAAATGTTGAAGAAGATAAAAATATAAGGAAATAGGTAAAGAAAAGCAAATTCACCCTCTCCAAATAAATAGCACCAGGTAGGTCTGGCAGCATCACATCAGACTAACTTGAGAAAAATATACCGTTGAGAGGAATCCACACCAAAACCGATTCTCAAACAAAAAATCATGTATTCTGACTTATCTATATTTTGTTTGTAGGTTTGAAAGGTTGATGATAACTGACAAGAAAGAAATCAATTACCTACATGCACATTTAGAGATAGCTATAATCGCCATGTCCTACCTACATGACTACATCTTTGCAAACTAAAATCCCATAAAAGGCAAAAGAACGTTACAGCGAAAATACCATGCATAGAATAAAGAGCTGTTTGCCACTCTGTTTCGCAGGAGCACATTTGTGAACCCCAAGAAACCAACTGAGTTTTCCAAAGAAAAGACACAGAATGACCGAACATATCATACTATAATAACATATGCACTCCAACAAAGCCAGCAACACATAGGTTTTGCCATTCTAACAGAGTAAACCTAGCATATCAAACACCAACCATTTAATATATTTCTGATTGTGCCGTTAGGACTTCGCCACATGCTCTTCAGCCCAAATTCCTTGACTCTTGTCTCATCTGCAAGTCGAGGAATACACTCCAAACAAGTTAGAAAACGCAAGCAATAACCCACAGACAAATAATTGACGCACCTCAAGTCAGATCTCAACCACAAGTACCAAAAACTCAAAAATTTGCTCTTGGGCAACCAAGATCTTTGTCGAGGTCAATCAACAAGTAAAATTTCATTGTAATCTCTTTGAAACTTTCAAAAACCATTAACCCAGTTGCTCAATCCAAATTAAGGTGCCCAACATGTGAGGACAACCAAATGTACAGAAAAATTCATGACTCAACTAGTGATGCAGTTAAGACCGAGCAGTGAAACTAGTACCTAACCAAAAGAAAGTCCAGAGAGAGATTGGGACAGTGGCATTTTCATTGGATTGAATGGCTGCCACCACTGTGCTGTCAACAGTAATTAAAACTCGATATACAATTACGCAAACAATTTACACTTTGCTGGTTATGTAGCCAAGACCTCCAACTCCCAGCCAGACAATGGGAACCTAATAACCTGCTGAATGACTATACAATAGCTCTAGATTTTTCCATTCATGAGCTACCTTCTATTAAGACTGCTTCAAACAAATCAATTAGAGAAGTGATACTAGTGTTGCTTGTTTGAATTGCAAAAGCCATAATCTTTTTATAATGGAAAAAGAGCATCTAGCAGTCAAAACAAATATTAAACTAAATCAGAAAAGGTTACTAAACTAGTAATTAATAGCATGGTAAGCCTACCAACTTCACCAGTCACTTTTTAACCCAACATGGGAAAAAAGGATTTCAGGTTACAGATATGCCACTATCTGGCTAATAGTCCTGAACTTCAACCCACCTAGTTAGTATTTTCATTATCTTCCATGGAATGAAAACCGACGAGATGTATATGCCATTCACTGTATTTTATGTAAAATATGAATGCGATCAACACCTTAAGGGCCCTACTGTTACAACATGATAAAAGAAAACTACATGAACTTGCTGTCACTAGTTGTTTATACGACATACCCAAGAAAGGTATGAAAATGACTGGAACAACTTACCAGGAGTTATGGTAGCACATTTCACAGCAACATTGTACCTGCAAAACAGTAAGGGTTGGAATGACAATATAATGGGTACATAGAGTGTTGATTCAAATTTAGCTTTGCGTTATAAACAGAAATAGATATTGCAATGTAGTCCCATTGCAAGCTGCCATTTCTTCATTCATCTATCTACGTTACACACCTTCACATATTTTAAAAGAACACAATGCATACCATTATCTTCTAAACCGATTTTAATCATGTCTTTTTTCTTCTTCGTAGAATGATCCCCTGCATACTGCTTACAACTTACAAGTCTCGTATACAAAGACATTCATTTCAGCATTCCTCCTAGAACTCCATATATGAAAAGCTCTCCATGTTTGAAATCCAAAGATCCCAAATAGGTCAGCCTTTTCGAATCCATCAGCAGACAAAAGACAACTATCCAATATCCATACACTAGGTCCATGCCCCATCTAATACTATCCACTCCTCACTAGAACTACTTTTCTTGCTGAAAGAGTCGCTCAGAGTTGTACCAGTTAAACCACCCAAATGTGCTTTGTTTTTTTCCCATTGCCACTAGTATTAGTTATCAAGCTCCTCCCACTAGGGACTAACCACACAGGCAAAGCATGTTAAACCACCAATTATGTTCATACTACTGATGCCATGACATCTAGGTAGCAAATGCCATTTGCAGTCTACAAGTTCTACCCAATGCAACACTCAATTCGGTTGGAATGAGCCTATAACTAACCTTCTGCACTATTATACAAAGTGGTTGCAATATTCCTAATAACAAACATGTTCATGCTTCCCAGCATTCTTACCTTAACTCCAAATATTGGGCACTGAACCCATTTGCGAAAATTCAATAGTTTAGCGAATCAATCGCAGGATATCCTCAAACCGAAAAACATACATTCATGGTAAGAGGGGAAAAAAAAAAAGGATGAAAAGCGGTCCAACTCAAAACAAGGCTTACTTGAGAGCGGCTAAAGCAGCTTCTACAGTGACTCTATCATCCGTCGCATCACGATTTAGTATCCCTAAATCGAAATACTTTATATCCAATTCCAAATGTGGAAAGATAAGCTGCAATCACACACAATTCAAACAAAACTTTCATAAGAATCAATCAAAGTCTTAGTACAAAAACGCGAATTTGGAATTCATACTTTGTCTTTGATCATCAACCATATGATTCTCGCCATTTCATCGCCTGTGATCGGAAAACGCAAACGAATGAAAATCAAAGTTCTATTAAGGGTGAGTTTGGCCTAACTTAATTTCTGGTAAATTGATATATTTACTTTCACTCATCTTTTATTTGGCTTTTCCCTTAATAACTTTTGACTAATCATTCGTCTCATCAAGACCAAGTAAACAGAATCATAAAAACATAGACAGATATTGAAAAAATAAAAAATAGAATAAGATAACACAGAAAATAATAAAAACAACATTTCCAAACTTTTTTCTTCCTTAATCTTTTTTATTTCTTATCACATTTGCTTTCGGTTTTTTAGATGTATCTCGTCGGGGAATTATTAATTCAGAAAACTCAATAGAAATCCGATAATAGTATACAAAGACAGAACAAAAGGTGTAAAAATTAAAGCCAGAGAGAGAGCATAATTTTATAAGTGATGGGAGTGTGTTCTTTGTGTATGTATCGGTAGTACCGTCCATTTCGACGACGGGGTTCTGGACTTTGATTTTTTCCATTGCGGCTGAAGATGCGAAGCAACGAAGGGATGATTTGGTGAAGAGAGAGAGACGGTTACTGGGGGAGAATCCGCTGACAGGATTTGGATTGAAAGTGAATTGTATGCTAGGGTTTTTGAGGGGTAGGAATGATGATGACGCTTTCGAAGATAAAATAGCAGCGGTAGTAGCGGTGGCGGTGGACATGGCGCGGTGGCGGAGTAGGAGCATTCCGAGTGGTGTTTGGACTTTCTGGTCACTGCTAGTACATCAATGACGGTTAAACTGGCATTTTGCGCCTTTCCCGTGTTAAACTGGCATTTTTCTTTGACTGTGTTCCAGGAAGCCGACAGAAAAATAGAAATACAAACAAATAAACCCGACTCGATAGATAAGAGTACCTTGGAGGACAGGGCGGAAGGCTGTGCAGTGTGTTGTGCGGCAGTTTTTTGTGTCACGCCGGCATCATTCTGACGATCGGAGACATTCATCACGTAAATCTCATTGAGTACTACTATTGGAGTAAAAATCAATTCGATCGAATATTGTTAAGTATCTCATCGGAATACAAATAACTTTGGAAAAAATCAGAACACATAATATAACTTGAAAACACTGGATTAAAACCATTGAACCCATTATTTTTCTAGTGATTTGTGTTCCGATTGCATTCATTGATATCCGATTGAGTTGATTTTTTGTACAATTGTAGTACTCGACGAGCTCTACGCGGTGGAGGTCTCCGATCATCGGAACAATGCTAGCGCGACACCAAAAATGGCTACATAGCCCACTATGCAGCACCCCCCTCTGTCCACCGAGGAGAAGGGGGGCATTTTCGAGTCCCACACAAATATTCGGAGCCGTTCATTAATTTTGAAATATATTTTCAAGTGCGTGATCCAAAGTATCAATTTTTCATTTAGAAATTAGAATCTTGGATCGGATCACGAACTTGCAGTAAATCGCAAAACCACTTGAATAAAATTTTAAAATTAACGAACGGCCCCGATCATTTGTATGGAACCCGTAGGAAGGCCTCACACACATTTAACTGGTCCCAAATTAATAATAAGTCTACAATCATACCCAAAACGCGCACACACACAATACTCGCATAAACATAGCGAGTGTCTGTGTGCTTTGAGTGGTTATAAACTTAATTCCCCAGACTAATTAGTTCCAACAAATTCTGGGTGGCAACTGGCAACAATTCGATTTAGTTCAATTATTGGTAAAACAAAACTAAAATTATAACTAAAACCATGGTTACCAATTCGGTTTTCACCGAACCCAGCGATTAATATATTTAATAGAATTGGACTTAATATCTAATAACAATATATCCAGCTAAAAAAATGAAAAGGTCAAATATGTATGTGTGGGTTTTTATGGGTCAAGGTGAAAAAGAAAAAAAGGGGGGGGGGGGGGGGGGGGGGGGGGGGCAAGTAAAGTAAAAGTGGTATGAAAATGTCAGAGACAAACCACACCGCAAAAGACCGACTAAAAAGAGAAAAACAAAAAATCGGTCTCACTCTCCTCCCCAACCCCCAACTTTCCCCCTTCCTGCCTCTTCTCACCACTCACCACCCACTGCCACAACCACCACCACAACCGCCACCACCTGTCATAGCTCTACCATCCCTACTGCCACCACCTCTATAACTGCCGCCGCCACCTCCACATCCGCCACCTCCACATCCACCACCACACACCCCCTCAACCACCACTTTTAGAGAACAAATCCTCGCCCTCATTCTCATCCTTCTCAATCTATCACTCTATATAAATTAGATTTTTGTTTATATGCATATATATGGTTTTGATTATCTCTGTGTAGATAAAAACGGAGAAAGCAAACAGAGACCTTATGAGGGGTTGGTTAAACAGGGTTGACCAGATCCGTTCGATTCAAACAACACAAAAATCGTCGATTAAAAGAACTTCATCGACACTCACGACTCAAACTCTCCTCATCCTTGCATCTCACCCTTTGATTTTGTGAATTAGGACACTAAAAGGGCGTCGAATGTCTTGTTTGGATTTATAAAGGTCGTGGGCGTGGAGGCGGCTATGGTGGTAGTAGAGGCGATGGTATAGAAGTGGTGGTGGTGGATGTGGAGGCGGTGATGGTTTATGGAGGTGGTGGCAGTAGGGATGGTGGAAGACAGGTGGTGGTGGGAAGATGTGGAAACGAGGGAGGCTGGGTTTGGGGGGAGAGAGGGGGAGGAGAGAGAAATTGATCTTTGAGTTTTTTTTTTAGTCGATATTGTGGCGGGGGGACATCACCACGTGGCATGCCTAATAACACGACACGTGGTGATGTGGTTTGGGGTGTGTCTGTAGCAAGATCGTGAGTGATGTGGAGTTTTTATTGACTTGAGAGGGCCATCTCAAGAACCTGGACTTGGAGTTCCCGTAATGAGTCAATTCACTACATTCCCATAGTAACCTCAATTGTGGGCTCTTTGAAATCTTCACTTGGAATTGGAACCATTCATTTTTTTCAAGAATGTTGAGCACATTATGAGTACACAAAATTATGATCATCCAAAATTGGTAGACACACAATTGAGACTAATTTGTGTTACAGTGTATTCTCCAAACGATATTGATCATCCATATAAATGGTATCCGAGAATATAGCTACCAAAATCTAATTAATTTGATTTTTACTCCAATGATCTACTCAATATTCTCAACAAATTGTACAGTTCTAATCTCAAATACAGATTATAGAGGAGCCATAATTCAAGTCACTGCCGAGATGTAGTGGCTTACTTAGGTCACTACGAATACCCTAATCCAAAGAAATCGAACAAAGAAAGTTGAGAACTATGGTGGGCCCGTTACTCAAGCTTTTATTCTGCCCAACTTGTTTGGGTCATGTTGAGATACTGTTCAAACCCTAGACTCATGAGATATTATTTCAATGCCCTAATAGCAAAACCAAAGTCAAGTGGTGGTCAATACTTATTTCCACAGCATATTTACGGGACTGTGCTAGGGGTACTGACCCTCACAGCACAAAAAAAATGTACAAATCGGCATGTGGGATCTACTTTATGTCCCACACGAATGATTCGAACCGTTCAATAATTTTAAAATAATTTATCGAGTGTTGCTGCAATAAATTAGCTAATTAGATATGCGTAAATGCTTGATCTAAGAATTCAGGATTCTAACTTCTGAATGAAAAAGTAAAATATTGGATCACCCACTTACACATGCCTAATTGAGTTGATTTTTTGCAAGAACACTTAAAAAATTATTTTAAAATTATTGAACAATTTGGATCATTTTTGTGGGACCCAAAAGTGGGCCCCACATGCCGATTTATACAATTTCAGTACACGGGATTGGTACCCATATCTTTATCGATATTTATGTGAACTTCACACACTTTGTAATAGAACTAGGACCCCTGTTTGGAACTTGTAGAAAATAAGAGAAAGGAAAGAAAAATAAAAAAGAAGAAAATGTAAGGAAAATAAGGAGAAAATTTCATTATTCTTAGCACTCTATTAGTTCATTTTCTCTTGTTTTTTCTCTTAAACCAAACAAAGAAGAGAATTTTTTTGAAACATCTCCTTCTTTTCCTTTCTGGTTTCCAGTGGATCATGCCCCGCCGGGTCACACTTGCACCCGGTTCGGTGCATTTACAGCACGAAGCACCAAATCGAAACCCCTTAAACCAACAAAATTTCCCAAGTTGTCACTCTCTCGCGCTAAAACTACCCCTTAAACCCTAAACCCTCGTCCTCTGAGTCTCTGACTCCTCTCTCTCTCTCTCTCTCTCTCTCTCTCTCTCCATCCATGCTATCCGTCGCGACCAGGAGAACCCCTCTCCTGAAATGGACAAACCTGGGCCTCCGCAACATATCCAGCAGCCGTCTCCGTTACTCGCCGTCGATGTCAGAGTCGCCGTCCCCGCAGGCGTCCGATTACGAAACCCCTGTCGCCGGTACAAAGGTGCTCGAATCATTCACGGAGGAATTTGAAATCGGGTCGAAGAAAATCACTTTGGAGACAGGAAAGATCGCTCGGTTCGCCAATGGTGCAGTCGTTTTAGCCATGGAAGAGACCAAGGTTCTCTCCACTGTTGCTTCCGCTAAAGGCGACGCCGTTCGCGACTTCTTGCCCCTCACCGTATGTTCGACATTCGACAATTCCTTATGTACTTGCATAGTCAATTCTTATGTAATTAGAAAATGGGTTTTGCTACCTTGTGCCCGATGACACACAATAAACACACAAACAAACAAAACAAACGCACAATCCAATACACCTTTTACATTTTTATATACAATTTCACATATTCCTACACACTTTTCCCACAGTTCAATATACTTTTTCAACTTTAATGTGTGCCTAATGGGCACACATTAAACATTTTCCTTAGAAAATTGTATTTTTTTTTTGCCCCATTTCATTCCCAAAGTAATTATGGATATGGTTAGGGGTTTAGGGCAGATAAACGAACTGTACGAGCCGAATAGCTAATTGTTAAAGCTTGGTTTAAGAACTTAAAGAGCTTTAAAAATATGTTCAAGCTTGGTTTAAGAACTTAAAAGAGCTTTAAAAATATATTCATGCTTGGTTTGTTTATGAGACAAACTAATCTCAAACGAGGTTTAATTGACTGTGCCAAGCAGTGGTTTGTTCGAGTTGATTGAAAGAATAAGCTTTAATAAGATGTTCAAGCTTGGTTTCTTTATGTTACAAAATGATCTCAAACAAGCTTTTAACGAGCCAACACAAGCTTGAGCTCAAACTTGAGCGGATTAGTTTGTTTATCAGCCCTAGTTGGCTAGTTATGGTATGTGCAGGAAGGGCAATTGGTATCAGTAAAGACGTTATGCACGAAAATAAGAAAATGAGCTTCTTTTTCTAGTTATAGAAATTAACCCATTGGATCGTAAGAAAGGGTGGCATACAGAAAGGAGAATCAAATCACTTTTTTGGATAATTAGGGAGGTTAGAAATAGTGAGAAAGGATGAGAAATGAAGAAGGAAAAAGATGGAGTTTTTTTTGTTCCTATTTTGTTTCTCACCATAGTGGAGAGACTCCACAACCCTTTCTTTTCTCTCTTTCTGGCAATCCAATTGGTGGACAAAGACATTACTTGGTATGCAAATCCATGATATCTTGGATGTTCTTCGAAGTTTTTGTGTTGGTTCTCGAATAGAAACACCAACTTTGTTTGATGATTGTAAGAACTTGATGTATAGTGCAACGCCAATGCTCTGGATGCTGAATGAAAGAAGCATGGTAATGTGCACATAAATCAAAATGATTCTTGGGTCTGCCCTCTCTGATGCCTTTTGGCTTTGATTTGAGGGCATGATTCCGCAGCAAATGCGACGGTATAGGGGGATCACTGTTTCAGTGGTATTCTGTGAGCAGCCACTTTGTGCATTTATTGCCAAAGGTTAGGTCTGTCTCCAATCCATCTGTTTCAGTGGTATTCTGGGAGCAGCCACTTTGTGCATTTATTGCCAAAGGTTAGGTCTGTCTCCTATCCTTCCCCCGCCCATACCCCCAATTATTGGGGACTAAATGGGTTATGTTATTGTTGTTGTTGTTGTTGTTGTTGAATAGTTGATAATGTCAATTGGAGGATGAGGTAGGTCTTTCTGCTGAGATCTCTCCACTCGCGTTCCTTTTTTTTTTTTCAGTAGTTGTATTTAGGGCCATGTGGATGTGGGTAGCAATACGTCCTCCATTACCTTCTACGATGAGAAGAATGTTTTATTAAAGAACGAGGAAATGTTGGAGGACAGGGAGAGGACTTCCTGCCACTAGTCTCTACTCCCAATTGAAGAACTTCCAAGCGAAACATGTCTTTGGCAATGCCTCCTCTCTACGTATTTGACACATTATCCCGCAACCAGCCTGAACTCATAGTTCTGTCAAAAGAAAAATGCCTGAACTCATGGTTTATCTGATGAGTTTACCCATATTGATTAGTTCACTTCCCTTCTCGTATTTGTAGATGTCATTATGGAAAGCTCCGGAATTAGTTAGCGTTACGTCTTTTGGCTTCTATTTGATTTAGACACTGCCTCTGGTCTTTTGCTGGCATGTTCACAAGGTGTTTTTTTGTCTGTTTATTGTGAGTGGTGGGGTGTAGGTGCAAAATAATTACTTAATTTTGCTTCTGTAAAGGTTGATTACCAAGAGAAACAATTCGCTCAAGGTGTGATTCCCAACACATTCATGCGAAGGGAAGGAGCACCAAAAGAACGTGAACTTTTATGTGGTCGGCTCATTGATCGACCCATACGACCTCTTTTCCCTGCTGGATTCTACCATGAGGTCCAGGTGTGGTACTGGTTTTGGTTTGTGCAGTATTCCGCTGGATTTTTTTTCTCTTTTTGCTCTGACTCTCTCAATCACTGTTGGCTGAATCGTAGGTGATGGCAAGCATTCTTTCTTCTGATGGGAAGCAAGATCCAGATGTAATGGCTGCTAATGCAACATCTGTTGCTCTTATGTTATCAGATATCCCTTGGGGCGGGCCCATTGGTATGATTCGCATTGGACGGATTTCCGGGGAATTCATTGTTAATCCAAGCATGGATGAGGTAACACTCCCTTACATATTTAGTGGTAGAGGTGCCTATATGTTCTTTTTATTGAAAAAGCATTTGATTATCACATGCATTTGGTGGAGAATGTCTGATAGATGCGGCTATGTTAGGTTTTCTTTTTTGACCTTACATATCGAGTAATAGCTGAAAGTGATGTTTTTCTATTCCACAGCAGTGGTTCTTGAACTAATATTGATGAAAGTCCTTTGACAGTTTGCTTCTTTGGTTCCTCTTTGATTAGCTTATGGCCTGGTTATATCATGCTGACATTCTCAATGAGCTGAAACGCCTCAAATGTTAATTGCATATTGAATTTGACTCGCACTGGCAACATATTGAATTTCATGCAGCTCAACTTGAGTGATCTCAACTTAGTATATGCTTGCACAAAGGATAAAACCTTGATGATTGATGTGCAAGCTCGTGAGATATCAGAAAGAGATCTAGAAGCGGCCTTAAGGCTTGCTCATCCTGAGGTAAGTCACCTCATAACAACTTTCAGGAGTGAACTACTTGTCAAAGAATAATGACAAATGACTTCAAATAATCAGGCAGTCAAATATCTTGAGCCTCAAATCAGACTGGCGGCCAGAGCAGGTAAGCAGAAGAAGGAATATAAACTGTCTATGATGTCAGAGATGACATTGGAAAAAGTCAGGAACTTGGCCGAAGCACCTATTGAGGCTGTCTTTACAGATCCTACGTGTGGGAAGGTGTGCACCATTTCTATATAAAAACTGCTGAAAAATATAGTTGCCTTTTAACTTTCTATGTACATGCATATGTATGAGATAATACTTCTGCAGACGGTTGTGATATTGTATCTCTACATGCCTTGCATTAATTTTGTTGCTGTACTATTTACATCCAGTTTGAACGTGGAGAGGCCTTGGATAGGATTACACAAGATGTAAGAAGAGAACTTGAGGAAGAGGGTGATGAAGAAAGCCTGAAAGTTCTATCGAAGACAGTTGACACAGTGCGGAAAGGGGTATGCATCCTTGTGTTTATTATTGTTTATGTTTTTAAAGTTAAGTTCTTAGTTATGTTAGTGTTTGCAGAAAGCATTATGTATGCTTAAACATATTTATTGATTAGAAATGCATAAACTCCTCTTGCCCATGATCTGTCACTGGTTATGTAGGCGTCTATGACTCTATATCCTATTTTCTACAAAATTAGTAATTCAAGATCTTTCTTGGTTGGCAATAAAAGAAATATTGTTATCAGCAACGTAGCTTTCTTATTTGGCTAATTAAATAAGAAATATTGTACTGGTGTATATTGGTGTCTTTAAAAGAATTCAAGATGTGCGCAACATCTAAGCAGACCAATAAGAGTTGGAACTTCTTATAACGCAAATTGCTTCTGAATGAAATGTATGGTCTTTGTTTACTATTCATTTTGTACGTTTGTTATTTTTTCGGCGTTGAATCTCATCTCTATATATTTAGTTTTTGCGATTCCAAATGAGCTGTGTTTCTCAAGTTTTACAGTAATAATGGCAGGTTGTTCGCAGAAGAATTATAGCTGAAGGACTTAGAGTAGATGGGAGACGTCTTGATGAAGTTAGGCCTTTGTTCTGTGAAGCTGGTAATCTTCCTCAATTGCATGGATCATCACTTTTCTCCCGTGGAGATACTCAGGTCAACACTGTTTTTTGTTTTACCTGCTGTTGGTCGAGTCTGATTAGTTTGTTATGGGGACTGAATCTGCCTTTGTCAACATGATAAGTTCCAACTCTCTAGCCATATGTTTGACCCTGTCTACAGGTGCTTTGTACTGTGACCCTTGGAGGACCGGGAGATGCCCAACGTTTGGAGTCCGTAGTCGGTCCCTCAACCAAACGTTTCATGCTTCATTATAGTTTTCCACCATTCTGTATTAATGAAGTGGGTAAAAGAGCTGGCTTGAATAGGCGTGAAGTCGGGCATGGTAAAGCAATTGATTTTCATTCACTTTAAGTATCTTATGATGTCATGTCAGTACTGAATCAGGATTGGCTGTTAAGTTTGACCACTAGATTATGCTTCGTACTAAGCTCCAATGACCCCGTTCCTTGATTTTAACTCTATCTGTGCTGGCTACTGCATGTAGGTACTCTTGCTGAGAAAGCTCTGCTTGCCGTCTTACCTCCTGAGAATGATTTACGATATGCAATTCGAATTAATTCAGAAGTCATGGCTTCTGATGGTTCAACGTCAATGGCAACTGTCTGTGGAGGTATATTTTTCTAGCCTAGTGCAATTCCTTTTATCAAACATTCCACTCTCCTCTTCCCATTTATGATGAATGATTTTCTTCATGCTTCTTGTACTGCAGTAGAGCGTTTATCACCTCTGTTTTCTAGTGGTGGTTGACTTTATTTGGTGACATATTGAATGCACGAATTTCCAATATTCATTACATCACAGTTACTAAATGTCTGGGGCATGAAGGTCGTGTAGACAAATTATATATTTAATTGGATCATCTTACCTTCAGCTTTGATACTGCCATGCATAAAAGCTGGTCATGTTTTAGACAACGAATAAGCAGGCTTTTATATGCTTTTCCATTCCTGTTTACTGCAGGCAGCATGGCTCTGATGGATGCGGGAATTCCATTGCGTGAACATGTAGCAGGTGTTTCAGTGGGCCTTGTGACTGATGTTGATCCCTCAACTGGCATCATCAAGGATTACCGCATACTGACTGATATTTTGGTAGTGGTTCACTTTTGTGTTTTTTTGTTTATTTTTTGTTTATGTCATTTTTCACAATGCATGTTGGAAATCCTTTTTTGTAGTTTATCGAAACAAACAATAAGGAACAGTGGAATGTTTGTTTATTATTATTATTATTATTATTATTATTATTATTATTATTATTATTATTATCATTGTCATTGTCATTATCTGTTTTCAATTTTACTCTTTTGCTTCTTTATTTTTTTGGGTATTTGGGGTCATATCTTGCTATTTTTCCAGCACTAATCTGGTACTTTGTTCTTCTAATCTATTAGTTGTAGGCACTCGTTTTTTAGTCTTGACCTATGTTACCCTCTCTTAGGGCCTGGAAGATCATTTGGGGGACATGGACTTCAAAATTGCAGGCACGCGGAATGGGATAACGGCAATCCAATTGGATATAAAGCCCGCTGGAATCCCTCTAGATATTGTCTGTGAGTCTTTGGAACCGGCATTTAAAGCCCGGCTTCAAATCCTTGACCACATGGAACAAGAGATAAATACACCACGTACTCTCGATGAAAGGAATTCTCCTCGAATTGGTATGATGCTGCAGTCCTATTAAGCAATGTTCTGTAGAAGCCTTCTTGTCCTGAAACTTCTGACCGTGTGTTGTATTTTGTACTTTTGTCTATCATTCATGATTGGTATTGCAGTTACCTTGAAGTACAGCAATGACGATCTTCGCCGCTTGATTGGGCCTCTTGGTGCCTTAAAGAGAAAAATCGAGGAAGAAACTGGTAATACTTGAGTTTGGGAATAGTAAAGACTTTCTACTACAATGTTTGATGTCAATCTCATGAGTGATGAAGGACTAGGATTTGTTGTATATAGAACTGCTCGTTACCTTTTAGTATGATCACATTGTTGAATAATATGTTGTGGCCTGTTGCCGATCTTGGCAACTTTGGAGGTTCTTGCAACACAATCCTTTTCTTCATGTGATTTGTTTCACATGGGTCTGGAAGGTAGTTGCTGCTGGGACTTCCTGTAAAATTGTGGTAGATGACATTCTTTGTGGTCACCATTTTGACTATATACTTTGGATATAGCGATTCAATAGGCACACTTGCCACCATGTTGGTAAGTTACTAGTAGTCCCACAAGCTTAAGCTATTAGAAAATGGGCCCAACAATGTATGTCAAGCTATCCAACATCCTCTCTCACGTGCAACTCCGTCTTGTACATGGAGATACAAAAATTTTAGAGATAGAGCGAAACAGAATGCCAAGGGGAAAAACATAATGCTAAGGGGAACAAATGCAAACAGAGAGATTTGAACCCAAGACCTCTCCCAACCTGAGTTCTGATACCATGTTAAGTTACCAGTAGTCCCAAACGCTTAAGCTCTTAGGAAACGCATCCGACAATGTATATCAAGCTATCCAACTCATGTTACCACTGTATTTATGATTACCATGTAGTTCTTGTAATCTGTGCCTCGTCTACGCTCGATCTAAGTTCCTTTATCCATTCATTTGCTGAAGATGAAAGTTCGTTCACGTCTGATTGATGATTTTGTCTGCTAGATTTGGTTTTGAACATCGATAACTTTGGCAGACATGAGAACATTGAGAAGTAATATGTTTTCGTAAAGTGAAGACTAGAATGACAAGAAGTTGATTAATGCAGTTAAAAGGTTTGGTTTCTATTGAGTGGATACGTGAATTGCCGAAATAATTTTCACATGCCAAACTTGTATCATTTGAATTTTCATCATCCTGAAATTGCACCCACCCACACCTATATCAAGGGCCAAAGAACTCCAAATCCACACGTATCATACTTAAAAGGCCTTGCTTTGGCCTACTTTTGGAGTCTTGATGGAGACTTGTGGCTCTCTTCTTTCGGGTGGAATTGGAATTAAGCAACCCTGACCTCTGTCTGGCCCACTATTTCACTTACATCTCGTATTCATGCCCACCTCTGACTGGCACTCCTGATGTAGTTGTTGATACTACTGTCTTAGTGGGTTGTTGGCTCCGCCTGTTATCTCCTTCTAGGACATGCTGTTGTTGTTATATCCATTTTTTGGATAACTTACTGTGGTTTATGTGCATAACCCTTCCCTAACAAACTATATGAACTCTTTAACCCAGGTGCACGGATCTCTGTGAATGATGGATCGCTTACAATAGTTGCTAAGAACCATGGCGTATTGGATAAAGTCCTAGAAAAGGTATTACTACTTTTTGTTGACCTATTCTATGATAATGAGCACAGAAATTGATTCGGATCTCTAGGCCTAGCCTCTCTTATGCCTTTTGGTTTTGATTCAGGGGCATGGTTCTGTAGCAAAACGTCCTTTTAGCTCCTCGGTTTTTAGAGGTTTAGAGGGGCCACTATTTCCGTTGTATTTTGAGAGCAGCCTCTTGATGCATATTGCAAGGCTAGGTCTGTCTCCAATCATCCCCCGGCCATAACCCCAATGATTGGAGACTATATGCGTTATGTTATCGTTGTGTATTCTATTCCTTTGTTGTATTTCTGCGTTTATCATCTTCTTTTAAGCATTATTAATGATTTATTTCTTCTCCGAGAAATCCAATTTGCTTTAACTATTGTGTGGTCTCAGGTTGATTTTATAATTGGTCGTGAGATTGAAGTTGGAGGGCTCTACAAAGGCACCGTAACATCGATCAAAGAATATGGTGCTTTTGTGGAGTTTAATGGCGGCCAACAAGGACTTCTACACATTTCTGAATTATCACACGAACTGGTATGTAGTTATTAGTGGTTCTAAGTTAGTAAGCTTTTCTTTTTCCTCCCTCCAGTATTGAACAGTTTTCATTGTGTTGTTATTGGGTTTTAAGCAATCCTTCTGCCTATCATATCTAATACATAGTTAGTCACTTGATCGCCTCTAAGCCTCGTTCTTGGAGCATCCTTCCGTGGGTACTAGTGGAAAAAATAGGATGGCGTCATCTGGTTTGACATAAGCCACCCCAAGACCGACCTTGTTTTATTTGGGATCATCTCTTTTCTCTAACGTGTATAAAGTTTTTGGGACTTTGGCAGATGGAAAGTTCTTTTAGTCGTACTGTCTTTTGACTTTATGGATACCTTTTAGAACTTATCTGTGCATTTGCTTTTGGAGTTAAAATGAGTTTCACTTGATTGTGGCATTTAAAAAATTTGCATCTGCTTGTTGACATCCTTTGATTTTTTGTAATTCTCGCTTCTTGTGGTGACTAGGGCATAAGTTTGTAGGACTTTTATCCACTTGTTTACTCTTCTTTTTTTAATTGCTTCACAAAACTTTTTCCTGTTTCTCAACAGGTTTCCCGAGTTTCAGATGTGGTATCTATTGGCCAGCAACTTTTGTTAAAGTGCATAGGTCAGGATCTTCGTGGTAACATCAAACTCTCTCTTAAAGAAACTTTGCCGCGGCCAAGATCTGGAGCAAATAATTTGGATGGAATCAAAGGATCTTTGTCACAAATAAAACAAGAGACCGAAACTTGGGCATCAGTTGGGAACCTTCCTACTGAGCAAAACAAGCAGCACTCTGCTGGGAGTAAACATGAAACTAGCAGTGTGGCATCTTCTTCTACCTCGCCACCATCAATTCTAATTCGAAGCGCTGCAGATTGTGACGAGGAGGAAAAATCAGCTGGCTTGAAACAGAATTCAAAAGGTCGCTTTGAGGCTCCAATGAATGCAAAAAATCTAAAAATTGGGATGCAGGTAACAGCTAAGGTTCATCAAATCCGTGCACGGGGATTAGTTCTTGACTTGGGTGGTGGAATCCGTGGGATGTATCGGTTTGAGGTACATGTTCACACCTTGTGGTTTTTTTCCGCTGTACCTTGCTCTTTCTGATTAGTGATTACTAACTATTTATCCACTTGGAATCGAAGTTTTTGCATACATGGGGAGCGGCTTTGGGTGTTTGGGAGGGTATTAAAGTATAAAAAAAGGAATCTGAGAAGAAATACGATGGAGCATGGACGAACCATGATTTTGTTTTAAACCATAACTGACATGATTTTCTTTTTCTACCTACTGTTCAATTGGTGAAATACAAATCGAGCTTCTACTTGATGCTATTCTTCGAAAAATGTTAGAAAAATTCATAGGGTTAAAAGGAACTCCTCTTGGACAAAATGACCAAGTATTAACAAATCAACGATAGATTCGTGTAGTAATTAACAATAAAAGATCCAATTATTCCATATAGACGATGGGTATTGTATCCATTAATTTCACACTCGACCAATACAACTTTTTTCATTAGTGTTACTGGTTGTTCTATTCTGGGTAATACATAACTTTGAGTTAAAGTTTATTATTGAAGCTTTGCACATCAGATAGTCATGTCGTTAAAGATATCGGTGCTGTTTTTGTGCCTTGCAGACTAATGGGAAAAGAGACTTCGAGGTCGGAGATGAGTTGCGAGTTAAGTGTTCAAGTTTTTCGAGCAAGGGAATTCCGGTAATGTCTACTGCAGAAGATGATTAGTCTCGGTATCCACTTATTATCCTTCCTAAGAAGAGTAGTCTGTGTGATTGTCAAAAAGTAGGAACATTTTTGAGGTAGAATATCACCTAGAATACGCTTATAGTAATATTGGCAAAACTGCACGGAACGCGTGCATGGATCGAGGCATGCGATGCTCAAAGAACTTGGTGGGCAATGCAGCTTTGGTTTGACCTAGGGTTTTGGCGGCCGGCTCTCAATAGATGGTTCGATATTAAAGCACATCCTGAACTTACCCTAAAATGTCCTGATTATTTATGCACAACACATGCTTCACAATTTTGATTAGCTAGGCGATTGTGTTATGTATCATCACTGTATATTTTTGTTGCTTATTATTATTATTTTCATATGATTATCTTTTTTACTTGTTTTCGTATCATTTTGTCTGTATGTATATTATAAAATACTGAATCTGAATTGCAAAATACTTGGATCAAAATTGTGTATGAATTCAATTGTGATATCTAATCAAATCTGATAGTTATATCCGATCAGACAATTGTGTGGACATCTAAGTGGGGGCTCTGCTGTCCCACAGGGACGATAGGCACTGCCAACCCTCCATCCGAACCGTCTGTCTCTGCAATCAACGGTTTAAATTTGTAGATGAACACTCTTACCGGTAAGAATACATTCTCTATCTAAACCATTGATTGTCGTGATGGACGGCTCGAATGAGTTGGCATGGCGACGTCCCTAGGAGATAGCAGAGCCCCTGGGTTCGTGTATATCCAATCAAACAAAGGACAATAGTTACATATATTCTATTGAGCTGAATTTTGCAGGTACTTATGAAAAATTATTTTGAAATTATTGAACGGTTTGGATTATCCATGTGGAACCCAAAAGTGACTCTTGCATAGTTGTATATTTTCGGTACCCTTCCCCTATGGTACCCGTAGATTTATCGGTTTTATTTGTGCCTTCCCATTGCTTGAAAGTGACAATACAATATATTACAACGAAACCATCCTACTCATCTTCAACAACCGTTGTGATTACACCTTTCTCAAGCAAATCATAGAATTCCTTGGTCCTCTTCTTGTTGTTCCAATGATGCATTTTCCAAAGGCCACCGGCCGCGAGGCCAAGGCTTATTCCGTAAAAGATCTCCTTCAATATACTTGGACCATGATATGCAGCATGTCGCGCGGCCGCCATTCTTTCCTGCACAAGAATTACTCCTCCCATTTCAATCCAAAAAATTAACACACCTGCAGTTAATTCTTCAAGCTTTTGCAACAGCATAATCACCTAGTGCTAAAAAAAGAAAAATTGAGATCACGCGTGTAAGTAACAATAGTTCTAGGTAACGAGTAAAAGAACGCTAATCCAATTTTTTGAAAAAACTAATCCAGTTCAAAGCTTAAAAAGTAGTACGTACCCAAATGAATTCCGATACTCTTGATTCCCTATAATTGACAAACTTCTGATGAATTAGAAGATTACACTTTATTCAATCACCTCCTTCATTTTGAGCAAACGATTTAGATTTGTTTGAGTTGTTCGACGTTAACTAGCAATTTTTTTGGTATCTTCAATTTCGTTCAAAAAAACCACAAGCCTACAACCAAAACATGGGCATAACGCTGAGCACGACACAAATGAGGTCAAGGCGGTGACTTTTGACGTAGTTGATGTTCTCGATGAATTCTGATAACTGAACATATTTGACCATCGAGGTGGAAATTAATAGGCTCAAGAAGGCCATGAAAGCGACTGAGGAGGATTATGTTCACTTTAATACTCCTATTAGCTAGCAATTTTACTTTAAAAACTCAAAAATGAAAAATGTGTAGGAGAAATTTTTATATATTCATTCAGCAGAAGGAAAGAAAACACTACATGCACACAAATATTGTTTGGCTACTGAGAAAGCAGCAAAGAAGGGCGCAGGCGTCATTATCTAACAAATCGCAGAATTTGCTTCATGCAAACGATCTTTCATTGCCGTCTCAATTAAAGTTATAAATCTCGTACCGGCAAGCGTCTGTGTTTTTGATTGAGACACCGTATTAACCCCAATATATACATTAGATTTTTTATTATATTTATGTACAACCAAAAAATTTAAAGTAGAGAAATAAATTCTAAAACTTTGATATAACTTGAAACATTAGTCCAAATAACAAATTGCCACGATTAACATATTATAGACTCCAAGTTTTGTTAAATGTCGTTAAAATTCAAGCCTTCCTTTTGGAAGACACAAAAAAAAATACGTACATAATTTTTTTTACCGGCCGAGATTATGATACAAGCCCAGTATCTACCAGTACAAGCTGGTATTTTGGCCAGCAGGAACACCAAGGTACATGTACCGTTTTATTGCCGGTACAGGATTGACAACACTGGTCTCAATTTCCACTGTGTTTCCGCTTTTTCCTCCACTTTCTCATGAACCAAACATAATTTAGAAGCAACAAAATTGCAAAGATTAGAAGAAAATTAGCATTTGATGGAAATTAAAATAAGCGTAAAAAAATGTTAGTAGTACCTGGATCGTTAAAGAGCAAAGAAACCCACCGAAGCTCGCAGAAGTGAGAGAGCACACGCACTGGATGCTTCGTGATTTCAGGGTAATAATAGGGGTGCTCACGGTCCGGATCGGTCCGGATTGGCATGATCCAATCCTAATCCGCGAGTCACGGTTTTTTAAAAATACAATCCGTGTCCGATCCAAAAGTCTCACGGTTCGGTTCCAATCCAAACCGCGAGTCACGGATCGGTTCCGGATTAATCCGCTGATTTTCAACTTATTCGGAAAAAAACAACAAACAAAGGCAATAAGGCACTAGCAAGTAGCAAATGCACTAAATAGAAAGTTCAAAGTTGGAAATCCCAATAAAAAACAACAAAGGCAATTAGGCAAATTGTTATATAACTAAACAAACAAAGGCACAAACTTATATTACCACAAAGGATAGCAGATAGTTACTTCCGGTTCACTCACAAAGACAATAGCAGATAGTTATTTCCAGTTCACTCACAAATAGAGAGTATATATAGTAGCACTTATAATACTTTACCCCCCTAGATTTTATAGAGATAACAATATTCGCACCATAAGTCCTACAACAGTACAACCAAACCGTAAGTCTGCTAAAATAACAATATCTATATAACTATAATTATAAAAGTGATAAAATTATATATAATAGAAATCTCACGGTCCGGATCGGTTAATCCACGGTTTCAAAATCAAAATCCGTGTCCGATCCAAAAGTCACGGTTTTTTAGTTTTTGAATCCGTGTCCGGACCATTAATCCACGGTTAAAATCCAAAAGGTACGGATCGGTTCGGTCCGGACCGGATTCACGGTTCACCGGTTTTTTTGAGCAGCCCTAGGTAATAACGGTGGAGAGGCGGTGGTGAGATAATCCAGTGTTGTCAGCACACGGGCATAGCATACTTAACTGTAGTGGCAGACCCAAAAATTTGCATGGAGTATTCTACCGTCCGCCCAATGGGCGGACAATAAAGTGTACAAAATCTGAATTCTTACATGGAAGAATTCAAACAGTGAAAACTCTTCCATGTAAGAATTATAATTGTTTTGTGTTTTACCGTCCGCCCAGTGGGCGGATAATAGAAAGATCCAATTTGCATTAATGGTCACAAATTAATAAAACTAATGCATACATTTACAATTCCTTAAAGTAATATACATATTTTTGCCGATAAAATTATATTGGTGACTATATGTGTAACTTTGGGGGTGTTTCGCTAGAAGTGTTTCTAGAATAAATTGGATTTTCACGGTTTTTTATGTGATGGATTGTGAGAGAATGACTTGTCTTGGTTTTTCAAAAAAAATTGTATTTTTTAGTGGAACACCTCCAAAAATCTTATATTTAACAGAAATGAGTGTTTTTGCACATAAAAGATAGTGTAAAAATTTAGCAATTTAAGAAATAAATAAGACAAATATCCGCTGAAATGGAATTTAGAGTAATTTTATGGCAAATGTTAATGCCAAAACTGTTTTTGTTAGTGCCAAAACTCTAATGCATAATAGGCTTGCAGAGGTGGCTCCACCTTGAGCCGAGGGTGGTCACCCGAACACCCTGAATTTTTTTTTTTTAAGAAATACATGTAAAATTTCTTCTTTTTTTTTTTTTTTTTTTTGTCATTTTGAATACCCTAACCAAAATGTTCAAACACTCTACCCAAAATGTTTGAACATCAATAAAAAAAATTTGAAACCATGGATGTAATTGGTTTAATGGGGAGTTAATTAATTAAACGTGGTTATCAGTAGGGGATGTCTCAAAGTTGACATAGCCAAGTTCTAAAATATGCATGTACACCTTGGCATGTTTTTCTTTAATTTTAAAGTGTGTTTTTTTTGTTTTTTGGCCTCACCTTATTCACGACAAGTTCCCTCAAAGTGATCGGCCACAACGCAAAGCTCCACAAAATATACAACGATTTCAAAATATGAAAAGTCGTCGAGGGCAATTGTAATATACTAAATACTTTGTTGTTTTTTGGCGACATTGTTGATATTAGTAGTTTTTTTTTATTTTTATATAAGTACAGTTATGAATATTTCTAAAGGACCATATGTGGTAGAATTTCTAAACAAAGAATTCCTTAAGCCGCCATTATAGGCTTGTACCATGTGTAAAGTACAAGTTTTTTATACACTAGAGTTTTGGCACCAACAAAAATAGTATTGACATTATCACTACCCAATTTTATTAGAACACTGTCATAAATTACTTGAGCATATTTGGAATTTGAAAGGATACTAATGTAATTCTACAGATTCGAGTGAGGACCCGTCATCCGTGCCGGTGGGACAACGTTGGTACGCCCCAGCTTACGTGGGTGTAATTTCTGCCACGTGGGTGTAATTCTGCCGTTGATTACGGGATAGTGCAAAAACACAACAAAAATTCTAAAAACACACGAAAAAACTAAGGCACATATCAAATGTGTTCAGACCATGTATAGACCCGCTTGGGGACCCACTTTTGGGTCCCATAGAACGATTCGAGCCGTTCATTGATCTTAGAATGATTTTCCGAGGGGCCTCGCTAAAAATCAGCTCAATCGGACGTGTGTAAGTGCTTAATCCAAAATCTCCCCGTTTCATTCGAAAAAATTTGAATGAAACATGAAGATTTTGGATCAAGCACTTACACACGTCCGATTGAGTTGATTTCTCGAAGGGCCCCTCGTAAAATCAATCTAAGATCAATGAACGGCTCGGATCATTCTTGTGGGACCTAAAAGTGAGTCCCCAAGCTGGTCTGTACACGGTCTGTACATATGTATCTATACATATATATAGAAAGGTTAACGGCCCACATGGTACGCAACCAGAGCCTACATGACATGAGGTCCATTTTACAGGAAAAACTAGAGTGCGTGTAGGGTACAGCTACATGATGTCCAAGTGGGCATCTCTGTTTAAATTTATTCCCCCCTCTATATCTTTCTCTCTTTGTAATCTAAGCCGTTCAAAACACTTTTGGACAATCGAGATGTGCAAACCGTACCCTACGTGCTGCCAAGTTTTTCTCCCGTTTTACAGGTTAATCAAAAACCAAAGTCTATTATGATAGACCGCGTCACAAGAACGTTGAGTCGGTTAGATATGCTATCTATTGTAAAGAAGATCACATGGAAGATTGATTATGCAACGGGTATAGGCACGTGGTACCTGTCCGGTACCCAAGTTTTTTCCCGGCTTATACGTTCGAATTGACGTCACTGTGCAGACCGGTGAAATACTATTTCAGACTTGAAAGAAATGTTACCAACCGCTGAGAAACTCTTGTCCAAATTTTTTTTTCATGTACCAAATGATGGATTAAAAAATCAGAGAAAGGAAAACACACTCTTGAACCCAAGAAAGGAATTCACTTCCTTATTTTCCCTCACAGTTGCCTCAGAACAGCACTGCCTTCTTGATACACCGGGAGAGTACGGCTGTTTACCAATACTTTCAGTCAAGCTTCCCAGGATTTCCGAGCTGAATCCAATGCTCGACATTAGATTTGGAACCTTCGACTCCAAGTTGTCGAAAGCAGCACTCCTGGACTCGAGGTGGTTCTTGGTGAAGTGTTCTTTTGTCATGGTAAATGATTCAGACTCCACAGGTTCCAATTTGTTTACCAGTGGGAAGTTTTTCGCCTTCTTCCGTATGTGATCAAATATTGTTTCTGCAGTTACGGTTTTGGATGAGTTCTCTTCAGATACTGGAGGAACCTCACCTGCAACACATAATGCAAGAGGTTAAAACCCAATAAGCTTGGACCTTCCTCCTAATTTGCTTGTCCGATTTTTGACAATCACAGTCTCCATCGTGTCGAGAAATGATTTATTTTCGTGAAAACAAATCTGAAATACTTTTATACCGACAAAGATCTCAAAGACAAAGTTGTCAAAATCATTTCGAAAAATATAAATTAGGATATATATACAATTTCTTGAGATTTCCTAAATAATGAAATGTCCCAAACAAACATGGAGAAAGAGTTCAAAATTTACCTCTGCAATTCACTGCATCTATGGTATCAAAAGATTCATTGGTGTTTGAAGGAGAAGCTTTCCAATTGTCACTCCTATGTTCTTCTCTTTGATCTGAAGATGGAATAAGCCCACTTGAATCTTGAACTTTATTGCTCTCTGTTTCTCCCATCACTTCGATGGCATTGCTGCATTCAAGCTGCCTCTCACGTGTGCGTTTTCTGATGAGGAGTAAGGCCTTCGATGACGGGGAGAAAGCATTAATTGATGTAGCCAATGACGGTAAGCTCTTTGCTTTTTCACGGATGTGGTCAAATACCGTTCTTGGTGTTATGATTCTGCACTCACTCTCTTCAGTTTCGATACTAGGTCCACCTTCAGTAATATATTACAGGAGCAGGTGAGAGAAGGCATAAGATTATGGGAAAAGCATCAGAATGTCTTGATTTATACCTTCTTCCAAGTCTTCTTCGCTTAGAAGGTCGAAACTTGGCCTGGGTTTAGAAAACAAAGTGGCTCAAGTGTCAGATTATGTAACAGGTTCCTGTGTTAAAAAGGAACTTACAACAAGAATAATAGTAAGGGAAAGAAAGTAACGAAAAAATAAGGATTCATTTGGATAGATGAAGGGCTTTCATATAATTATAGAATGGAAATATTTCAAGTTTAGACTCAATAGTCTGCATGGCAATGTTTTAAGAGATCTATCTAAACAGTATACCAAAACCTGCTAGAGTACAATATGTAGTCAAAAAAAGAAAAGAATAGGCACTTACATGAGATCACATTCCCGTGTGGATTTTTTCGAGCTGTGAAGCTGTTCACTTGGGGCACAAGATGTGTAGTCGTCGTCATCTTCTATGACAAACACATCCTTGGGCTGAGGGAAACGGGACAGATTCTTAATTCTGTAGTTAGGCATCACATTTGAGTCAGTAACCTTCTTCAGTGTGTAATTTTCGTGGAGGTCAATTCCAACTGCATTACGGATTAGTCAAGTAAAAATCTAGAAAAAATTGAAACTATATGGTTGCTAGTCATGACAGAAGCTTACTGAATTCTTCAAAAATCAGATCTGCCTTAGCGGTCAGCTTTTCTTGCTGAGGATTTGACACCAGAATGGTTGCACTATAAGGGCTGCAAAAGCAACCACCAATTTCAAACCAGAAAAGAAACTCAGAAAATTACATTCTGGATCCATCTCTGAATACAACATGATGAAGGCAAGAACATTGAAAGTTGAATATGCCAAAAGAGTACCCAACTTTCTAATTGTCGTGGTGAACAAAAGGAAAGGACCAGGGTATTGAAGTTCCTTACCTGGAAAACTCATCAACTCTGCTACAACCAATTAAAGAAGTGTTATTTCCAGTACATGCATACAGAAATGACAAAATATTCAGCAAAATCAAGTCATAATGCTCAGGGGTCAATAGTCAGACCACCAAGTAAACACAGACCAGCCAAGAATTTCAAAACTCGATTTCTAATTTTGGGGGTCCAGGCTACAAGGCTACCTTGATCGGACTTCCAAAATAAGTGACAACACAGGATCATAGATGTAACTTTTAATAAGGACCCCCGAAGTATTATAAGAGGCTTACGAAGAAGATAACATCACCTTATTTTTTCATGAAACAGAATCAGGTTATCTTCTTCTACAGCTACAACCTGTAAGGAAAAAAAAATTCATAATATCAACTTTTATAAAGAAAGAATCAACAAGATGAAAGCAATAAAACGCATGTTCAAAAATGGCTTTGAGAATCAAATGCTATGAAAATTGTCTCCATTAATACCATATCAGCATAATGTCGTTTGTTTGATTGAGCAGATTCCGATAGCCTAGTCAAAGTTACCACTAGCTTGGACTTTCCTTGCCTTTGGCATTTAGTTTCCTCAAGCTTCAGTTCAATTTGAGGGGGTAGCGATAACAGTGACTCCTTTATATGATTCCCAAATGGATATTTTCGACCAGTGACTATCTCTATTTTCCTCGGATCGGCTTCATGTAGGGTCTCAAACGATTTCACTCCCATGGAATGCAGCGCCTGATTACAGCAATAATGGTGTTAGGGAGCGAAAATTTGGAATGTGTAGTTCAAAATGAGATATTAAATGTCCTCAAATAGCTAGTGAAAGGAATCAAATAGAACCTTAGCCGTCACCATTCCAATGCCAGGTAATTGTTTCAGCAAATATGGGCTGTCATCCCAGAGTTTTTGATGCAAGGATTTGGCTAGAAGAGCCGAATTCAAAGCTCCTTTGTAATTCTTTCTGTAAATGAAATTCTCTTTCATGCACTTGGCAATTCTACACCCATTTGAGCATATAGAGTTCATGTCCTGTGACATGGCGTACTAGTTCATTTTCCATTGAACAAAGCCTTGACCGAATTAAACTAATACATGCTACGGCAACTAAAGTAGGTGAAACCTGGTTCATGGATAAGTCATGCAATGAAGGATCCCCAGTCAAGCAGTCATTTGCTAAAACGAATATTTTCTCCTCTCTGGTTTGGATACGTTTTTTCCTTTTTCCTTTTTCTCCAAGGATGTGAAAACGAAGCTTTCCATCTTTGTCTGTATTTGTGTCGCTTAAAAGTTTCTTCTCATTGCGCCTGAGCTGTATCCCTTCAAATCCCAGGAAATAAACAGTCACTCTCACACCTTTTAAACTAGTCTCCAAGTAGTGCCAGCATAAAGATGATACATACAGGAAATTTCTTCAGCCCGGCAGACAACGTGAAGAGCATCTTCCACACTGCAGTTTGCATGGGCCTGCATAATATTTTTCATTGTGTTGAATCTCAAATAATACTTTGTCATCAGTCTTCCGGGCTCTGAACATAGGAACAGCACAAGTTTTCAGTTTGCCGAAATTCTTATATCAAACCAGAAAACAGAAAGACACTTCGTCACGGGTATAAGGTACCGAGTGGCTTCAAAAGGAAACCATCTTCATCGGTCCAGATCATTTGATTTCTTGATAACTCATTAACTTTTTGAACACAAATATCTGCAAGTACATTTGATGAATCAAGCAACAGAGCACCAAAAAAAATATAGATATATATCCAAATGCTTTTTTATCAGATAATTACTATACTACCTTGGACATGCTTCTCTATACGGTCACCAGGAATCCCTTTCTTTATTGCATAATTCTCAGGGTTCTGATTTTGCACAAGAAGTTCAGATATGCAGTTAAGTAGAAAAGAATGTCCAAAAATAATTCTTCCAAGGTGCCTCTACTTGAACATGCCTTTTTCATTCTGACATACAAGTAGGAACACTTCATCCATTCTATTGCTCGTGTTATATCAGAAATTGTAAGTTGTACTATCTCGGCTGTTAGATGCTCCGTCATGCACGAAAGCAGTCTGAGAAGGCAGGAAACCGTAGAGACCTAGTTAGATGATAAGCATAACCTCTCACAGCATATATCAAATTGTTAGGCACTATATCAGTATTAACTTCATAAGTAAAAGACGTACTGTGATTCTACCAATTCACAACCACTCAGGAGATTCTCATACAAATGAACCTGCCAACATTAAAAGAGAACTAAGAACATAAGAAGTGGCATTTACATCTTCCTTTATGTATATGCACAGGGCAGATATATACTGGAGCTTTTGGTATCCCCGAACACTATTTTGACCAGAACTATGTCAACTGGAAGAGAAGTAAAACAATTGCAAAAACAACATAAGTGCAAGGTTAAAATGCTGTGCATATGTTGCATTTCTTTTTCTTCGTGTGTGTGTGTGCGCGCGTGTGTGTGAGAGAGAGAGAGAGAGAGGGAGAGAGTAGGAGTGAATAACTGTTTCTCTTCTTGTCATGATTATAACCATTCCTGTATCATCAAAAGGTGGACGACCTGCTCTCCCACTCATCTGCATAGAAGAGAGCCAAAATCAACCTTTGAAAAGAAAAGGCAAATGAAAAAAAAAAAGAAGACTACGACAAGCATGTAGGTATAGAAGCCCGATGTACATCAAAACTTAAAGTGCATGTTATTGATCACTTGCAACCCTGTGTAAGTACTAGAATCTACAAAAAATATCTATGGAAATTTTAACAAATTACAATGGATATTGAAGAGATTATGAGATATGAGTAAAACACCTGCAGTACCATTGATCGTTCATATTCCATATAGAGCCCTTTTTCCTTGTTGCTGGCAAGAAGCAAGTTACATTGCATAAACACGAAAAAGATCACTACAAATTTTCTAAAATGGTTATCAGAAAACCGCTGCAACATACAAATATTGTGTTGATTTGATCACTACTGTATGTGCTGGTAGGTTGATTCCATGGGCAAGAGTATTTGTAGTGCACAGAACTTGCAGATCACCTTTAAGGAAAAGGCCCTCAATGAGGTTGCGATCCTTCAGGCAAACCCCACCATTATGGAAAGCAACTGCATACAAGAAAATAGAAATAAAAAGCAGCAAGGTAGAATTTGGAAAAACTCAAGGAAAAATTTGAAGATAACGTAGCACATACTTCCATAGAGGATATATGACTGCATTTGTTTGTCGCTACATGATAGCGAAGCTTCCCGTAGCCTTTCCTGCTGCTCTCTATCTTTGATGAACGGATTTGAGTGACCAAAGGTCATGGCAGCCTGAGACAGTCGCTGGGCTGCTTCTTGTGCTCCTTTTCTTGTTGAGCAAAAGATCAGAGCAGATTTCCCTCTAGAATGTTGCATGAGAAGATCTGCAATTCAGTTTTTGGCATTTAAGTACTTACTGATGCTTCAATTTTGAAAGTACGAATTCACTGCAGATATGATAAGAGGCAACCAGAAAATATTGGTTGATAAGTTCGTCCAATAATCCTCACTTACCAAAAACATAGTTCTGAAGGCGCTGGATAATGGAAAGAAAGGTAAACAGTCAGATTGAGAGTAGGTAGAATGCATCAAACAATGACTTAAAAACTTAATTGTTTCTCATAAGTAACTAGTTTAGCACAGAACAAGAGATTTAAACTACTCAAAAAAACATACTAACCGCGATAAAGCATATAAGAACCATGAGCACTTACTTTTTCAAATAGGAAGTCATTTTTTGCAGGTGTGTAGCCTGCAAGCAAGAGTTCCCATGATAGACAAATTAAAAAGATGAAGTTATCACTTTATTGCTCACTTAAACAAGTATATCATGCTGTTAATTTTTTTTTTCATGATTTAGATTACGATACATGTGGAACCATCTACATATGAATCCCACTACGGTTTACACGGTTCTCGTATCCACAAACTGAAGGAAAAATGACAATGCGTACCAAAGACTTTGGTGGTCAACTTTACTGGTCTCATTTCTTCACCAAACCTGTCAACATAATTTGGGGGCAGACAGAGCTGAATGGGCACTGCCATTGGTGAGTTTCCCATTTGATAAAATCTGCTAAAATCAACGTTTTCTAAAATCAATTACTGATTTTAGCAAATGAGGAAGTCATTTGCTAAAATCCTTGATTTTATCTCTCACAAGAATCTTTGATTTTAGCAAAGTTTCTTCCTCATTTGCTAAAATCAACTGTTGAGTTTGATTTTAGCAAATGTTGCTTTTAGCAGATTTTATCAAATGGAGAACTCATCTAAAAAGCAAACATCCCAAAAAGAAAAAGAATTTAAAAATACCTTTTGATTCCATGGACAGGAACCATGAGCCATTCAGCTGCAAAAGTTGATTGCATTGTGATGATAATTAAACATAGAATTACTCTGAACTTGTGAAACCAATATCAATATTAATATCAGAATGACATGTGTAATTGAATGGCATAAATAGAATCCGAAAATTACCCAGGTCACAAATATTTGGGATAGTGGCAGAAACGGCAATGAAACGGATGCAAGCCAGAGTGGTTGATTTCATTTCAGGATTACGAGCAAGCATTTTTATTCTGCTAACTATTGCCTCCAAAGCTGCTCCACGTTGATCATTCAACAGGTGAACTTCATCGATAAGCAGAAGTGCTATATCACTGAAAAAGCTCAAGCCACCATATTTTACGCGGTATCGAGTCACTGCATCAAATTTCTGCATAAAGGAATGACAGCTTACTAAGCCATGCCTCAACAACAATTCTTTTTTCCTAGTGGTTCCCCTTAACACTCAAACAAGTGAAAAAAATGATTGCTATTCTGAGTAGAAGGTACAGAATGTAGATTTTTGTTTGCATACTGACCTCAGGAGTGGTTACAATAATGTCTGCTTCTTGTATGTTCCTTACGTTGTAAGATTCATTGTCCCCTGTCAGTTCTAGGCAATTTATGCCCCATGACCCAAGCTTCTGGTTCCAATCCCGGAGCTTCTCTTGTACCAGAGCCTTGGATGGGGCTATATAGATCTGCAAAGAACTTCGGATTTAGGAGAAACACAGTGTAACAACAAACTAAAAATGTAGTGAGAAAATGTAGATCTATTTCTAGCTTCAGGAAACACAACAAATGCAGAACTGAAATATCTATACGGTGACATGACTTTGATGATCAGAGTGCCAGAATATAGGAAAGTATTTCCTCAATTGAAGCAAATGACACAGTTTTATCTTTCATAGTGAACCTCATCAACTGATAATGAAGTACTACAAAAAGAAAAATAACCACAATACATGGATAGATGTATGTGTGTACCAGGATATAGATCACAGTAAATTATTAACAAACAAACGAAGAGCATTAATGGGTGCTTCTTGCTTGGCGCAGGGGTAAATAAAAACCTACTGTTTTGAGGGTTCCCTTAATGTGATGAAAGTTTCCCTCTGCAGAGATGAACCTAGAGAGCAGCCTCAAAATGCAAAGCTCAAAGAGTACTGTTTTTCCACTTCCAGTTGGTGCTGCAATAACCATATTCACATCCGAGAGGAAACAGGAAGAAAAACATTCACTCTGCAGTGAGTTGAAGTACCTGTACAACAAATACATATCATAAACAACGTTTATCATACCACTTCTAATTGGGCAGTTTAGGAAGCCATTTTCCTAAAGAACATCCAATGTCACACAGGCTTGATGATCTGAAGACTCTGAATAGTCAGACATCAGAAGGAAGGTAAAATTATCACGTTGCTTGAGCACACAGCTTTCTTATGTTGTTGCAGGCCTATATAGTATGCTTCTATAACTTCAAAATACATGGTTAAGCTGATGTAGATCCATGTGGATGCCACATACATGCTCTTAGAGATTCAAAACAAAAAATTCTTTGAATAATTTAGAAATTCATTTTGCTTATTTGAATATTTTCAAAAAGGCAATGGCCATATCTGAACTTCAACCACCAAATTACAATACGACTTAAATCAATTACCTGAAACCAAAAAATGAACGAAATGGAGCAGGTAAATCTGAGACAGACTTCAGTGCATACGGATCCATGATGCAGCTCATCTATCTATCCACTCAGGAAACAAAAGACACAATCTCCTCTATCAACTCCTACATAATACATGTGTACGAGTAAACTTCAATGGGGTAATCACTTCGGAAACACGGCATACAAAAACTGAATCAGAGCAATAAGCATAGTTAATTCCAATCATTTAGGTAAAACATGTCTGTTGCATTTCACTGTAACCAGACAATTAAACCTGTACTGATATCTTCAACATCATAAGACGTAGACAACAAGAGAGAAAACCTTAGAAAAACTCGGTAAATTAGTGTGCATATCAAATCAAATTATAAAGGAGGAGCATGGAACATTTAAACATCGTTGACATTCTTAACGAGTCAAAATCTGTTCCACTACAAGGGAATCTGACTTTGGTAATACTGTTAGCCAAATTAATCGAACAAATGCAGAAACTAAAAAAACACAAAAGCAAAAAGTCCAAAACACGCAGTGAATTTTAGGTTAAAAAGAACGACGATTATCTTCTACCTGGCCTCAAGATCAACTGATTCAACACAGAGAAATCTGAATCTGGAAACGAAATGCCTGAAGGAGCTCAAATTCCGAACACCAAGAGATCGTTACAAATGTTGACGCAGTGGACAATTACAGATATAAACTTCAATTCTAGTTCATATTTCGTTCAGATGATTAATAAAACTTTGAAATACTTGGAGAAATCGTTCACCATACAGATGTACATGTACCGATGTACGTCTACATATGTGTATAGATATACTCGTATACATTACTCGTATTTCTCGCAGTCGATAATTCAACTACACAGAGAGAGAGAGAGAGAGAGAGGCTTACCTTTCGACTTGCGGTGAGAATGAAATTTGTACAGTGGAAACGAAACGAAAATGGGGCTATTTATAGGTGGAGTCGGTTCTGCTACGATGCATTGGCGGGAGATCGTGGACTAAACGATGACGTTTCACCAATGCGTCTTGTATTGTGTACGCCAAAATCCAGATTATGTACGCTGGCCCAGGGAATGCACGCCAGCCCGTGGGCCTGCCCAACAAGCCCAGCCCACTCCTTTTTAGGCTTGTGAGGTGTGTTTGGGAAATTGGAATCTCTTCAGGAGAAAATAGCAATTTTCCGCGTAAATTTTAATTTTTTTTTCTATTTGATTTCAGGCAGACAATCATCTAAAAGACAAATAAATTAGCAAAAATCCACCTTTGACAGATTATTTCTTTCTTGAAGAATAGTAAAAAAAACTGGCCCACAAAACCTAGATTTTTTAGTAGGGCTATTCAACAAAATGCAAAATAAAAAAAATAAAAAATTTCTAGATATTCCGACACAGCCTTAGGTTCATGCTGTTGGGTAGACTTAGGTTTGTTGATCCTTTATAAATAGATTGAAAGGCTTGAAACTAGTCTTGCCATGTCTTGTTACCGCATAGTGTGGACATGAAATATCTGTATTTAGGTCTTGCATCTTTGTTTAAAATTCGATTAAGACAAAAGGAGTTTGTGGATTTGAACTTAAGTTGTGTTGTGTTATATGTTACTTCTTTTGGTGATCGTACATCTACATTGTGTATGGGTGAATATTTTGGAAGTAGAGAATTAGAAACTAGAAAGAGTGTGCCTAACGACTTAAAATAAAATAAGTGTCCAAACAAATGGGGTAAGCGGGTGGGGTAGAAAAATGTGGAAGTTTAAATGATTTGGGTTAATGTATGTGGAGTTAAACTTATTTATTAATTGGACAATCTTGAGCCCGCATAAAGCTTCCTGCTATTATGTAGCTTAAGATCACGAGCTAAAACTTACCCTGATATATACTAGCATTTTCGAATTGTAAAGCTTGTCATGTTATTATGTAGCTTAAGATCATGAGCTAAAACTCACCCTGAAATATAGATGACAATGACACGATTTAGTAAACAGGTCGGGCGCGGCACAACACAAGGCACAGTTGACACGAAATTAAATGGATCATGTCGGCACAGCACCACTCGTTTAACACCTCTAGATAATGGGGGCTAGCAAAACCTACCCACCTCTCTAAGTGCTGCCACCCCTCCCTAAAAAACTCAATGAATCAAGATCAATAACTACATCTTTAAAACGGATTTGTCTTAAAAAAATACACATGGTCGATTCCAAAAATAACTACTTGCTATCCAAACTATATTCATTAGGGTGCATGATTACGAAGGAGGGAAAAAGATACTACTCCCAACGTGCTATTCCTTGGTTTTTCTTCCATTGTTTTTTGGCCAGGCCAAGACGATGGAGGAAAAATCAAGGAAAAATTTGGTCGTCTTGCCTTAAATGAGAAAAGGGATGGTGGGATTGCTTTGGTTTGGGAGCCTCCACGTAGCAAGGAACAAAATGCTTGGAGGAGAGCGTTTTGGGGAGGGTATGATAGGCTATGCAGTCTTAGGATAGAGTTGTTGTCTATTTAGGCTTCGAGTATACTAGATATAAGGAGGAAAGAAAATTATTATTTGATTGGGAAAATAAAAACATCTATTGCTAGAGGAAACTGCCTTCATGGCGTACATGTAACTACGTCCGAATAGAATGTGGTAGTAAAATCAACAATTTCGATATCAATCACAATGGCTGTGTTTGGTTAGATAGTTTAGTTTAGTTTTGATAATGTCAGCAGGTGTAATGAGTGGAGAGAGATAGAGAGAGAAATGAAGGAAATGATGATGTCATCAAAACTAAAACTAAACCGGGAAACGAACAAGACCATTATACCATCTTGCCCTCTAGCTCCTAGATAGTAGCTCCCGATGAACTGCATGAGTAACCAATGGCGAAAACTCAAAAATCCATGATTTCCCGGTAGAACTCTATTTAAGTCTTTCAACTAGCCTTTCTATAGCTTCATGAGTTCTTATTTTCCTTCGTTCCGCGCTACACTAGCCTCTACTTCGTCAATCTAAATAACGTATCTATAGGGAACAGAATGCTACCATTTAGGGCGAGGAAACCTCCTGCCAATTCGAAGACTACGACATTGAGGGGTTTTATAAAGGAAGGGAGTCTGACCCATTACTTTACAGTTCGGTCCCTATCTACCAATAAATTTGAAAATTATGATCGTTACAGTTTGAAACATTACGTTGCGGTGTCTCAAGACATTGAATAAACTCTCCTGGGTTAGCATGTGATTGTGAGCATGCAACCAACTTCAACAAGAATCTCAATTTATCCCAAAGTGAAGCATAAAAAAGGGGTTAAATTTGTATTTGTTTAGGTGATTGGTCGTTATGCGTTGAAAATAATTATTTTGATGTGAAAATGAAAGGAATTTAAAAATATATATTTACCACTCGTGGTTGGAAATAAAAATAAAAATCTTGAAAAATATTTAATTTTAAAAAATTCAAATACAAAATAAAAATAAAGATGATTAACTTCGGATAAAAAAGGTGATCTTGTTTTGTTTAGTCTTCCTACCAAATCATAATAATGATTCCAACCATTAATCTTGTACACATATCGCTTCATGGGGCTTGTTTTGAGGTCCCGCATGACCAATCTAAACCGTTCATTAATTTGAAATATGCTTGCGTGTAGTTCCATTAAAAAAATCCGATTAAGTGTTAGACTCAAGATTCAAATTTTTAATTTAGTTTTTTGAAGTATCAAATTAAGAGATTGGATCAAGCACTCAAAATTGTATGATCAAGTTGATTTTTTCATGGGATCCTCAAAAATATATTTTAAAATTAATAATCAGCATGAATTATTTGTATGAGACTCTAAAATGATCCCAGAAAACAATATTTGCGCACAAATCTATGTGACGAGCAAGCCGTTCATGGAGATCAAAACAAAATATTCCTAGAACTGTTTTTTTTTTTTTTTCAAACACGTTCTTTCTTCGGTGTTGTGTGGAAATGATCGGAACGAATAGAAGTTGTCATTTCCGATACAAAAAAAAAAAAAAAAAAAGAAAGAATAGAAGTTGCGGGTCCCTAGTGGAAAAGTTAGGAAGCGTACGAAAGCGGTTTTTATTCACTACAGACAAAAACACCCCCTAGCAATATTTTTCAGTCGGTAGTACGTGGGTATCCGCATATGCGATTTAAGCTGTTCATTTTAGTTTTGGATGATAGAGAAATAGGCGAGAGAAAGAGGAGAGAGAGAGAGAGAGAGAGGAGGGGAGAGAGGATTTTGATCTCGGTCGTCTAATACACTTTTGAACGACCCAAATGCAATATTAGAGTATCACGTAGCTGCGGAGCTACGTGTTACCCATAATTTTTTCCACCTGTAGCCTTTTTGTTGAAAAGGCGTGGTTTGGTTTGTGGGGGTATGGAAATGGAGAGTCGGCTGAGCAACTGATCCCTGGAAAAGAAGGTGAGAGTGTGGAGTGTGCATTCGTCAAGTAATTTGATATTTTCTTCATCAAATATATATATATGAACGGATAAGTTTGTCAGTCGTTGTTGTTCTTGGAGTCATTGTGATCAAGTATCTCCCTCTTAAAACGGGTCTAGAGTTTTTGTTGATTGCTCGTAAGTTTTCATTCGAAACTCATGCAATATATCTTCGAATTTGCATTCTGTTCAACCGTCTCAGAAATGGTGAATGGGTTTTTGGTTTGTGTGCATGTGGATGGTTGAATGGACTGATCTTAGTTTTCATGTTAAAATTGTGCATGGAGAAATTGATTTTTCGGGTGAGTGGATTTCCGTCGTAGTTCATACATTGTCTTGGTTTGGTTTGTTCAGCTCGTACAATGATTTAGGTAACTCAACATGCAAATTGTGTTTTGGTCGCCGTCGCGCCGATATTTCGCTATCTCCGTAAAATGCTTCAGTATAGTCCTACAATTGTCAAATGTGAAAAACCCAGAAAAGTTTATGAATGCTAGGTTTTTGCTATTTGCTTAGGGTTAGTGGTTTCTCTATTTATTGTGGGACCAACGGCGGGTCCCATACCCCGTCCGTCTGGATAAGCCCACTGAGGAGAAAAGCCTAACGGCCCGACAGCCAAGCCCCTAACAGCCAGGTGGGCCATTCGGCCTGTGACATAGCGGGTGGGACAAGTTGTTGGGTCCAGGCGCTGACGATGACGTATGACAAGAGGCGGAGACAGGTCAGTGCCGAGTGGCATGGTTCGGCCATGTGGCGTCTGCCGCCGTGGCATTTAGAAATCGTCATGCATGATGTCCAACCAAGATGCGGTTATTTGTGATGTCATGGAAGGCACTAGCTTGAAACGAGCTTACTTGGAGTCTAAGTCGAGTCACTTTATAAAATTTATGCTTTTAAACTGTAGAGAAGTACGCTGTTACTACTTACACGTGGGGCTCTGTGCTTTATTTTCCTCCAGTTGAGACTAACTTAAGCATCAGAGGGTCTTCCGGCGGAGTCCAGCTGGTTCGCCACTAACTAGTGTTTGTCCCACAGATCTAGGTTTATGGAAGTGTCAGCACCGTACAGATCCGAACCAAAGATCCAGTGGGAGAACTGGATAAACATCCCAACACCATTGTTTTGAGTTAGAGTAGGTGGACATTACGAAGGAAAAATCCTTTACAGATGCTAGTGTTTTGTATTTCGTGGTTGTGCATATTAGTGCTTTGTGTTTTGTGTGGTTTTGTGAAGCCTTTGGACTAGTAACCAGCATTCTAGGATCCATCTCCACACCGGGGGTTGCAGTGGCAGTGCCTTGTCGGAAAATGGGGTTTGGACAAATTTGCGTCTGAGTACGAGGGTAATAGATAATTGGTTGATGTAAATTTGAATGTATATAATGTAGCTTAACCTAGCAGCTGCTATTGTGCTCTTCTTAAATAAACTACACTCTTGTTCTTCTTTCATTTAACAGTATAATGAAATATAGTATGAGGCTAGGGCATTGTTGCCAAACCATTTTTTTTGTTCGGCTTTTTTCGATGTTATTGATTTTTGTCCTTCTTGCTACTTTATGTGTGTATTCATGCCTTAGCTTTATCGCATACAAATTCCTTCTATTTCAGTTATCTATTTTGTTGCCATCTAACTCATATTCCCATTCTTTTGCAGTGTTCAAGATGAGCTCTGCCAACTTCGTAGAGTTGTCTTCTGATGAAGAGATTGGCAAGTCAGGTGGGAAAAAGAGTAAAAGGAGCCTGGATTCTGTCTTGGGGACAGGTGAACATAAACAGAATAATAGGACTAAGAGCAAGAAGGTTCGCCGGAAATCTAGATCGGGGCAAGAACTTGAGGAGTACATAAGCTCAGTTGCATGTACTATAAGTCAAAATGGCTCTAGTGTTTTGGATCAAGGGACTTCCCCACTTGACAAGTCAAGCCCATCGTCTGTTCCCAGTCTTGGTTCAGCTCCAATTTGTCGGCAATTTTGGAAAGCTGGGAACTACAACCTAGGAGAGGGTTCTAAAACCCAGCATCAAAGTATGCAGGAATTCAATATTGCATATTAGTATTTGGCTTTACGTTATTCCTGCGCTATACATGCTTGTATGCGGACTGAAACAATGGAGGATTGAGTAGGATTTCAACGTTGCAAGGGCCAAGAATTGATATGACAAGTTATATTGGATTCAAATTGCAAGGAAAAGATGTTCCAATTTGTTTCCGAGATCCTTACACAAAGATGGTAAATGAGTTGTGGAGATGACAATTGTAAAAACTGTAGCTACATAGATGTAGAAGATAGGGTAAACTATATAAAGTAGCGCTGCAGCAGTATAAGAAATTTGGAACTGTATGGTTTTGTCAGTGTTAGCTATTGATTAGTTTGTTTTCTGAGAGAACCTTTTTTTATGTTTGGTTTACAGATGGGGCGAATCATTTACGTGTCCACCCTATGTTCCTTCACTCAAATGCCACCTCACATAAGTGGGCATTTGGTGGTATGTTTCTTCTTTTTTTTTTTTTTACCTCTCATTTGTTTTTTTTATGTCCTGGTATCCTGCTTTGAATCTGTGACAAAATATGAAGCATTATCTAATACAAATCATATTTAATCCACTAATTTTCTCCTTGTATTGGTGATCCTTGCATGCAGCTATAGCAGAGTTGCTTGACAATGCAGTTGACGAGGTAAGTTCATATTCGTTACCCCTCAACTGCTCAGTTACATCTTGAACTGTTAAGATTTGAAAAAAAGTAAAATATTTCATTGAGCTATATAAATCCATTTGGAACTCTATAGTATTGGATGTTTTATTTAGAACATGAGACTGTATTAAAAGTTTTTCAGGCCAGAGGTTATTTTCAGACAATGACTCCTGGGATATGCATTGCTTAACTCCAAGTTCCATCTTCATTTGCATTTAGTTAATCGCTTTTTCTGTGTCTTTACAAGGACACAAAAAAAAAAAAACCTGTTTTCTAGGAGCTCATGTCATATCATACACAAGCTCATGATTTTGTTATGTCTATTCAATGGCGTTCTTTCTGCAAAGCAGATACAAAATGGGGCTACTTCTGTTGTTATAGACAAGACTACAAATCCTCAGGATGGAAATCCAGCTTTGCTCATTCAGGGTAATTATTCCTTCGAAATAGGCTGTCAGACACATTCGGGACATTCGAGTTTTTTGTTGCCCATAAAAACCATTATAAAATTCCCATTTTAGTTAACTTTACTTGCTGCATTATGCCTTGCATGTATCAGATGATGGTGGTGGAATGGATCCAGAAACTATACGGCGTTGTATGAGCTTTGGATTTTCAGATAAGAAAACGAAACCCTCCATTGGGCAATGTATGAATACTATCTTGTTAACTTGCTTTCTCAAAGCTTTCCTCTCTATGGGTACTAATCGGTTGGCTGGAGCCTTTCAGATGGAAATGGGTTCAAGACGGGTTCTATGAGACTTGGAGCAGATGTAATCGTGTTTACCCGTCGCTTGAAGAAGAGGTTTGTGCATAGTCACATAGTTGTTTACCTCCATCTGAATTTTTATGATCCATTTATTCCTTTATGCTTCCGTTTCTTCTGTCCCCCTTATCAATGATTCAATTCAGATTCCAAAGGACAGTAAGAGAGACTGGAAAGCGTAAAACAATTAAAAAAGAAAGGACAACAGGAGAGACTAATGTGTGATAAGGATATGATACTTTATGGACTGTTAAGCCTCCTAGTTTGGAATAACTTTTTGAACTCGTACTTGGTACTGGGACAGTCGAACACATTTTAGTTTACGTCCTTGGCTTGGATCCAACATCCTTTATGGTACTGATATTCATCTTTTGTTGCCCATCGGAAATAGAAGTTGGTTGTCTTGTCTGGTTAAGGTACTTAGATATTATACATCTCCATGACAGCATGACTCTATCCAACTTCCTGTCAGCCGAAAATAATTGTTTTTTTAGATCTCGTCATTATAGAAGTTTGTGGTCATCCCTGGTTAATGGTTAATGTATATGGTTATGTCTTGTGGACCTTGGAATTCTTCTATTTACACCAGTACTTTACAAATGACCAGGACGCTGTCTCAAAGCGTTGGACTCCTCTCATACACATTTTTGAGACAATCAGGTCACGACAGAATAATAGTGCCACTGGTAAGTTGGACATTTAAATAATCTCCTTTCCCCTGAAAGTTCTTTCATAAATGTCTTTCTCCTGTTCAATCTATTTCCATAAATCTTGCTACTCTGAGAATGAAACCTGTGTTTTTCCGTTACTTTAAATGTCTATAGCTCATTTGGCATGCTTTGAAACAACCTTTTAGGCTGTTCTCTCTTGTAGATCAAATAATACTGATTGGACTATAGCAATATAATTTGGGCCGGCTTCTAAATTCACTTGGTCAATTTTCCTGAACGGATTCACATTCTCTTTTCTTTTTGCAAATACCTTCTGTGGTTCGCTGTAGCCAATTTTTTTATCAGATATACTAAGGTGCCAATTGTATCGCATTCGCTCAACAACCTTTGAGGCTGTTCTCTCTTGTAGATCAAATAATACTGATTGGACTATAGCAATATAATTTGGGCCAGCTTCTAAATTCACTTGGTCAATTTTCCTGAACGGATTCACATTTTCTTTTCTTTTTGCAAATACCTTCTGTGGTTCGCTGTAGTCAATTTTTTTGTGGTCTTTTCTTTGGCCACTGTACAAATTTGCCATCTCACTACTCACAGTTATTTTATTTTGCTCAAATTTATTGCAGTTGGATTATGAGTTCAACCCATCAACTGAGAAATCGGAACCCATATTTTCTTATGGTAAGGAACATTTTTCTTCCAATCTATCTGTGCTGCTGCGATGGTCTCCATATTCAACAGAAGAAATGCTGTTGAAACAGGTAAACTAAGAAACATTTCTTGCCTCTGGACTTCTGGTACAGAAGTTATGAACTAATGGTAGTTGCAGTAGTAGTGGTTGTGACCGTTTTGAGTTTCCCCATTTGTATGCTGCTTTTGCTGATGACAATTTGAGAAGTTGCTAATTTATCCTCCTTGCTTTGTGACACTCAGTCCCCCTCTCCGTTTCTGTTTCCAATAACTCCGGACTTAACCACCAACAATCACTTGCCATGATGCTTCATAGATGAGCATATCGTGTCGTCAATCCCTCCTACTCTCATTAGGTTTTCGTATGCTATGTGTTATTTCAAAAGTAACAAGCAGAAACATTCAAAAAACATGCTTCCTAAGTCCTTATGCTAGATTAGAACATAGAGAACTTGTTTGCGTGTATTGCGGTATAAATTACGGTAACAAAACATGTTGTAAGTACCTTCCCGATTAAAAATTAGTATGTTTCTACTGTCATTTCTTGCTTATTTATTCCTTATGACTGTTTACTCTTAATATACCACAATGTAGATGTGGATCTTTTAGGTTATTGCCTATCTGTTGCAAAGAGCTGAAACAGGTCTTCCTTTAAGGCACTATACAAGAATTTTTTTCTGTGTTTCTTGTTGTTTCTCTATCTCCTGTCTGTCGCATCGAAATGTTCAATATGGTATCCTTATTAACCCAGTGTGCAGTTTGATGACGTAGGGCATCATGGAACAAAGATCGTTATATACAATCTTTGGTTAAACGACAATGGTGATACGGAGCTAGATTTTGATTTTGACATGGAGGTACCTTTTATCATTTTTCTGCTACTTTTTTTGTTAGACTTTTTGCGTCATATGTACCATGTTGGTTAACTGTAGTTAATACCGTGTTACAGGATATTCGTGTGAATGGAGACCCAAAGCTGCTTCGGTCTTCCTCGAAAAATTCAGTTTTTGACCACCATATAGCTAACCTTTACCGGTTTTCACTCCGCGTAATTTTACTGTTCCCATTGTGTAATTCGATTTACGTATGAGTCTCTCCTTCGCTCCCTAGTTTTTATATTTCTTACTTTTGGAGTTCCGCAGGTATATTCCTCCTTTTTGTACCTAAGGCTGCCTCAAGACTTCAAAATAATACTTCGGGGACGAGTTGTGGAACATCATAATATTGCCGATGATCTCAAATTTCATGAGTTTATATTGTACAAGCCTCATGGTGAGATCAAGGTTTGTGTTAACTTGTAGATCAATGTCATGTAGTTGTCATTGGTTGAAAAGGTGAAATTCCACGGAGACCCCTCATCTATGCTCTGGGACACAGAGACCCTATAACGTCTAAAAACATCCAAACACACCCCCTCATCTATAAACGTTACCCAACTTGACCCCTTCTGTTTAAAGAACATTAATAAGTATGAAGGACAAAGGTTACGAATTGGACAAAAATACCCTTATTGTTCTATCTTAATTTTAGGTTCTCTATGTTCAATTGTCTCAATACTAGAGGCCATCGTTGAAAATCTACAATAAAAAGACACTTATTCAACTTCATTTCCATTTCAATATTTTGTAAATTTTTCAATTGTTTGCATGCTTTACATTTACAATCTGTGGACAAAGACCATCGCTTCAATTAAGTCTTAGATAAAAAAAAATTGTGTCTAAAACCACCCATTGAGTTTGCAATTCAGCATGAAACCTCCGCTTGAGTGGGTTGTAAATGCTTCGACAATGAAATGCCTCATGTAGATGCTGCTCTATGTTCCAACGACTTTACCCGCAGTCGAAAAAACACCTACAGGGGCACAAGAACCATGGGAAAGCAGCAATCCAGACCGTTGTCTTGCCGTCGCCGGGGACCATCCTTTGATCTCTCCAATTCCACTTCAAACGCCCTCAACAAATATTGTCTTGCCACTGTTGTTAGGGTCGCCATTGATCTTTCCGATTATATATATATATAAAATAAATTGTTATGTATATGTGTATATATAGGGAAGGATGAATATATGTTTGTATATAGGCAAACATATATATATCTAGGGTCAATGTGGCCGATTTTTGCAAATGAGGGGGGTTAGTGTGGGCAATTTTTAAGGGATAGAAATAGAATAGTTATTTCCGTCATTTTGTTAACGGAGTTGGGTTTTTTTTCTTCCCCTCAAGTAGATGAGGGGGTGTGCTTGGGAGTTTTTAAACGTTAGGGGGTCTTCGTGTCCCAGAGACATAGGTGAGGGGGTCTCCGTGAAATTTCACTGCTTGAAAATTATAATTGGTTAATGCATTCATTGACCTTTTTGTGTAGCTGTATCCTGCATGGCTTCATAGTTGTGTATGCATTACTGAGTAAGGATTTACATATCTAGTTGATGCCAAGAAATCTTTCCCCTAGAATTGAGTGTGGAAATTAGTTTTGGAAGTATAACTGATATGGCCTTCCTGAAAGATGCAACAAAGTCTCGTGACCACCGAAGGTGGAGACAGCTCCTACGGAAGTGGTCAACTAGAGATTGATGTATAGTTGTTCAAGTGTAGTTGTATGCTTGGAAGGTGGCCCCTCATTGGGTCAATAGGTTCTAGGTGATAACTGTGACATTGCAAAGGAGAGAAGAGAAATAACATAACAAAACAATCATATTGGATTAGAAAAGCTTCAGAGATTACAAGACTAATGAAGGGGTTATATAGGTTAACCCTCATAACCCAAGCAAAACCCTAATAACTTAAAAAGGACTAAACTACCCTGAACATAAAAGATAAATAACAATTAATTGAAAACCTAACAATTTAACTGAAACACTAACAATTAACTAAAACCTTTAATTATACTTCACACCCCCCACCCCCTCTCAAACTCATGATGCAAAGCCGGAGAGCATCGTGAGTTTGCCAAGGAGACGACAACTGTAAATCAACTACTGCAAATCCACTATTGCAAATGAACTACTGCGAATCAACTGCTGCAAATCATCTACTGCGAAGGTCGTGAGCGGTGAAAAACTTTAACATGCCAATAAGAACCGATGCCAAACAAATGTAAATAGGAGGAAGAACCGATGCCAAACAGATTTTGGTTGCAGATTTTAGAGAACTACACCAGAGTATAAAAATTGATTGCCAATGCAGATTTTAGAAAGATATACGAGAGAGAGAGAGACAGAGAGAGAGATGTGATCTGGAGAGACAGATATATGCGACCTGTACTACTACTTAGGGTTTCGAATGGAGAGAGGGAGAGAGATGCTATCTAGTTATGAGAGAGAGAGAGAGAGAGAGAGAGAGAGAGAGAGAGAGAGATGCAAAAACAAAAGTTAGATTAACCTATTCTGGCTCTGATACCATGTGACATTGCAAAAGAGAGAAGAGAAACAATGTAACAAAAACAATCTTATTGCATTAGAAAAGCTTGAGAGATTACAAGACTAATGAAGTGGTTATATATGCTGTTGTTTGTTTGAGAGAGAGAGAGAGAGAAAGAAGTGTAGGGTGTTAAATTAACCCTGACACGCGAGAATATTACTTATATAGTTAAGCAACACGTTACACAACTTAGATAAGCAATGTGGGACAATACGCACTATTCTAACACTCCCCCTCAAGCTGGAGAATAAATATCACAAAATCCCAGCTTGTTACATAAAAACTCTAAACGCGGTTTAAACAATGGTTTGGTGAAGATATCAGCCAACTGAGCTCCTGTAGAAACAAATGGAGTAGATAACACACCATCTTCTATCTTCTCACGAACAATGTGACAATCAACTTCAATATGTTTTGTTCTCTCATGGAATACTAGATTTGAAGCAATATGAATCGCCGCTTGATTATCACAATACATAGGAATAGGTAACTCCACATCAAAACCTAACTCCTTGAGTAAAGCTCTCAACCACACAATCTCACAAGATGTGTGTGCCATGGCTCGATACTCCGCTTCTGCGCTGGACCTTGCGACCACTGTTTGTTTCTTGCTTTTCCATGTGACTAAATTGCCTCCAACAAAAGTACAGTATCCAGTAGTGGACCGTCTATCAGATGGTGATCCTACCCAATCAGCGTCAGTAAAGGCTTTAACACGCAAATGACCATTAGTCCGATAAAACAAACCACGTCCAGGATGAGCCTTAAGGTATTTCACAATACGAAGACAAGCTTCCCAATGTGGAAGACGAGGAGCTGACATAAACTGACTCACCACACTTACAGCGAAAGAGATATCAGGACGTGTATTGGTAAGGTAATTCAACTTACCAACTAAGCGACGATACCGGTCTGGATGAGAAAATATCTCCCCCTGATCAACACAAAGTTTCACATTAGGATCCATTGGGGTCTCCACAGGTTTTGCTCCCAATAAACCTGTCTCCTCAAGAATATCCAATGCATACTTCCGTTGGGACAAACTAATTCCATCCTTGGATCTTGCTACCTCAATACCCAAAAAATACCGTAGCTTACCCAAATCTTTAGTATGGAACTGTCGCTGTAAAAACTGCTTCAACTCATCAATACCTTTCTGATCATCTCCAGTAATAATGATATCATCTACTTACACAATCAATACTATTTTCGCACACTCTGACTGAAGAGAGAAAACAGAGTGATCCGAATGTGAGCGACGCATACCAAATTGCAGCACAGCATCACTAAACCGACCAAACCAAGCTCGAGGGGATTGCTTCAGACCATATAAAGCTTTGCGAAGACGACATACCCGAGAACGCTCCCCCTGAGCAACAAACCCAGGAGGTTGCTCCATATAGACCTCCTCGAGCAGATCACCATGTAAGAAGGCATTCTTGACATCCAATTGAAATAAGGGCCAACCTAGATTAGCAGCAAGAGAAATAAGAATCCGAACAGAGTTTATCTTGGCAACTGGGGAAAAAGTCTCTGCATAATCAACCCCATATGTCTGCGTATAGCCTTTGGCCACAAGGCGGGCCTTATACCGCTCAATAGTGCCATCCGGATGATACTTGACAGTGAATACCCAACGACAGCCAACAGTAGTTTTACCAGCAGGAAGAGAAACCAACTCCCAAGTGCCATTATGATGAAGAGAAGACATCTCATCCTCCATTGCTTTCCGCCACTCAGATACAGATAAGGCCTCCTGAACAGTGTTAGGAACAAAAACGGAAGAAACCGAAGTAGTAAAAGCACGAAGGGATGGCGATAGATGGTTATATGAAACAAACTGAGCAATAGGATGTATAGTGCATGACCGAATACCTTTACGATGGGCAATAGGACGATCAAGATCATCTGGATCCCGCAATGGAGGGGAAGACGGAGCGGTGGGCGAAGGTGGTCCTGTTTGCTCAGATGGCTCAGGTAGAAATGGTGCTGGCTGAGATGGCACTGGTGGCTCAGGCTGAGATGGCACTGGTTGAGATGGTACTGGTGGAACTTTAGGACGACGAACATACACCTGCAAAGGTTTTGGTGGAGGAAAACCAGTATTTGACGGGACAGCTATAGGAAACACAGACTCAGATGCAAACCGATCATTTGGACTAACAGGCTCTGAATAAAATGGGAGCGACTCATTAAATGTGACATCAGCACACACAAAATGACGACGTAAAGATGGAGAATAACACTTATACCCTTTCTGAGTCCGAGAGTAACCAAGAAAAATGCACTTAATAGAATGAGGGTCAAGTTTGCTCCGGTCAGAATCCAGAGCATGAACATAACATGTGCACCCAAAAATTCGAAGGGGTAATAATGAATGAAGAGGACGACCGGGAAACAATACCTCATGGGGTATTTGACCTCTAAGAACAGTAGAGGGCATACGATTAATCAAATAACAGGCAGTGAGAACTGCATCACTCCAATAAGACTTAGGAACTTGCATTTGAAATAACAGTGCACGCATAACGTCTGATAAATGTCGAATCTTGCGTTCGGCAACTCCATTTTGTTGTAGAGTCCGAGCACAAGAGGACTGGTGGATAATACCGTGATCATCAAAGAATTGAGAAAGAGTATTTTTAAAATATTCACGGGCATTATCAGAACGAAATATGCGAATGCAAGTATCAAACTGGGTTTTGATTTCCATATAAAATGACTTAAAAATAGAAGATAACTCAGACCTCTTTTTCATGAGATAAAGATAGGTAACACGAGAGAAATCATCGACAAAAATAACATAATACTGAAAGCCAAAAATGTTAGGAACATGCATTGGACCCCAAATATCAGAATGAACTAACTCAAAAGGACGCGATGCACGATTCTCTATCCTAGGATAAAAAGACACTCTATGATGTTTGCTAAACTCACAGACTTCACATGGCAAAGCATCCACACGGCTACATGAAGGCTCTAGCCTTTTGAGGTTCTCAAGAGATGGATGACCAAGACGACAATGATGTTGATATGGTGACACTGATGACTGAAGAGCAACAGAGCTAGGGTGAATAGCATCGGTAAAGTAATACAGGCCACCACGTTCAACACTGCCACCAATCTTCCTCCCCGTCTTGAGATCCTGAAAAACACAACCATTAGGGAAGAATGTGACTGAGCAATTCAAAGACTTGGTAAGTTTACTAACAGACATAAGATTTAATGGAAAGCGAGGAACTTGCAGTACGGAGTCCAAAGTAAGAGAGGAAGTAACATGAACAAAACCCAAACCAGTAACATTGGTGGTAGAACCATCAGCTAAGGTAACACGAGATGGTTTACCGAGAGACTGACTACCAGAAAGAATAGAAGAAGTACCAGTCATATGATCAGATGCACCAGAATCAATAACCCAATGAGGCCCAGGCTCATATACTAGACTCGGAGGTTATAATTAACCAATGTGGGACAAGCTCTAACACTCCCCCGCACGTGCGACCCCTGACCCGCACGTGGAGAGTTAAACAATAGACCCACAACATTGGGATCACAACGAAACAAGGTGCACTTATGGCACAAACAACGGGGCAATAACCAAGAGAGTCTTGTCCAAAATCCTCCAAGACCTAGCTCTGATACCATGTTGTTTGTTTGAGAGAGAGAGAGAGAGAAAGAAGTGTAGGGTGTTAAATTAACCCTGACACGCGAGAATATTACTTATATAGTTAAGCAACACGTTACACAACTTAGATAAGCAATGTGGGACAATACGCACTATTCTAACATATGCTAACCCTCATAACTCTAGCAAAACCCTAATAGCTTAAAAAGGACTAAACTACCCTGAACAGAAAAGATAAATAACAATTAGCTGAAACTCTAACAATCTAATTGAAACCCTAACAATTAACTAAAACGCTAAATTATACTTCACAATTACCTCCTCTGCGAGTCTTGGGGCCAGACCTGAGCTTGTGGGAAGTCATATCACGGAGCTGTGGAAGGTCTTATGCATGCTCCGAGATGTCAAACGTCTTGGTTGGGGCCCCTCGTTTTATATGACCTGTCAAGGTAGAGCTCGTTGTGGATGCTGCCACGGGGGCCCCCGACTTCGCCGGTTCGAAAATTTGATTTGAGTAGGGGAGTCGCCACCCGGGTTTGTGGAAAATTTTCCCGAGAAACCATTTTTGAAAAATGTGACTTCCTTGTCATGTTTTGAAAACGGCTTGATCACTGATCTTTGTAACCAAAGAGATTTTGGATTCGGAGCCAGGTTACGAGAGGGGAAGGGTTTTACGGCACCCCCCTCGCCCGACGCGAGATCGGTCTCTACTTTTATATTCGTGGGATTTCATAAATATTTTATTATGAAACTTGGTACATGAAACAAGACAAAACATAATAATAAATTTGAACATGTAAACATAAATATAGCATGCATGTAACTATGTATAAAATGCATAAAAGAAAAATGAAATTGAAGAATCCAAATTAGACCAAACCTTTATTCTTTTGCTTTGAAAACTTGATGACTTGAGAATCACTTTGTTTTTCTTTTCATTTGTTTTTGAAATCGATTTTTTTATGAATCTTGAGTTGAACTAGTTTCATAACTACTGGAAAAAATAAAAAAAGAAAAAGGATCAAATAAATCAGAAAGAAAATTATGAATTTTTTTAGGCAAACTAGACGAATTTGGAAAATTGACTGCGGGATGCATTTGTACGCACAAATAGCATTCGGGCGCCCAAGTGCATGAAGTTGCATTTGTGCGCCCAAATAGCACTTGGGCGCATGAGTAGCACTTGGGCGCACAAGTAGTACTTGGGCGCCCAAGTGCTGCTCCAGGTTAATTTTTGAAAAATTTTCTTGTCTTGATAGAAACCTTATTCTAAACAGGAAATAAATATGGAGGAATAAAACATGTTGCAGTTAATCCCCTCAAGGCCAAGAAGTGACCTTAAGACCCATTAACTTTACCTTTAAAATGCTTGAATTTTACCTTCTTTGGACTTGATTTTGAAGAAAGACTAATGCTTAGACCTAGCTGTAGAAATTGAGGCTCCAAAATAAGATTATTTTGGAAGGTTTTGAATGCTTCTAACTGGTATTGGAGAAGGAAATGAAACACAAACTTTCAAGACTTCTTGGCTTGAAATGTTGAAAGCTTGTATGTCTTTAGGCTCAAAGAGTTGGCTTGGAAGAAGGATGGTATGGAGAAGCAGTAGTAAACTTGGGTATATGAGTGTTGGGATCTCAGAATGAGAGAGTCTAGAGAGAGTGGCAATAGGATGGGGAAGTCTAGAGCCAAATGGAGGGAGAAAGAAGATGTATTTATAGAGCTAGGTGAGTGGAAAAGGACAAGAGGAGAGTCTGGGGTGCAGGGGGAGTGTCTGGGACTGCCCAGGAATCGAATAAGCATGATGAAATTCTCCTGCAACGTGCTGGTAAAAACTTGGAGTGCAAGGTTCAACTTGTGCGCACAAGTTCAACTTGTGCGCACGAGTTGCACTTGGGCGCACGAGTACTATTTGGGCGCACAGATACCATTTGGGCGCCCAAGTACTATTTGGGCGCACATGTGCCAATTTGATTTTTGAAAAACTTTGCTCGAGGTTGAAGATTTGGATGCCGGTGTACAAGGATTGGTTTGACAAGCCAAGAACGTATCATTACAAGTATTTACCGAGTTAATCGGGCCTTACTTTCATCATCGGGGAGGCCGTCTAGGCCGTGGCTCAAAAATTAGGGGGCCTAAATTGGGGTGTCTACACTCGCCGAGGACGGGCTTAACCCCCATGATAAACCCTATGTTTTGGCTTCCAAAATCACAGACCTCTTTTGGCCAGACCTCTGGGGTGTTGTTGGAGTTGCCTTTGATACCTTTTTGTGAGCTTGTGGAGCCCTGAAGGTTCAGGAGTTCGGCAAGGCATAATGAAGAATGATCTTCGAAAGTGGGCTTGCAATTTCTAGAGAGAAGAGAGCTCACTCAGAAGCGAGGTCCCGGGTCGGCCTTGGTTACTAGGATATTGAAGTTCCACAGGCAATACAGGACTCTCGGGTGCCCACATTTAGAAAACAGTATAAGGGCATAAGTAACCACTCACAGGTGCCATCTGAATCTTTTGTTTGAGTTTCAAATATAGTCCTTTTGTACATTTTTTAAGGTATGTTTTTAGAATAACAATAAAGCCTGTTTGATGCATGTGTCATGTTACATGTGCTACTTTGCTGAAATGTAGCTGCTGTCGAAAAATTGCATAGATCGGACATAGAACGGATGTATAGGTTGACTAGATCACTAGATTTATTGCATTCTGTTGTTGACAGAAAGCAGTCCTTTTTCCCCATAGGAAGCCCCTTGTCTGACATTGCCCATTGGGTTCATTTTCAGGCTGGAGTTGTTACTACTATAGGATTTTTGAAGGATGCTCCTCGTGTCAATATCCATGGGTTCAACGTCTACCACAAGAACCGCCTTATATTGGTTAGAATTATTCTGTGACTCTGATTGTTTTTTTAATTATTTCTTACTTCCGGTGTTATCATAGTATTACTAGTAATTTATCTTCACAAGTTTGAAAGAGGTAACCTACTGTCATGTGGAGGCAAAACTAGCAAAACAAAAAGGACGCTCAAACAGTATCTATACTCAAGAACCATACTATTGATTATGCAATTTTGAGAGAAGAAATTTGTTACCGCTGAATTGTGAACGTTATGAAAAGGTTTTTATGATTAACTTAAATTGTCATCTTCTTTGGCAGCCATTTTGGCGTGTCAAGCATGCAGACAACAGTACTGCGAGAGGAGTTGTAGGTGAATACTCACCAAGCCTTGCTCCAGTTATCCTGTTCCATCACACTTTTGCGTTTACGAGTTGTATTTTGTTAGGTTTCACCGAATTGTTGGTGAAACTTTGTAGGCATTCTCGAGGTAAATTTTATTGAGCCTACTCACGATAAGCAAGATTTCGAGAAGACATCTGTTTTCCAAAAGCTTGAAGCTCGATTGCAAGATATGACAATGGAATATTGGTGAGCTTGTATTTGTAACATCTTAAGTCTTTAGTAGAAATATGTCATATCCTGGTGAAACTTGTGGTTGTTGTTGTTGTTGGAGATTTCTTTGTTTCCTTGTGATGTCTTGCCCATATAACCTCTAAATTGTGATAGGCATCTCCATTGTGGATTGATTGGTTATCAGCTAGTGAAAAAGAAACCCACAAAGCCCAAGCCTTCTCAGGACCTTTTGTCTAAAGCAAATAGGTTTTTACAACCGTTAGTACTGAATCAGAGGTCCTCTGCAAGTGTTGATGTACAGCCAGTTTCTCCTGCAGTTGAATCTTCTGAAGATGTTGGAGCCACTCGTTCTTACGATTCGACAAGACCGGAAAATTTTGTTAATGGTATATTGTTGATTAACTTTTTGTTGTTTGAATAACCAAACCTTTTCGATTGCTTCTCTGGTGGGAGTTGCTTGAATTTCTGTTTCTGGAACTAATTCCTTGGTATAGATGAATGTGGACTGAATCCTGGCATACCTTTTTGATCCGTCTCTGCTTGATAATTTTGAGCAGGACCAACAGCAAGGAGGAAAGAACAAAACCCTACGGGGGAACTTGAGCACGGAAAAAGTCAGTTGGGATCAATGTCCGCTTCAAGCGACACCCCCCCAAATGGAGTAAAACAGGTTTTTCAAATGAATCTCATCTTATGTGCCAGTTCTCGACTCAAGATACTCCCTCAATCTCCATTTGTTTGTCCCTTTTTTTTTTCTTTTTTTTTTCCCACTTTTGCCTTTTAATTGGCACAAAAAAATACAGTATTGTTGTGAAAACATTTCAAGTTTTCCCCTACCGATAGAAAGATTTCACATTTGTTTTTGTAGATTGGATTTCAGACCAAAATAAGTTTGAAAGCATGGACGATCTTTCGAGATAGTCCATAAGAGTGAACCCATATAATTGGCTCTGTTCTGAATAATCATCGTCTCTTATACTTACTCACTTGTATAATAGGCCCCTCAAAGCAGAGAAAATCAGTTGATGGAGCAAGAGTTAACCAGCGTGATGCAAGAAAATAAAAAACTCTGTTCACAGTAAGTGCAGAGCAACTGTAGTTTACATCATTGGTTTTGGAGCTTGGAGTAGATTAGGTTAGGCTGTTTGTATCCTTTCTATTTTCAATATTTCTTTTGGCGCATCAACTTTATCCTCATGCCTTGGTTAACTATACGTAACAAGAAGTTAAGTACATGAAGCAATGGAGACGGTAAGTAGTAGCCACTTCTGAGGTAAAACAGTTGCCTTTTTACCTTTTTTAGTAATGCTTGAAAAAACCTTTTTCAGGATATCAACCTGCACCTTTTGGAATTCTAGGTCAGGGGTGCGTAGAAAAACCACCAACCGCGAATCCACTCCAAACCAGTCCAAACCTGGGCATAGAGCATGCCTATTCATAGATTGAATTAGCTTCACTAATTAGAGCATCTCCAATGGTGGGTGCCATTTTTTGGGTGCCAAACCCAAATTTGGCACCCACAAACCTAAATTTGGCACTCCAACAGTGTTTTTTTGGCCACCCTGCTCCAGTGGTGTGGGTGCCAAAATTTGGCACCCTTCCTCAACTACCTTCCAACAACTAATTCTCAACTAACTTTTAAATTTCCTAGTAATAATTTATATACTTTAACGATTGTTTTTCCTTGGTTCCTATTCATTGTTTTCATCGCCTGTGGATCTGGAAAGATCATTTCCGATCTTCTTCCTTTCTTTCCCAGAGAAAAGAAGATAAAACTCTAAAAAAATCAAACCGACTCTCCCCGGCCAATCTATCTCGTCTCTCTCTCTCTCTCTCTCACACACACACACACGCACACACACACACGGAGAGATCTCTCTCACCAATCTCGGCGAGTTTCCAGAGTTACAGTCCGGCGACTTTAATTTGGGAGTGAAAATCTTTGTTTGGAGTCCAACAATCCGGTATGTTTCTTGTTTCCAAATTAATTTTGATTTCTAAAAGAAATACAAATTTTTTGGGTTTTTTCTTGTGAATCTGAAATCAGATTTTGTTTAACAGATTTTTTGGGGGTTTTGGTTGTTGAAAATGGAGGGGAAATGGTGATGTGGATCAAATGGCTGGAACCATTTCCTCAGCCAAATTTGGCTAGAGAAATGGCTGGGGCCATTTTTGGCTCCCACAAATGGCATGCCGTTGGAGGCCCTGAAAATGGCTTGGGAATGGGTATGGCACCCCATTGGAGATGCTCTTAACCTGGCAATCAGAGGTGGAGCTACCCAAGTTTTTTCTGTTTGACAAGGAAAATTCTATTCTACTACTAATCTATGGGAATGGGATGAGGTTAGCAGGGTTTGAACCCTCACTTAGTGTAAGGAGGATAGGGTGCACCACCTGAGCGTCGCTCCATTTGCCAAATGTGAAGTGGAATAACACTCTCGATCAAAAAAGAAAAGAAAGTGGAATAACACTCCTATAGTCACTTTAAAATTTTCCTTTTTTAAAACAAAACAAAAAAACACCATGTTTTGTGATTTTAATACTCAGGACCTTTTAAGCGTGCTTAATTAAATTCTGGTCTCCATTTTTAATATCTTAATCAGTATTCAAAACTTTATTTTTGTCTCCTCTTAGTTCGGCCCCTCTCGAGTAGAGATCACGGGTCCGCCATTGCTGGGCATAGAGCCCTGATGGATTGGAGTGGTGGAAAAGAAGTTATGTAATTGACCCCAATTGTTTCCTCGGGAAAATAGGGCTTACACTAGTCATTACTTGAGTAGAGTGTCTCCAAATGCATATATTATGGGGGGGAAATGTGAACAAATTATCACGGTAAATTGTAGGACCAATTCTCAGCATGGTCCGCAACTAAGTTGATGAACTCATTCTCGTTCTACGTTTTGTACATACATACTCTTCCATCTGTATCCTTTTGTTTGGTCAATTCCTCATTTGTGTATTTATCAGGTTACTGGAATTGGAGAAAGGGGAGAAAGATCTTAATCTCAAGGTACTTCACATTGTAAATCAAAAAAAAATCACACTTGTTTTGATCTGCTTGTCTGCAATGTTTAGGTCACATGTAATTTGCAAATTTGGGAAATTTATCTGATTGACATTTTTGTCAAGCAGAATAGAGCGCAAACTGAAAGATATAGTCTTTCACATTTTTTCCATTCAGCAATAAAGAAAATACTTGCCCCGCCTCTTCTCACACCCAGTTTCAAAGTTTTACGTGTCCATTGTGTCCTTACAATTTAAGGTGGATTTTAATTTTGACTTTTTTGTTAGCTGAATGATGGAAAACGTTGGCGTGGTTCACCGTTGGCTTGTGTGGAGATGACATGGACAGTGAATAATGGAAAAGGATGGTCAATTGATTTTGTAGGGACCAAACAAGCCTTTGTTTTATTAACGGTAAAAACAGAAGAAAATCACTGTCCAAGCCCCAGCTGCAACCAAATTCTGCAAACATATATATTGGCTAGAGTTGATATCAGATTCATGGAGGGGCGGTAAAAAGAAAAGCAAATGAAAAGTGAGAGAAAAGAAAGAAGAAAAAAAGCTTCACAAATCATTCCTTTTCTTTCCCACTGCAAGTCCCTCCATGGTGCTGAAATCCAAAACCGTCCTAACTTTGATGCTCTCCAAGAATGAAAACTCGATCAGCTCTCTTGTTTTTCAGTTGACGGTAACTTTGTTTTGCCGCAGGTGCAACAACTTTGGAGCGAGCTAGGTAACCTTGAGTCCGAGTATGTGAGAATGTTGGCTGAATTGGACGCAATAGACAAGGACGCGAGAAATACAGATGGATGATGGTTCAAGTTTTTTTAATCTGAGGTACATGATATTTTATACATGATTTTGAGTAGTGTACCACAAAATCCTGCAATCCTTTTCGAAGAATTTGGTTGCAAAGCAGGTCATTGTTTTTTGTTACAAGGATCCTAAGTGGTGTTGTGGTGTGTAAATGTGGCAAGTCCTGTGTAAATTATGGGGTAGAACTAGAAATGTACGTACCATCTGGCATTTTGTTTTGACAGTCTCCACAGTATATACAAGTTTCTTTAATCAATTGTATTTACCTGAATCCAAACGAATTGTTCTCAACAGTGTGGGGGACTCAAGAATTGGCATGTAACTAACGTTAGCAACTTGACTGAAAGGGGTCGAAGACTTGTCGTTTATGATGCGCTACTTAAGCGCTTAGACCCAGAGTTGCCTTCGCTTTTGAAGCTATTTACCCGAAATCTAAGGGGGACACGCGATCACTGTCATAAGTTGGAATTATGAAGCGCTACATTGGAATTATGAAGTGCTAAAGGAACTGAGGGAGTAGTATATATCTTGGATTGAAAATTCAGGTAAACTCATACCAATAATTATAAACACTCTCACACGGAGTTTGTGGGTTCCGCCACTTGTATTTGGGGTTCACGTATCACATGTGAGAGGGTTTGTACAATTGTTGGTGCAATAACGACTTATGATAGTAGGATAACCGATAATAAATTAGACACGGGCATCCAGGCTTACTCTTTTGTCCAAAAAAGTCTAAAGATTCACAACCTGCTATTCCTTGTTCTTAGAGCAATGCTCCACCCTCTCACAAAATATGCGATCCCTCTCATCGGTAATTAAGTTTTACTTTGTGGGTTTCGATATGCTTATTGCCCGTCAAATAAATGATGACGATCCGCCACCGGTACTAATATATCAAACTATGCATTCTCATATGTACTATTTACGTTCATTTTTTTCATCAAGACGTATTAATCGAATGGCCATCGATTTCCAATTAAAAGTAAATTTTTAACGGGTGAAGAACAAATTTAGGTCCAGATCCAAAAAAAAAAAAAGACCAAATTTAGGCCTAAAAGCTAGTAAATAATTTATATCACCAAAATGAGACCATTGCAAGTGGTATCCCGGACTTTAGCAAAGGCGTTTAGGTACCATTTGGGTCCGTATAAAGCCATCACCAGGAGACCACATATCAGCCTCCCAAACTACCCCACTTTGCAACAAAAACAGTAACGATAGAGACTAGAGAAGTTCTGTGTGTCTTTGATTTCTATTCTACAGAGACGTACTCATTAACGGTGGCCGAGTAATATTCTCGTAACACACAGTCACGTGCCGCTCCAGATTACTTCAGCATCCTGCATATGTCCGTGGGGTCTATACAGTTAGTTGTGAGCACCATAATAACGTGTGGATATAGCAGGCCGGTAGAGTACTCCGGAACATCACGTGACGGTGCTCTGGTAGCATTGAATAATTAGACCGGTGGGCTTTTCCCATTGCTCGCTAGCTAGCCAAAATGCATATGTCGTGTGTGACCACATGCATTATTATCTACGAGACAAAAATGTCGTTATAGTTCGAAGAAATCATGTCTTGGACGCAAAATGGTTGGAACAGAGACACTTATACCATAAAAGTGCAAAGAAAAATTATCAGGAATGAATTTATTTTCTGGGAAAAACTCAAAAACACCCCTATACTTTGACTTCAATGTCTAATAGGCACCCAAACTTTTAAAATTGTCAATTTCACTCCTGAACTACCATTCCGTTATCAATTTCCCTCTTGCCGTCCCAATCTATCACTCACTTAACAGGGGACGCTGAGTTGGAGGAAAACGGAGCAAAAAAACGTTAGGGGGTCCCTTTTTTGGAGGGAAACGCAGCTGATGTGTATAAACCCTAGCCTACTCTCTCTCTCTCTCTCTCTCTCTTCCCGATTTAGGAGGGAAAATGTAAAAGCCCTATTTGGTTTCGCTCCTTTTCCCTCCACAAGTATAAAACAGAGCATCTCTTGCCCATCTTCTTCTCCATTGTCTATCTTCCCTCCTTTCCCATCTTCTTCTTCATTCTTCATCTCTTGTTCACCATTCTGCATTCTTCATCTTCCATAATGAGCTGCGGCAGCAACATTGGCAGACTGCATGAAGAGGACTACCTCTACATCCATTGTGGAACCCAAAAGGTCATAAAAACATCTTGGACAAACAGGAATCCAGGTAGGAGATTTCTGAGCTGCATGAACTCTGATTGCAATGAATTTGGTGGTTGGGTGGACATATATATATACAGGGAGGTTCTAATCCGGACTTTTTATTTCTGGACCTCATGATCCAAACATTTTTTTTGACGATTCGATCCGTCCAATGTGTTCAGAAAGTGTTTTCAAAGGTCCACGCGGGAAATCTTCAAAAAAAAAATACTGGGAAAGGCTTGATCTAAGCAGTTTTCGCAAAAAACGGACCTCATGATCCAAACATTTTTTTGACGATCCGATCCGTCCAATGTGTTTAGAAGGTCACTGCTTGGATCAAGCCCTTCCCGGTATTTTTTTTTTGAAGATTTCCCGCGCGGACCCTTGAAAACACCTTCTGAACACATTGGACGGATCGGATTTTCCAAAAATAATTTGCAACAAAAAAAAAAACTATTTTTTTCTTTTTTTCTTATTTCCGGGAGGTGTGGACTAGAACCATGGGGTATATACATATACATATCAATTTAGCTCCTTTTTTTTTTTTGCCAATAACTTAAAAATCTGAGCAACATGGCCCAAATCTTAGGCCCAATTCATTTAACTCCATGTTCAAAAAATGAAAACAACAATTTCACTCACTAATCCAATGGACAGAATCTGGAAAAGGGTAAAATTTTGAGAGACGGGTTAATTTGGTCATTTTGGACATTTTAGGTTATCATACCTTAGAGCATCTCCACTCTTGGAGCAAATCCTTCACCAAATTTAAATTTGAGTAAAAATGACCAAAAATTCCACTCCACCCCTTCACCAAATCCATCACCAAATTTGCTCAACACCAAATTTGCTCAAATTTTTCACCAAATTTGATCAACACCAAATCTTTCACCAAATATTCAAACGGCTCTATTTGTTCCAAATAGGCAACGACTCAACACCAAATTTGCAGAGGGCAATGGATGAAAAGGAATTGACAAAATGGAAAAAAAAAAACGAAAAAAAAACTATTTTTGACAAAATGGCGGGAAAGTTTTGGGGCCAAAATGAACAAAAAAACAGTTTTTGACAAAATTTTAACTAGAATTTGGTTAAAAAGGTGATTTTCCATTGGAAGGGGTGTTATCAAATCAAGTTTTTGACCAAATTTTTACTCAAATTTGAGTAAAAATTTGGTGTAGGAGTGGAGATGTTCTTATCTCCTATATTCTCCTTTACCAATGTCCTCCGCCTCCCCCCCCCCCCCCCCTCTCTCTCTCTCTCTGTGGATAAGTCGAGCCAGAGCCAGCTTTGACAGCACAACCACCACTGAAGTACCACGGCCATCTCTCTCTCTCTCTCTCCCTCTCCCCGATCCGACTCGCGTTTGTAGCCGGCCATCTGGGTCTCTAAACGGCCACCACTGAAATTTATTGTTCCCTCTCCACGGCCATCTGGGACTCTACAATCTGAAAATACGCTTATACGCATGAAGTCAGATGTTTCCATCGCCACTCGCCAAATTTGGGGCAAATTTCGATTTCAGGCTTGGAATTTGATGACAGTAAGTCAGTTGCAAAATTTCTAGGCTTGCAAAATACCGTCCGAAATCAACGGTAAGGTCATCTCGGCCGAGATCGTCCGGATTTACAGATTTATTAACAAAAGACCTCATAACTCTACCAATATAGTGAAGTCCACAGAATAGCACTCTTACCTAAATGACTTTTAGGCGAGAAGGACAAGCTTATAATGCATTCGGAATGTCATTTTCAGGTTTTGTTTGCCAGCAGTGGTGGGGTGGCATACTGGTGAGGATGAGGGGCCAAATCCACCCAATCTCAGACCAGATCAGGAAACTACCACGTAATTTCCAGGAGGATATAAACCACACACAAACCAACAAAAATGTTTGCCAATAACAGACTGCATATGCCCATGAGTATATAGTCGACTAGTCGAATCGTGTGTAACTGTAACCATAATAATAATAGATACAGAGAGCATGAACAGGAGGAGGGAGGAGTCTTCCTATCTGTCCTTTTTTGTATGGAAAGCGTCAAGTACGGTAGAATTTCCCTTGTGAAATCCGCTTTAGAAATGCGGATCGGAGATTGCTGCAGTGCAGTGCGACAAAACACCTAAGAGTTTGCCGTGTTTGGTGCTCGTAGAGCATCTCCATTCTCCACCCACTCACGGGTTTCTTCTAAAATTTGGGTTAAAATGGCACAGTAAAAAATTGATAAGAGCAGTTGAGAATAATGATTTGGATTTGGTTTCCCCTCGTTGGGGTAGGAAACATGGTAAAATTCAAAAATAGTATGCCATTGGAATGTGTTAAGAAATAGGGTCCGTTTTTTGAAAAGACATAGTAAAGACTCTCATTAAGGGTATTTTTGTCTAATGTTGTCCTTGAACCTTCAAATATTTTCTATCAATGTGTTGGAAGCATTAAAGTAAGTTAAGCTGGACTAAACACAATTTAAAGCTCTAAACTTGGCCTTTACTCATGGGCATATGCAGTCTGTTATTGGCAAACATTTTTGTTGGTTTGTGTGTGGTTTATATCCTCCTGGAAATTACATGGTAGTTTCCTAATCTGGTTTGAGATTGGGTGGATTGGCCCCTCATCCTCAACAGTATGCCACCCCACCACTGCTGGCAAACAAAACCTGAAAATGGCAATCCGTTCACTCGAATCAACCTAGATTTAAAGCATTATAAATACCTACTATGAAATGGGCTCAGCTTGTCCTTCTGGCCTAAAAGTCATTTAGCTTAAGGTAAGAGTGCTATTCTGTGGACTTCACAATATTGGTAGAGTTATGATGTCTTTTGTTAATAAATTTGTATGTTGATTTCCGTTCTGTGGGTATGAAACCAGAGCACTTGTCAACATGGGAATGAAGCTTCTAGTATTTGTGATCTGCTTTTCGGATTTGGCTTGCATTTTCACTTTTGGCAATTCCACTGATGGCTTAGTGAGAATTGGTCTAAAGAGGCGGAATTTGGAACTTAACAGTATAAATGCTGCAAGAATTACCAAAGGACAGGTTATCTACTCCATTGTTAAGGGCGATGCCAGCAGCAACATTGACTATCTAAAAGACGACGTTGTGTATTTGAGGGACTATTTGGGCACCCAATATTATGGAGAGATTGGCATCGGTTCACCTCCACAGCAATTTACTGTTGTTTTTGATACAGGCAGTTCCAATCTTTGGGTGCCATCTTCAAAATGCCACTTTTCTGTAAGTTATACTGTGAGTGTTATGCATTCTAATACTTTTGGGTAGATGGAATTGAATTGTAACGTATTAACTCCACTCAGATTGCTTGCTACATACATTCCAAGTACAGGGCGAGGTTGTCTAGTACATATACAAAAATTGGTACATAACTCCTAAAAACTCAGTCCTTAGTGATGATATGTTTCTATGTTGACCTATAATAGAGCTTTTCAAAGTTCTACTATGGAACCATAATCAGGTTTCATGTTTGGTTCTAATATAGGAGTATCATGCAAAATCCATTATGGTTCCGGATCGATATATGGCTTCTTCAGCCAAGATAATGTGAGAGTTGGTGACGTGGTCATCAAAGACCAAGTATGTGATTTTTTTTTACAATTCATGCTGTACATTAATCATTTCGAGACAGCAATGATAGATGTATTTATAATCGTTCAGGTATTTGCTGAAGCTACAAGGGAGGGATTACTTATGTTCTTGCTTTCACAATCTGATGGGATACTTGGACTTGGGTTTCAGAACATGTCTGTTGGGAAAGTCAAGCCAGTGTGGTATGCTTTTACTTAAAAACAGTTAATTTGATAGTTTTAGCATCGTTGCATGATGACTTTGCTATATATGTGATGTGCTAAGAAAAGAACATAATTTGTTTTATGTACGCTTTTTCTATCCTTCTTACTATGTACGCACTTGCTGAAATTACTATGGCTGGAACAGGTATAATATGGTCCAACAAGGTCTCGTTACCCAGCAAGTCTTCTCTATATGGTTGAATAGAGATCCAAAATCAGAGATAGGAGGTGAGATTGTCTTTGGTGGTGTTGATTGGAGGCATTTTAGTGGTGATCATACTTTTGTCCCTATTGATCAAAGTGGCTATTGGCAGGTAATGAACCTCGAAGTTGATCTTATATGTTAATCAGAGTTATCTAGATTGTTCCTTTGCTACTAATAAGCTGAAAGAATTCGTCAACTAATACATAACCATAATCTTTCCAGATTGAAGTAGGAGATATTCTTATTGCCAGCAGTGCAACAGGTGAAGGCATTACGTTCTAATCCACCCATGCTTTACTCATTAATTCCGCTCATTTGACTTTGGACATGCTATTTTTCTTTCTGTTTTCCCCAAAGATGGATTTTTGGTTATTTATGTTTTTCCGCATCAAAACAATGTCTATGGTTCCAAGTTTTGACACCAGTAAAAAGATCACTCACATGCAATTTTTCATCACTATTTTCATGTTTAACTCTCCTTCTATAGAATTCTCACTAACATATAAGGTGGTCGCAAATATTTTTCAGGTCTTTGCGGGGACGGGTGTGCTGCTATTGTGGATTCCGGGTCATCATTTATTGCAGGACCAACTGTACGTGTCTTCCCACCTTAAAAGGGAACTTTTCTGTTTCCCGTCCTTTTCTAATCCATCTTTACCGGCTCTGTTTCAGACTATGATAACTCAAATCAATCATGCCATTGGAGCGGAGGGTGTTGTAAGCTTGGCGTGTAAAAAAGTTGTTTCCAATTACGGAGATCTGATATGGGAACTTTTAATATCAGGGGTTACTTTCTTTCCTTCTGTTTTCCTTTTAACTTTCTTGCTATTGTTTAGGTTTTCCTTGAGTGGGTGAAAGAGAGCTTCTCACATGTTGTTTCTCTTGATGCCAGTTGCAACCCGGCAACGTTTGCGTAGATATCGGACTATGTCTCTATAACCAATCACTGCATAAGAGGTGGTCCCTTATAAGTATCTTTTTTTGTTAAATATTCTTTGTTATCTGCAAGAAAACAAACATATGCTCAGTCTTCATGACACGAACCAAAAATCTGAATCCATTGCAGTGCTACTATTGAAACTATGGTAGACATTGCAAACTCACAGGGTTTACCAGATGATGAGAGTGCTCTCTGTACTTTCTGTGAGATGACTGTTTTCTGGCTCCAAGTGGAACTTAAAAAACAAAGACTGAAGGAAAAAGTGTTCAAATATGTTAATGAGGTGATTTTTTTTGTTTTGTTTTTGGAATGTAGTAACATTTCTTCTTGCTCCAAAATTGCATCACCATAAATAGTTATATGCTAGTGCTCTGTCTAACAATATTTCCACTGTTCTTATTTTGAAGCTGTGCGAGAGGCTTCCAAATCCTAGGCGAAAGCCATTTATTAACTGCGATAACATTGCTAACATGCCATATGTTTCCTTTGTCATTGGAAATAAATCCTTCCCCCTCTCTCCAGAACAGGTGTGTATTTTTTTTGCTAAAGCAAATATTATTTGACCCGTATAATAACTTCAGAGTACCAAGCAGAATAAGCCGTTATGTTTTGTAATGATTGGGTATCAGATGGATGAATGTTTTAGAAACCAAAGACACGAGAAGTCAGGTTTTCTTTTGAGCTCTTCTGCTGGATTTGACAATAAAGAAGAGCTTATCATGCCACTTCAAAAAAAAAAAAAAGAAGAAAAAAATACATGTTTGAGCCCTGATTGGCTTATGTGGTGTTAGCTAGCTTAGCTTTGGTTTCTCATTAGTTCTATATTTCAGTGGATAGTACTGTTCGTTGCATCTACTTATGGTTTACGTTTTCCGTCAGTACACCATCAAAGTTGTAGAAGGCTGTTCTACTATCTGTATTAGTGGGTTTGTTGCGCTGGATGTGCCTCGTACAAATGGACCACTCTGGTAAATGTGCCACTCTATCTTTTTGCCACTACCGTGGCAAACTGTTAGTATATCTATCTATCTATCTATCTATCTATCTATCTATATGATGTTACTCTTGATTTCTCTTCACTTGCTAACCATTTAACGATGCTTTCGCAGGATTTTTGGTGATTTATTCCTGGGAGCATACCACACTATATTTGACTTTGGTAACCTCAAAGTTGGATTTGCAAAAAGTTCTTAGTACTACTTCCAATTCTTCCCGTCTTGTCTTGTGAATGCAAGGTGCCATTAGGGAAACAATATTATCAACGTTAATTGATTGACGTTTATTGGATTTTAAATACTTTTGTTTATATATGGTTTTCTGCGAGAGTTTCACTAAATAGGGCTTTATGTAAGGAAATTGATCTCTACGTAAAAAAAAACCCCTCTTTATGTGGAGGTATGTGTATTGGTGATAGTTTCTTTTGGTCCAGTGGTGATGTGCAACCCATATCAATGACGCAACCTAATACCCCTTTCTGTTGATATGACCCTCATTGAAAATGTCCCTCGACAAGAACAAGCAGCATGATAATACGGAAACTTTAGGCTGCAAGTGGTGAATTTGGAAGAATAAGCAACCCATATCAATGTTGAAAATCATGGATTCGGAACTTCAAACAAAATAACACCATATTTAGCCTATATCCACATGGTCCAACTCTTGTATTTTCTAGATTAGATGGGCAATGGACAGGTTCAAGTACCAGAATTTACAAGATTACAAGCTTTTACTACCAGAATAAGTAGGAGTATAATGGGCTTTTGGGAGCAGTTTGAAGTACTCCTGTAAGGATTGATCACAAAATCAAGAAGCCTACAAGAGCTACTGATCCTCGAGACAACCTTCATGTGCTAAATGAGGGTACATGTATCTGGATATATATTGTTGTTCCAGCAAATGGTAAAAACACGGATCAAATTTCATAGTTTTGCGTACTTTTTGAGTTTTTCACCAGCATGCTTGGCATGCTCTGGCACAGGCATGTTACATAGAAGAGCAACCCTTGATGACGATATCAAATATCTGGTCTCCAAGTTTGATGGATCAGCCTTATAGAGTCGTACCTCCCATACCTGCCGAAAATTTCCATGCCCAAATGTAGTTAGGGATCACCACTAACATGGTAGTCGGAGAGTGAAAGAGAGAACGGGCTTAAAATTGTATAGCGAAGTTCACTGTAAATCTTAGCGCCCGTTTGTTAGGCGGAACTAAGAGATAGATAATCTGATAGGTTTTGTTATCCCATCGAGTAAACAGGTGATTAGATTAATAATACCTGTTTTTTTGTTTAACGGCATTAATAATACCTGTTAAGTTGTGGATGTTTGGATAATTAATGTATCTTAATCCTCTCATGTAAATAGATTAAGAGATAAGGGCTCATAGCGTATTTTTCTTTTTACTCTCTTGTATAAGTAGAACGTAATGAGAATGAAACCCTAACTTTTTGGCGTCTCAAATCTTTTGTCTAACTTTACATGGTATCAGAGCTAGGCTTTTAGAGGATTTTGGACAAGACTCTCTTGGTTATTGCCCCGTTGTTTGTGCCACAAGTGCACCATATTTTGTTTGATCCCAATGTTGTGGATTTGTTGGTTACCTCTCCACGTGCAGGTTAGTGGCCGCACGTGCGGGAAGTGTTAGAGTTTGTCTCACATTGGTTAATTATAACCTCAAAAGCTAGTATATGAGCCTGGGTGGCCTCTTCACTCATTGCCAATTGGTTTTGAGTTGGATGCTTTAACAATACCACATCCTCGTGATTTTGTACTTCCAACATTTTGTGAGATTATATCCAATGAATTTCTAATCCTAGCAAAAACAAGGGGAAAAATCCAACTCCGGATATGAAAGCACCTTGGACAACCTAATGCTCGTATCCAGTAAAACGAACAACCTCTAAATGCATATTTGCTTTGTTTGGTGAAAAAGATACGCATCTGTTGACTTCCTGTGGTAGCTGGGCTTTGGGACAGAGGTCACTGGCGCTACACATTAGAGAAGGAAAATGTTGAGTACAAAAATGCTTGTACAAAAAAACATACCAACTCTCTTCTGTGCTTGTGTCCCTAGCCTTAGTTGTTTATGGAAAGGTGAGGTGAGAATGGTGTAAGAATAGGTGTTGATCATATGGTTAATTACTTCCCTTTGAAAATAGATACCGGTTGAAATCTTCCTGATTTCTTTCGATGACTAGAGGACAAGAAAATATTACAAGTCTTCCCCAGACGAGAACATTGACACCGCATAGAATTGTTATCAAGGAAAGTAAACCGTTTAAGGGGTAACAGTAGGCCTGTATCTTCTACAGCCAGAATGGCATTAGAAAATGACGACCCACATCTATCAAGAGGGATGGCTATTAAGTAACAAAATCTTGTGCAACTTTTCTTTTGGTATGGCAATACAAAATCGGGGTTCCTGTAGCGCCTCCATCCCGGCCGTCCATCTCCGCAATCGATGGTTTAGATATGTTTATTAACTCTTACCCATAAGAGAGTTAACAAACATATTTGAAATATTGATTGCCGAGATAGACGGCTCGGATGGGGGCCCTATGGGAATACTAAACCGGAAAAAGCTATTTCCGAGATTTTTTTTTTTTTGAAGTGACCTCTGGGGACAAGTCTGTTTACTTGGAAATTTTGATGTGTAGCAAATACTCAATTGCTTGTGGATGAAACCTGGGTATTTATATTTGTGATAGTCCAAAAGATTCCCAATTCCTTTTGGTTAGCTCTGGCATATAAAACAATAGTCCACAATATAGTTGTGACAGTCAGCAAAATTCATAGTTTCATCCTTTGAATCATTTGTATGACACCATAGATAGAAAAAAAACATAAGAAGGGGGTAGTGAATGGGACCTGGATGGTTCTACCAACGCTAATGGGGTTGGCTTGGGCGATGACAAGGTCGCCAAGCTCGATCGGCACTTTTGAGATGGTTGATGCTGAGGTGAATCCCAGCCACCCTTTGCAGCCCCGATGCCATGTGGGCTTCAATGCTCGCCAGTGCCTCTGCTATTAGGGCTGCACAAAAAAACCGGTGAACCGTGAATCCGGTCCGGACCGAACCGATCCGCATGTTTTGAATTTTAACCGTGGATTAATGGTCCGGACACGGATTGAAAAATTAGTAAACCGTGACTCGCGGTCTGGACACGGATTTTGATTTCGAAACCGTGGATTAACCGATCCGGACCGTGAGATTTTTATTATATATAAAATTTTAAAATACACACACACACACACACACACACATAATTTTACACAAACTTCTACCACACAGACTAGGGGGTAAACTGTGATCTCTTTCAAAACTTAGGGGTTAAACTATTACATTAACTTCTACTATATGTACTTGTTATCTATTTCTGGGGTAAATTGTGATCTCTTTCAAAACTAGGTTGATAACCGTGTTTGGATGTGTATTTTTATTGATGACCCATGGAAGCAGTCTAATATTGCCCATCTGGAGTAAATAAACTCAGGATTTGTGACAACATATAGTAGATTCAATTAGTAGTTGTGTATTTGTGTTTACACCATTAGTGTGAGATTCCAACGAAGGCCTCTTCTCTAATTAATTGTGTTTACACCATTAGGTAAAATTTCAATTATATAACTTTGTTACTTGTTTATATATAACATGTAATCCGTGGATAAAACCGGAACCGATCCGTGACTCGCGGATCGGATTGGAACCGAACCGTGAGACTTTTGGTCCGGACACGGATTGTATTTTCTAAAAACCGTGACTCGCGGATTAGGATTGGATTCATGCCAATCCGATCCGATCCGGACCGTGTACACCCCTATCTGCTATTAGAGCTGACACCCCTCCGTGTAACACCTTGAATGGCTGCACCACAAACAAAATCATAGAAATTAACCTATATTATTACGAGTATCTATTCATCTGTCCATCTATCTATTCATCTGGCCTGTATCTTTTGTTGAAAATACTTTAAAAATATGGAACCGTTTACCTCAGAATTTGAAAGTGAAAAGAAATACTACAAAAAATTGGCTGCTGTTTTTTGGTTGAATCGCGGACTAGGTTGCTCTCTTTAAGACGTTTCGCGGCTCCGCCCTCTTTGTGCAAGCAGTATCAGCCACGCTGCCTGCACGATAAAACAGTCCATAATACAACCTATGTCTTTTCTGTAACGAACAGAAAATCATTTCCAAAACGGTTTGATTGGTCAAAAAGAAGAGAAAAAAAATCGGACCAAAAGTAACAATTTCTGTTGAAAATACTTTAAAAATATGGAACCGTTTACCTCAGAATATGAAAGTGAACAGAAATACCACAAAAAATTGGCTGTTGTTTTTGGGTGGAGTCGCGGACTAGGTCGCTGTCTTTAAGACGTTTCGTGGCTCCGCCCTCTTTGTGCAAGCAGTACCAGCCACGCAGCCTGCACGATAAAATAGTCCAGAATACAACCGCAAATCTTTTCGGCTAACTTCGTATGTGCGCGAGGCTCCAAATTCAGAGATTTGCACCCCCCCTGCGTGCAAGGTTCGCAACGCGCACCCAATTAACTGGTCTTCAAATCGGTTTTCACAAATTAGCTTGGACCTTGGCCCAATCCGTGTGCGCGCGAGGCCTCTCTTGGGCGTAGCTCATCAATAATCCATAGAGCCTCCACACATAAAAGGAACACAAATGTGTTCTAGCTAGCCAATGTGGGACAAGTAATTTTGAAGAACTCTTTTGAAAAAATACACAACCCCAACAATTTCGATTACTTATTAATTGCCCACTTTGGCACCCTTTTGTTTAAAGTTTAAACCAAACAGCCTTGAACAGGTGGGCTGGTGCTTTAGAAATGGCATTTGTCGGTAGGTCAATTAATATAATTGTAAAACAAAATAGTAGTAAGTACATGTGACATCATAATTAAGTTTCGTCACTAAAAATTACATTAAAATTCGACACTGCATATGATGACAGAGATCAAACGGGGACAAGTGGAGAAAACGAATGGTTCACGACATCCAAAGCAACATAGATATTGCTTCATCTCAAATTTTTTATCCACTTTTTTTATTTTATTCTGAACACCTTAAAAAATTATTTATATTTTTAAATGTATAAAATTCTATATATGTGACATGGATCTTATTATATTTAATAGATCTTGATTAAATTTATTAAACAAAGTCTTTTAAAATCATAAAAAAACATTATAAATCGAAAGTAATTGAAAAAAAGATTAAGTTATTTGCACCACCGATGGAAACAAAAATTTCTTTTAAATCGATTGCGTTATGTCATGTGTCCAAATTGTGGTCTCAAATAGCAGAACATGGACATCTGGCGCAATGTAATTGATTTGGAGAAAACTTTTGTTTCCACCGACGATGGAAGTAATTAAAACTCATTGAAAAATGGCACGTATGTCGAAAAACAGAAACAGGGTGAATCTGTCCTTGATCACCATTTCATTCTCATTGATTTTCATGTTTTGCGTTCCGTTTTTATTACATTCATATTTTCAGTTTTATCACAAAAAATAAATTCCAACAAAAAAAATTGAGACGGGAAAAGTATACTTTTAAACATTGTCCAAGTGAGACTTTACTCTCTCTTCTCTTCTCTATCAAGTGAGTAAAGTCCACCACCAACCCGGCAACCCTGCAAGGCTGCAAGCACCATGGAGCCACTAGTACCATCCAAACCCCAATTCTCTCTCCCCGTCGACTCCGACCACAAAGCCACCCAATTCCGCCTCTTCTCCCTCTCCCCTCCTCCCATGCTCGCCTTCTCAAGGACGGAGCCAGGAATTTCACTATGCAGGGGCGAATTTTTTTCCAAAACACTTTGCAGGGGCGAGCCTATATAATTCTAAGGAAAATTTATTTTTTCTATGTAATATTAGAGGTTTTTTTTTTTCCTTGCAGGGGCGACCGCCCCTACTGACCCCCCTCTAGCTCCATCCCTGCGCCTTCCACCTCGCCTGGCTCTCCCTCTTCTCCAACTTCTTCTCCACCTTCTCCATCCCCCCCTCTCTTCTCCCTCATCCGCTCCGACCTCCACCTCTCCTCCTCCGACATTGGCAGAGCCGGCATTGCCTCCTTCGCCGGCTCCATCTTCTCCCTCCTCGCCATGGGCCCCGCCTGCGACCTCTTCGGCCCCCGCGTCGCCTCCGCCACCCTCTCCCTCCTCACCTCCCCCGTCGTCCTCTCCGTCTCCTTAATCCAATCCCCGTTCTCCTTCATCCTCGTCCACTTCCTCATCGGTTTTTCCTTAGCCAACTTCGTCGCCAACCAGTTCTAGATGTCCTCCATGTTCTCCTCCAACGTCGTCGGCCTCGCAAACAGCTTCGCCGCCGGCTGGGCCAACGTCGGTTCCGGCGTAACTCAACTCGTCATGCCACTCATCTACTCCCTCCTAACAAACTCCTTCCAAATCCCAACGTCAACCGCCTGGCGTGCAACCTTTGTGGTCCCCTCCGTATTCCAAGCTGTAACGGCCATTCTGGTATTAATCAAAGTCTATTGTGACAACTTTTGATTATCCAGTTTTGGTTATATTACCACTGGAGATGCTCTAATATATCAAACTATGTATTCTCATATGTATGTACGTTCATTTTTTCCATCAAGACATGTTGATCAAATGGTCATCGATTTCCAATTAAACATATAATTTTAACGGGTGAAGAACAAATTTAGGTCCAGATCAAAAAAACTAAAAAAAATGAGGCCTAAAAGCTAAATAATTTATATCACCAAAATGAGACCATAGCAAGTGGTGTCTCGGACTTTTGAACTGAACCGTCCGATCCTAGTGCCTGAATGTCTGATGGCAAAGGATCTATTCATCTAATTAATGGATTCAGATCCTCTCCCATCCCGTGTTGATTAGGATTTGACCGTCCTGTTAAGAGTCCTTCTAATGCCCATTTTGATGATCGATTTTTTTTTTTTTTTTTGAGCTCATCAAGAACAATATTCATACCAAAATTACGTAATTAGTATATCAACCAACACCTAATCTTAACACACTTATCTTAATATAACTAGTTGAAGCCGACGTGCTTCGCACGTCACCGTGTGCTCGGTGGTTAAGGATTGTTCAGCAATGAAAGTTGTTGCTCGATTTTTACAATAATAACCTATGTGCATGCACATTCTATTACCAAATTGAATTGAAGAAGAAAAGGTACAAGAAGATTAAAGAGACATTGAAGACATAGAAATAGTGTTTGGAACGAAGGTGTGGATACGATTAGACATTGAAGACATAGAAACATGGAAGCATTCAAAATATTGTTTTGGGGGAGACATTAGTAAGATTCCTACCACAAGTGCTATAACATGCTAATTACCAACACAAATTGGTAGAAGCTCCTTTTGATGGGACCAATTACTAAGTGTCTCCTCCGTCATTCTACACTACAATCCTTGTCTAACCTATACATAAAAGGAGGGAAGGGCGGGCAGGTAGCCATTTGGCTATTTTCGTCTGGCACTTTGCCTTTGAGCCAAGGCCGGTCAGGTTCTCGGGCAGATGGGCGGGCAGGGACATGAGTGAAATAGTTCAAAAGTATAAGGGCCACTTTGCATTGTATCTCTTTCCTCTTTTCTTTCATGTATTTGTCCTCCTTATTTTCCACTCCTTTTCGGTTTTGATTCCTCTCCAGAATCGTCGCCGTAGTCCTTCCACTGTCCTTCAGCTACTGTTGCAGATGTAATTCAAAATGAGAACAATTGCAGATGTAATTCAAAATGTAAATATATAATGAAAAACAAAAAGGCATATGACGTTAAACTCTGGCTTGTTTAGAACCGTGAGTGGAGTACTATCTGTCCTAAGGAGATCTCATTGTAGATCTTCATTGCACAAAACTTCAAAACAAAAGCTCTTTCTTTATGCTGGGGAAAACAGAGGGAAAAGGTGAAGGAAAATGTTTCAAAGCCAAAGCAAAAAGCTAATGGATTCTGAGTTGTTGGAAATCCGGTCTGGGAAAATTTGATGGTGATGGCGTCGTCTCTTCTACTCCAAACTGCTCCGTAAAAACAATTCGAGGCGCGTTGAAATAACGCTTTCCTAAAGACAGTATTTGCCCCCACCAAATGGTGTGCACCGGGTTACAGCAAATCCGCGTTCAAGATACAACGAAACCGAACTCAAAGTTCTTTCTGTCTGCGTTTGCACAAACGAAAACAGACAGAATATCCGCTATGTGAAATAAGAAAAACAAGAATCACTGTGTTTTGTTTCTTGCAAGGCAACAAAACACAATAAGTAGGAAAGCCGAATTTATATAATAGGAGTAGATGTTTTTTCGTGAGTGTCCAAAAATCTGATTCCTACGGAAATCCCTTGCCTATTTATAACCTTCAAGCATCGCTTTGGATGCTAACAGATGCAACCCATTGAAAAGGAATTACAACTCTTAAGAAAAGACACCTCAATTGAATTTGTCTTATCATTTAAACGTTGCACCTTTCGGTGCTTTATCAATTGTTACTAAGGCATTAACCAAAGCACCCATTCGGTGCTAAATAGAATTAACCGTAGGCAACCTTTCGGGTAGGAAATAAATCAACGCACCTTTTGGTTTAAATCCAATAACAACATCTAATTAGTGTAAATCTAATAGATGCAACTTTTCACTTCTCTCCACAAAAATAACCGACACAACTCTTAGGCATAAAAACTAAAAGTTGCAACACTCCACATATAAAATGTGACTTTTCAAAGGAATAGGAATATTTTAAAACACACAAAAAAAATGACTTATTTATTTTGAAAAAAACCCAACATGAGTTATGCTAATCATGGTGTACGTCTTTCCTTTGCTTGTTTTCCTATACGCAGAAAAATGGACTCCCCCTGTCTCAATAAAGCCCAAAACAGTAAAACAAAAGATAACCAAAGTTAAGTTGCAAAAGCAGTTCAACGGAGTATGACAGTACTTTTAACACTAATTGGAGGACAAGGTTCTCTTACCCACGGATAGCAGTTCCGATTAACTGTCTGTCATACCTTGTGCTAGTTAAAGTGAGGAATCATCATCCATGACCCGGTGACGAGATATTACTAAGACATTATGAAAAGTTATAGCAACCAATCTATCTACTGGTGTTATCCAACAAACAAAAGCAGCAAAAAAAGAGACTGAGAATATATGAAAAGTTGTTACCTCAACAACAAAAGGAACAAGGAAACAATACCTTGAACCCATAACTTAATTTGGTTTTCCGGAACTCAAGGGAACTGATTCGTACCTAAAACCTGATGGCAAGGAGCCATCAACCAACCCTCCTTTGTACGCCTTACCAAATCCACCTCCCCAGAATATTTTTGCTGCGAAAATTCTCAGTTGCAACATGTAGTTCAAGCAAAGAAAACCCCTTGAGCTGTCCTAGATGTACTTCAGGATCCTTTTCAGCTGCAATGAGACGGTTTCTTTTTTCTGATTTTTGTATAGTTTGAGTAGAGTTTTGATGGTCGCCTATGTAAGTGGTTTGCTAGTTTTCTTTTGTAGTTCCAGGAGTATGTCCCCCTGTTGATCCTTTTGGAAAGTCTTGCACTCGCGGAAAGAGTTTCAGTTACCACAAAAAAACAATCACTTGAGAAGCCATTTTCTGCTGAGCCCACTAACCAGGTACATCAAAGAAATGATCTTGTGGTTTCTTTCCTCTCCACATGGCAAGTGCAATTGTGGGGTCAGCAAACAATGGGGTAGCACCAGCAGCAACTCCTCCACCAATGGCTCCCGTGGCATCATTGCCCACTGGAAGAAAATTCGAAAATGAAAAGTCAGTTATTTAATTCTGCGCATGCCCATCAACACAAAAATTGTCAACTCAACCAATTTTAGCTAGAATTAAAATTGTTTAGGAGTCTTTCAGACAACTCAACGAACAGTTGAATATTCCATTATCCATCTCGTTATTAAAAAAAAAAAATCACAAAATTATTCATTGCTGGTGTTGAATCTTCAACCTAGACATTACATCCCTGCTCATTGATTGCATCATCTTCTCCCCCTTTTATAACTTAAGTATATAGCCAGAATTCCAAATACAAAAAGAACCAGATTTGGATGCCAATGAGTACATGGTTATGAAACTGTTCACAAATTAAAAGAAACTACCATTTTCAAGGAAACGGACTACCCAAGCACCCTTGAAACTGCTCAAAAAAAAAAAAAAAAAAAACCTTTCTCAAATTCCTTTTTCAAGGATTTCGAGAAAGAAAACAATCGGGCCATGAATTCGTAGAGACAAAACAACCCTAAACATAAAACCATTGAAATAAGAAAGGGCTTTTTGAGGATTACCCTCCAATTACAATATCTATTCTCCTCAAAATTTCCTAGAAGAAAAGTGAAAAGGAAAAAAACAGGGCAAGGAGCATTTGCCGCTTAACTCAATGAGGAAACAAAAGTGCAAATGCGTATCAAGGAGCTCTACGTTTTGACTCACAGAAAGAAAGCATTCGAAAATAATGGAATAGAATTATTAGCCACCACAAGGGACTTTCTATCCTATGATCATGAAAGGATATGAATAAAAGTACATATGCGAGGCCTGTCAATCCCTCAATGCCCAAGAGTAAATCCTGGATGACTTGAATCCAATATAATAAAAGTTCTTCAACCTGGAAACCCATAATTGAAAGTCTACGACTATGGCTACTACTATATAATGCCGATGGAACAAAAAGACATCATCATAAACATAGTAAATATGTTTGAGCCACTGGGGCTGGGCTGGCTAGCTCATTAGACTTCTCTCCGAGTGTCTCACGATTGAATCTTAAAGAATGAACGAATTCTTAGTTACCATTACTCACTCGGTCACTCCCCGTAGGATTGCTGCCCCGCACTCCATAGGGCTTAAGGCCAAGTAATGCGCCTAGCATATTTGGGTCGTGGACAGCATGTGCACGAAGGTAAATCCGGCCAAAGACTTGGATACACTCGTTGTCAATGATAATTTTTGAGCAAACATTTGGCATATTCAAATTTACCTCCTTTTTTTTTTCAGAATCCAAAAACAACAAACCTAGACTCATTAATAAAAACCAAATTGAACCAAGAACTCTTTGCGCACCAATTAAATGATCTTTTGAAAATAAAACGTACATCTGAATTCAGAAGTCGATGGTCGTTACTCTGTTAACAATGTGATTTGAGCCAAGAACAGTAGAATCACAAAATGTTACCTCTTGTACTTTGTTTCCTGATCTTGCAAGTAGCTTGTATTCGTTCTCAATCATGGATGTCATATAAAGCTGCCAAAGGGATTGATTAGGAGCTAGATATAAGCATAGTTTAAGCACATTAGCTCAATGCTCCTTAATCTTTCTGAAAAGCTTAACCATAAGCCCGACAATGGGCACATATTGAAATATCAATACCTGAAAGGTAGGAGCAAGTGCAGGGCTCAAGGGAAAATGACCTTTTAGTACAGGCTGGATACCTTCAAACTGCTGCAATTCCTTGATTAATAATTCCATCTTTAGTCCACTTTGTCGTTTTATTCAGAATCAGAAAGTGATAGAACAATAGAAACCCCACACACGGACTTTAACTATTCAATAGAAAGTGTGAACAATAATGATAGGATAATAACAAATTTTATGAGAGATCTGTAGTACTCATACAACATGGGAAAATAGATAAGGTGGGGTAGGTAGTAAAAAAAGAAACTCACATTGGACACATTATCAACTTAAAACATATACAACAACCATTTGGGAATTGGATATGTTATCTTTCATCACTCTGATATATTCTAATCAAACATAGCATTGTATAGAAACCCAACTACTATGATTTCTAGAACATTGCATTCAAAATTTATGGTTTGTGATGTGGTACGACAAGGTTTGAGAATGTAGCACAGTTGACTCTAAATGTGACAATTTCGAAGAAATCTAGGCAATGCCAATATATGTGCATGGGAAATGCAGATTTGACAACAAAGGGAGCCTAGAAAATTGCACTATGCAATAAAAGTATGGAGGACAATATAAAAGACCCAGTGAGAGAAGCATGTGCCACTTAAGAAAAAGGCCAAAAAGATTATTAATCCACTATGTTGTAGAAGAAAAAGGTAAGCGTCGAGCAGAAGATTGCTTCCCTTAACTTTGAAGATATTACTACCATATTTGTGAGGAGTCAAGACATTGACTCATCCATGCACATATTACATTTACATTTCAAAGGAATAATGGAAATAGTAAACGCTGGAATAGCTTACCAAGGGCCAAACTGATAGAGGCAACAATTGATGCAACTACCAAAATAATTCTATCGTGATCCGCAAAATCACAAACATGCTCCTATGGTGCGTAGTGGAAACTTCAGTATTTGTTTGGGCTGCCTCCCATCCAAAGTATCATGGTCGCCACTTACAGCATCCCTGACCTCACTTAATTGATCTAGCTGCCATAGAAATAGAAGAGCAAAATTGAAAAGATTTGGTGTCAAAAGCTTCCTTACTCTACAAAAGATATGTAAATAAAAGAAAAGACATAGATTATATTTCCCATAACGATTACTGAATACTGTCCGTTGAAAAATCCAACGGGTGAACAAACCAGAGAAAATGAGTCGCCGAACATCAGCATATATTAACTAACCTTGTTCATTCACGAGTGTCTCCCATATCACGCTAATTCAACAGTAGATTTACATCACTTTTCAAAAAGCAATTGTACTCTACCCAGTTTTTAGCATAACGTTTAGAGTAAAGGTTGAAACATATGAAGAAATAAAAATATAAACCCTCCCCTTCATCATTTAGGGGTTCACAAGGTTGAAACATATGTAGCAATAAAAATATAAAATGTCAACTTCATCATTTTCCCTAACTAACATTAGGGTTTTAAACATTTAGGGGAACTTGATGAAACTGATAGCACCTGCGTAGAAATCTCTTCGATCGTAGCATTTCATTTTTTTATTCTTTTTTGGGTTGGCATTGTATCATTCACCGGCGAACGAGATTCTATGGAGATTGTCCTCCAAGCAAAGATTAACAACAGATTCTGAAATCAGACAGAGAAAGAGAGAAGGAAGGAGAGAGAGACCTGGAGAGATCCATCGGCGAGAGGAGCCACAACAACAGAAATGGAGGAAAATTTTAATCCAGAAACGCTTTTATACATCGCCGTTTGAACAGTAAATCGCCGCATCAACAGTAATCGAAGGACACCTCAAGTACATGGTCCACAGGTCATTTAGGCGGAAAATAAGGAGAAAACGAATGGAGGACCTGCCCAGCCAGCTGCCCGCTTTTGATTGCTAGACAAAACTGCCACACCAAAGGCTGCCCGCCCTTCCCCCTTTCAACGGCGACCGCTACCCCAAGCGCAAAATCTGGAGAGTGAGGACGGAGAGAAAAGGTAAGGATGCTGCTTTGGTTCTTTGTCGCCGTCACAACAGTAGCTGAAGGACAGTGGAAGGACTACGGCGACGATTCTGGAGAGGAATCAAAACCGAAAAGGAGTGGAAAATAAGGAGGACAAATACATGAAAGAAAAGAGGAAAGAGATACAATGCAAAGTGGCCCTTATACTTTTGAACTATTTCACTCATGTCCCTGCCCGCCCATCTGCCCGAGAACCTGACCGGCCTTGGCTCAGAGGCAAAGTGCCAGACGAAAATAGCCAAATGGCTGCCCGCCCTTCCCTCTTTTTATGTATAGGTTAGATAAGTTTCGATCAAGTCTGCGAATATGGTTTTTTTTTTTTCCAGTATATACAAATGCGTTTAGAAAGTATATTGCTCGACGTTAATATAACTTTTGACTCGCGATATACTCCATGAGTATTTTAAAATGAACATTTTCGACCATCGCAGTGATCCCACCGCCGAGGACTCACAAAGGGCACGGCCCCAAAGCGGAATTTGAGAGGATCTCAATCCTTGTCTAATTGGACCACATTGTCAATCTAACTTTAGCAAAGGCGTTTAGGTACCATTTGGGTCCATATAAAAGCATCACCAGGAGACCACATATCAGCCTCCCAAACTACCCCACTTTGCAACAAAAACAGTAACGATAGAGACTAGAGAAGTTCTGTGTGTCTTTGATTTCTATTCTACAGAGACGTACTCATTAACGGTGGCCCGAGTAATATTCTCGTAACACACAGTCACGTGCCGCTCCAGATTACTTCAGCACCCTACATATGTCCGTGGGGTCTATACAGTTAGTTGTGAGCACCATAATAACGTGGGGATATAGCAGGCCGGTAGAGTACTCCGGAACATCACGTGACGGTGCTCCGGTAGCATTGAATAATTAGACCGGTGGGCTTTTCCCATTGCTCGCTAGGTAAGCCAAAATGCATATGTCCACACCCACATGCATTATTATCTAGGAGACAAAAATGTCGTTATAGGTCAAAGAAATCATGTCTTGGACGCAAAATGGTTGGAACGGAGACACTTATACCAGAAAAGTGCAAAGAAAAATTGTCAGGAATGAATTTATTTTCCCCCAAAATATATAGCAACCGATCGATCGCATCTTGAATTTTTGTTTTATCGTATTATGATGGAGACGATTTGTGAATTTTAGTTTTATCGCATATCACATATGGAATTGTGGAGACTTCTATAATACACTCCTTTGCAAATGAGCGTACGGTACGCCTACTTACGTATGATTTTGGTACTTAAATATTCAAGGTAACCAACCAAAAAATACGTAACAAAAGTACAAAAAAACATACGTAAATGGGCGTACATATGCCTCTTTTTGAAGGCGAGGTATATTTTCCTTTTTTTTCTCTTTTTGTTACTCCTTCCGTCCCTTTTTAAGTGAGTACTTTGGGAAACGTGTATTTTTGTGGACATTAAAAAATGTAGTTTCGTATAATATTTTTAAATTTTTTTGCACCAAATTAAAGTACTCAATGAGCACTTTAATTTGGTATAAAGAAAATTAAAAAATTATATAGAGAAATATGTTTTTTAGGGGTTTGAAATTGCACGTATTCCCAAGGTACGCACTTAAAAAGAGACGGAGGGAGTATTAAATACACTAGCACCAATATATACATATACATACATACACATGTATACATTTATATACTATATTTTTTCAGAAGCACCAATAGTTTAATTTTGCATAATCTTTCACCAATGATACAGAATGACACCGTTTCAAATACTCCAATATTGAAGTTTGATCCCAAAATATAATGATATTGAAGTTGTCCACCATTTAAATAAAGACCGCACCTTGTTCCACACCTTTAAAGCTATGTGCCTTTCTAAACACACAAAGCTATTCCCATCAAATCAATGAGAAAACATTCTTTACACCGGTGCAAACTAAAATTTCTTCCAAATTGATTGCACTATGTCATTTGTTCATGTTTTACTTTTTGGAACCACTGTTTGAACACATGACGCAACGTAACAAATTTAGAGGAAACTTTGATTTACAACGCTGGTGTAAAGAATGTTCTTCCCAAACCGATATCGATATATGTAACGGCTTTTCAGCCTTCCGATCTAACCGATATGCTACGGTTTTTCGGCCTTCCGATCTAACCGATATGCTACGATTTTTCGGCATTCTATCCTGAATTTGTGTTATTCTTCTCTCCCAACAAATGGCAGACACAGTTGCGGCCAAAAGCCAACTTGTGCATATCTTGAAGCATATCTTAACTCCCATACTGACAGAAATCCCTGTCACTCACAGGTTTTAAAAATCTGTCAACGCAACGTAATGGCCGAAAGACCCTCCCTCTCAAAATGTTGTTCCTTCTTTTATTTTTTAGTTGTCCCAAAAAAAATGGTCAATTTAAAGTAACAAAGAAAAGTTTGTGATTTTTATTTTTTTTATTTTTTATTTTTATTTTTCTTTTTTTTTGGGGGGGGGGGGGGGGGGACCGGTGCAACACAGACGTAGGAACGGTGCAAGGAGAAAAATATATTTTCAAAAAGTATGACCTGACAACACATTACACCCCCGTCTAGATCAACTCGGGTGCAATTAATTTTTTGAAGAGTGCAACCACATTCCATGAATGGTGCAGATAGATGTAGGACCGGTGCAACATAGGCGTAGGAGGAGGGAGAGTGAGGGGGTTGGTTTAGGGTTTTTTTTTTTAGAGAATGGTATTTCGGTCCACACTAAAATTGGTAACATGTATCATGTATGTACAATTAAATTTTTTCTTTTCATGTTGGGAACAATTTCCAAAAACTGTTCCATGTATTGGCAATTATTTGCCCCTAGTTCTATTTTTAAGCAATTTTCCTTTGATTTTTCTGGACATTTGTGTCTCTTATCTACTACTCCCTCCGTTCCTATTTGTTGGTCCTCTACGAAAAGTCGTGCCATTTTTCAAATGAAAAAATAAAGTGTTTTCGTGTATCATTTTTTAATTTTTTTTAAACCAAATTAAAGTACTCATCGTGTACTTTAATTCGGTGCGAAAAAATTTGAAAAATGATACACGGAAGCACTTAATTTTTTTATTTGAAAAAAGGCAAGAGAGAGTGTGGGACAAACAAATAGGAACGGAGGGAGTACCAATTAGGGATAATGCTAATTTCACTTTTCCAAAGTGTTGCCTCTCCCATATATGAACTTGTACATGGAAGGCTCATCCCAAGAAGTGTCACACCGATTTTGGATAAAAAAAAATTGGCCGAACCGATACAAGATATAGTGAGGATGTTATTTTAGTCGTTTCTCACATAATCATGAAAAGAAGAGAAGGGTCACACCAACCTACTGACACCAACCTGCTGAGATCGATATTTATACAAGATTCGTTTACGCCTCGATATTTATAGTTGGGTCCTAATACTGTTATTTAAAACCTTGTTAACATTTCTTGTTCAAGAGTCTCGGAACTCCAATTTTACTCAAAAAAAAGACCACACCTTTTCAAAATAAGGGCATAGCCATCCATTGAATATAATCCCTCCGTCCCAAAATATTGCTCAGAAAGAAAGAAAAGTTGGTACTTCTTTCATTTTTTCGGTCCTTCCCAAAATATTCCACACCTTTTGTTTAAAGTTTAAACAAACAGCCTTGAACAGAAAAGTGATACGCGCCCCCACTGCGCACCGCGCCCCACCTGGGCCCCAGCGCCTGACAACGGGAAAATTACTATTTTGCCCCTCCTTTCCTCCTTTAATTACACTTTAATATATTATTTATATTAATTCATTTATATTACTTTATTTACTTTTTCTTATTACTTTAATTCCTTTAATTACTTTATTTATATTACTTTATTTCCTTTAATTACTTTATTATTTATATTAATTCATTTATATTACTTTAATTCCTTTAATTACTTGAATTACTTTATTTATATTACTTTAATTCCTATAATTACTTTATTTACTTTATTTATATTACTTTATTTCCTTCAATTACCTTATTTACTTTATTTATATTACTTTATTTCCTTCAATTACCTTATTTACTTTATTTATATTATTTCATTTCTTTATATAAATTAAATTAATTATTTAATTCATTTAATTATTTATTTAATTCAATTCTTTAATTTAATTCAATTTTCATTTAATTATTTATTTATATGTTTTATTAATATCTTTTTTCTCTTTTATCTTTTTAATATGCTCTAATATCTTTTTTCTCTTTTATATATTTTAATTAATTAATGTAATTATTTATTTATCTTTTTGTTTTTTTATTTATTTAATATTTTTTTATTTACGTCTTTTTCTTAATTATTTAATTGTATTTATTTAATTCATACATTCAGAGCATGTGAATCTACTGCAGAAAAATCCTAGAAGATCTCTTTTCTGCCAACCATTGTTGACTCTCCTATTGAGACATACTATTCCAAATTTGAAAGTTGTGTTGCCTTTGTTTTTACAAAACATGTGAATGTCTTTGTCAAAGGAGACATGTGAATTTACTGCAGAAAAATCCTAGAAGATCTCTTTTCTGCCAACCATTGTTGACTCTCCTATTGAGACATACTATTCCAAATTTGAAAGTTGTGTTGCCTTTGTTTGTTTTTACAAAACATGTGAATGTCTTTGTCAAAGGAGACATGTGAATTTACTGCACAAAAATCCTAGAAGATCTCTTTTCTGCCAACCATTGTTGACTCTCCTATTGAGACATACTATTCCAAATTTGCAAGTTGTGTTGCCTTTGTTTGTTTTTACAAAACATGTGAATGTCTTTGTCAAAAGAGACATGTGAATTTACTGCAGAAAAATCCTAGAAGATCTCTTTTCTGAATTTCTTATCTATTTATACTACTTAACTTCTTCCTAATTCTCCCACTACTACTTCACTTCTTCCTCATTCATAATATCTTTATTTTTTCGTTTTCATCGAAGAACATTATGGATGGCTACTACTATCCAGATGGTTGCTCATTTGAGAATGATGTTCCCAGTGAGGAGAGCATCAATTTCAGCAGTCGCGATTATACACCCGAATTTAGCACTGATCAGGTTAGTTATTTCCGTTGTTCTTATGCATATTCGTCATTCATTTTGAAAATAGATAAATATGATAGGACTGGATAATGTTTTACTTATACATATTCGTTTTTTTTTTTTTTTTTTTTTATAGATTTTTGAAAGTAGAGAAGATATGTTAGCTTGGGTGAAGAGAGTTGGTCTCGAAAACGGTATTGTGGTGGTTATTAATAAATCTGATAATTTAAAAGGCGGCAAGCTGCCAAGATGCATTCTTGGTTGTGAGAGAGGAGGAAAGTACAGACCGCACCGTGGGGTTGAAAGGCTAATCTTGCTTAGGAATACTGGGACTAAAAAGTGTGAGTGTCCATTTGAGTTGCGAGGTATACCAATACCTCCAGACGGTGCCAAGTGGGGTTTAAGAGTTTCCTGTGGTCTCCATAACCATGAGGCGGCAGAAAATATTGAGGGCCACGAGTACCCATCAAGGCTAAAACCAATGGAGAAAAAGTTTGTGGTCGAGATGGCCAACAGCACCGCCCCTCGTGAAATTCTTAGTATTTTGAAGAAAAAAAACCCATCAAACACTACGGGAATTAGAAGCATTTACAACGCTATTTCCATAAACAAGGAAGCCAAACGGGGTGATCTAACTACTACTCAGTATGTGTTAGAGCAATTAATTAAGAATGGGTACCTCCACGACTTTAGGATAAATCAAGACACCAACGAAATCACAGATATTGTTTGGGTTCATCCTACAAGTCTAGAGCTATCTATCAACTTTTCCTCCGTGTTAGTAATTGATGCCACATACAAAACCAATGAGTATCGAAAACCACTATTGGAGATTGTGGGTATCACATCCACAAATAAAACTTACTCGCTTATGTTCGCATATCTTAATAACGAGAGGGAAGATACATGTACCTGGGTCTTGAATACCTTAAAGAAGTGGATGGTTGGAAAGGGGGCATCGTTGCCATTGGTGATTGTTACAGATCGTGATTTGGCACTTATTAACGCCATTGAAGAGTGTTTCCCCATGGCACGTCACATCCTTTGCATTTGGCACATAAATCAGTGTGTAATGAAGAACTGCAGCGCTGTGCTTGGTCCGTTGTTTAAAGACTTTTGCGATTCATGGCAGTCCCTTATTCATTCATCTAGCACTTCGTCTTACCAGCATAAGTGGGCTGCCATGTGCGAGGAGTATAGCCAATATCCGCGTGTCATAACTTATCTTGCGGATACATGGTTAACGCCGTACAAAGAGCGATTTATTACGGCATGGACAGATACATGTATGCACCTCGGAAGCAATTCAAGTCAAAGGTATAGTCACTTTATAAATTTACGAGTAAAATTTTCTGCATTATATTCCGTTACACTATTTAAACAAATTGCATTGTTCTATTACAGGGTCGAGTCTGCACATTCAAAGCTAAAGCAGTATTTGGGGGGTACAACCATGTCATCGCTCCAAACATCTTTTGAACGCATAGATAATATGCTGACAATTCAGTTTGGGAAAATTAAGAAGTCGTTCCAGAAATCTCTTAATATTCCACGCCACAACCATTTACGTGACACCATGTTTAATGAAATCAGGTGTCGCGTTTCATTATATGCACTGGGGTTGATCGATTTTCAACTACAATCCGTCGCAGACGCCTACCCCCTCCCAAGCGGCAGTTGCGGCTGTTCGATCAGAACAACACACGGATTGCCATGTATGCACGATTTGAGGGCTTATCGTTCCCACGGCATGTCAATTCCGCTATCCAGTATCCACGTTCATTGGAGTAGGCTCTCTATGCAAGCGACCGGGTTAAATGACTACGGAGAACAACCCGACGAGACATCTCATGTGGTTGACATATTACAGGGGATGGATCCACGTATGCGAAAGCATATGATAAACAGGTTTAAGGATATGGCGGATCCGTCTCACAGCAGTGTTCGAGCCCCATCATACAACACTGATCATAGAGGTCGTCCTGTGGGAAAAGCTGAGCAAAGTGGACGGCGGATACCTTCCTGTACAGAAGCATCTACATCGAGAGGGAAAGGGAAAGGGAAAAATGCAGGGAGGGAGAGGGTGGAGAAGCAGAGGGAAGAGAGGGAGAGGGAGGAGGTTAATTACATTCAGTATTTACCTTGGCAATTCCAGCAATATATGTCCCACACCAAAGACGTCGAAGGTGATGGTCATTGTGGATTCAGAGCCATAGCCGCGCATATCTATGGCACTGAGGAGTGCTGGGTTCAAGTACGTCATGATCTTATCCAAGAAATTAATCAGAATAGAGCTCTCTACAATGACGTTTATCCCGTACAAAATATGGCAGATGATGTACTACGGTCACTGAGCTATTGGAAGCCTACGGCTACACGACCATATTGGATGGAATGTATGAGTTTGGGGATAGTCATCGCATCACGGTACAACATTGTACTATATACATTTGATGCGAATGCTGGAAGTTGTTTTACTCACTTGCCCTTGAGATCCCAGCCAGTTTCAGTCCAACAGCGTCAAGAAATAGCTATTGCCCGTATTAACAATCACTTCGTGCAACTTTTTTTGCGCCCTCATCACCCTGTACCACCCATCCCAATATGGTGGTGGCAGAATGCATCGAATGAAGCTGGAGGATGGGCTGTTGCTTATAACGAACGTGTTCAATTGTGGAACGACATACTGGGCGTCGTGCCGGGACCACAATTTGGTGGCAATATTGATTAGGGCTGAACATTGTCAACCTTCCTGTAATATTTAGACACTTTAAAACGTGATTGTAATATTTATTTACTTTTAAGCGTGATTGTAATATTATTCACTTTTACAAGTTTTTTAATATATTATTCATTGTTAAAACAAATTAATTAACTAATTAAAATAATATAAAGTTTGTAAATATAAAGTCAAATTTAAATGTCAATGTTAAAAAATAATTTACTTGCAAATGTAATTTGCGTAAATCAAATTAAATAAGTAATTAAAGAAAAAAAAAAAAAAAGAAGCAAAGTCTGGCCGAAATAGGGGGTGAGGGGGAGAAGGGTATTGGGGGGAATGGGGGTGGGGCCAATTGGGGGGGTGGGTGTCAGAGTGGTGTGCGTAACACCCCTTGAACAGGTTGGCTGCTGTTTTGGAAAAAAGCATTTGTCGGTAGGTCAATTAATATAATTGCAAAACAAAATAGTGTGTGACATCATATATTAAGATTCGTCACCAAAAATTACATTAAAATTCGACACTGCATGTGATGACAGAGATCAAACGGGGACAAGTGGAGAAAACGAATGGTTCATAACATCCAAAGCAACATAGATATACTCGCTTCATCTCAAATTTTTTATCCACTTTTTTTATTTTATTCTGGACACCTTAAAAAATTATTCATATTTTTAAATGTATAAAGTTCTATAATAGATCTTGATTAAATTTATTAAACAAAGTCTTTTAGAATCATAAAAAACATTATAAATGGAAAGTAATTGAAAAAAAGATTAAGTTATTTGCACCACCGATGGAAACAAAAGTTTCATTCAAATTAATTGCATTGTGTCATGTGTCCAAATTGTGGTCCCAAATAGCAAAACATGGACATGTGAAAAAATGTAATCGATTTGGAGAAAACTTTTGTTTCCACCGATGATGGAAGTAATTTAAACTCATTGAAAAATGGCATGTATGTCGAAAAACGAAAACAGGGTGAATCTGTCCTTGATCACCATTTCATTGATTTTCATGTTTTGCGTTCCGTTTTTATTACGTTCATATTTTCAATTTTATCGCAAAAAAATAAACATTTTTTCCAACAAAAAAAATTGAGACGGAAAAAGTATACTTTTAAACATTGTCCAAGTGAGACTTTACTCTTTCTCTCTCTCTTCTCTATCAAGTGAGTAAAGGCAACCACCAACCCGGCAACCCTGCAAGGCTGCCAGCACCATGGAGCCACCAGTACCATCCAAACCCCAATTCTCTCTCCCCGTCGACTCGGACCACAAAGCCACCCAATTCCGCCTCTTCTCCCTCTCCCCTCCTCACATGCTCGCCTTCCACCTCGCCTGGCTCTCCCTCTTCTCCAACTTCTTCTCCACCTTCTCCATCCCCCCTCTCCTCTCCCTCATCCGCTCCGACCTCCACCTCTCCTCCTCCGACATCGGCCGAGCCGGCATCGCCTCCTTCGCCGGCTCCATCTTCTCCCGCCTCGCCATGGGCCCCGCCTGCGACCTCTTCGGCCCCCGCGTCGCCTCCGCCACCCTCTCCCTCCTCACCTCCCCCGTCGTCCTCTCCGTCTCCTTAATCCAATCCCCGCTCTCCTTCATCCTCGTCCGCTTCCTCATCGGTTTTTCCTTAGCCAACTTCGTCGCCAACCAGTTCTGGATGTCCTCCATGTTCTCCTCCAACGTCGTCGGCCTCGCCAACGGCTTCGCCGCCGGCTGGGCCAACGTCGGTTCCGGCGTAACTCAACTCGTCATGCCACTCATCTACTCCCTCCTAACAAACTCCTTCCAAATCCCAACGTCAACCGCCTGGCGTGCAGCCTTTGTGGTCCCCGCCGTATTCCAAGCCGTAACGGCCATTCTGGTATTAATCTACGGCCAGGATCTCCCCGACGGAAACTACAGTAAAAAATCAAAGCGGAGCAGCAGTACTGGGAGCGGTAAAAACTTTTTTACCGTGTTGTTCACGGGGCTAAAAAATTACAGGGGGTGGATTCTGGGGCTAACTTACGGGTACTGCTTCGGAGTCGAATTGACGATGGATAATATAGTAGCGGGGTATTTTTACGATAGGTTTGGGGTGAATTTGGAGTCGGCGGGGGCGTTGGCGGCGAGTTTCGGGCTGGCGAATGTCGCGTCGAGGCCGGGGGGAGGGGTGGTATCGGACAAGATGGGGAGGAGGTTTGGGATGAGGGGGAGGTTGTGGGGGCTTTGGGTGGTGCAGACGGTGGCGGGATTGCTGTGTGTGTTGCTAGGGAGGGTGGAGACGCTGTGGGGGTCTGTGGTGGTTATGTGTTGCTTCTCGGTGTTTGTTCAGGCGGCTTCGGGGCTTACGTTTGGTGTTGTGCCTTTTGTTTCCAAAAGGTATGTTCCTATTTTAAACTCTTTTTTATTTATTCTTATTTTCGGATTTCCTTTTTTATTTTTAAGTGTTTAACTTTTTAAAATCTTACATCGAAATTAATAAAAATTAAAAAGTTTCGGAGAAATACTTCATCAATGAAACAAGAGAATAATAAATACATCAATACAAAAATTAAGACAAGACAAAGCAAATTTAGTTGTACCGGCCACGTTGTATAATTAAGACAAGACAGAGCAAATTAAGACATGTCATCCTAAGAACTATTCTTTTCTTTAAGTGCATTCTCAATGAGAGAGAAAGAAGAGCGATAGCTAATCCCAACGTAGATGGCTTACCTTTAATCTGACTACACACCCCTACTTGATCATTGAACCAAAACAAAAGGAAGAGTTGTGAGACATTCTCGATCCTTCTTTGCTTATTCTCTCTCCGTCTCTAAATAAATGTTCACTATGGAGAACCCAACATTTTAACTAGACAAGCATCATTACACTCTAACCAACGGGGGCTAGCTTAGTTGGTCAGGGCTGTTGCATCTCACTAGGAGGTCAGGACTTCGAATCTCTCTGTCTGCGTCTAGGGGCTTAAGTTGTTAAGCTTGGTTGTCTCGTGGGCTCTTACAATTCGTGTAGTGTCCCGTGTTGGTACTTTGTACTCTATATGTGGTGTAATTGATCTCTCTTCTATCGACTAAAAAAAAAACATCATTACACTCTAAAACCTCATTACACTCTTTAAAAAAAAAAAAATCATTAACTAGCTCTTTAAAAGTGGTTGGTATTGCTCATGTAAGGACAAAAAGAAATGGTTGGTAATTATACCAAGTTTTAAAAGAAGGGTAAAAAGGAATTGTACAAAGAAGTTCTACCCATACATTTTTTGAAGTGGACATTGATTTTGGGACAAACCAAAATAGAAATATCTTGTAAAGAATGGTTGACAAGAATTAGCCAATTAAAAAAAAAAAAACTCACATCATTTTTCCTCGGACATTAGTTTATACGTACCCAATACATAGTGCATAGTAGTAAATAATATCTGACCAACATAAATTTTGCCGTGACGGGAGTTTTCGACGAGGTTTAAAAATGAACGATCTTTGTCATTAAAACATGTTCAAAAAATATTCACCATTGAACCAGACAAAACCCCGCGAGTCCCATTAGGGACCGAGAAGATTCGAATTCCTTGAAGGGAAACAAAATGGACCCCGCGGAATTCTTCTTTTACAAAGATGCTGAATTTCTGGATGTAGTATTTCTGAGGTTCATCTAAAAATGTGAAGACTTTAATTGGAGATGCTCTTGATACTAGATTTTTACATCTACATTTATTTTTTGAATTCAATAAAATTACTCCCCCGTTCACTTTTAAGTGTTTAACTTTGTAAATTCAACTTTTTATGAAGACATATTACAGTTTACAAGTCATAAATTTCCTTAATCGTCATTTATTGATATCATAATTACACTTTTACCCGCTAAATTCTCAGAATGGAATCCACTGAGAAGCAAATGGAACATGCACCAACTTTTACTCACTAATTTTTCGAATTGGACACTTATAATGACAAGGGTTTTTCTACTGTAAGACAACAAAAAAAAAAAAACACTCCAATGTACTTTTTTACTTTTTCATACACTTTTACACAATCCTATACACTTTCTACACATTTTAACACACTTTTTAAGCCCTATAATCAACCTATTAGGCTAATTTTAGAATTTTTCTAATGAGAACCTAAAATGAAATATTAGACCATAAAATCAATGGAGCAAAAGTATAGTATCTAAAGCTCCCGTGGCCCCTCACTTGAGCGTTACATGGTGTTCTTATTAGTTGTTGACCCTATTATTCAAAAGTTTTGATTCCTTCCTAGCCTGTACTCAATGTTGTAGGTTTGGTGCCCACAACATTTTGTGGTTGTAAGTCTAAGTACATGGAATAGTATCGGAGAAATGTTAAGTGTCCAGAAGTTTTATCCAGAAGTTACTCAGAAAATTAGAATGACTGGCTCAAATTTACTCATTTCAATTTGACAATCTTCCGGGTAATTTCTAGGCATGTAGCATTAGATAATATTTATAATACACTCAAAAGGCCAAAACACCATGTTCCAAGTAATGTCCCATTGAGTAATCATATGAAACACCCAAAAGAAGTCTTGGTTAACGTGGAATGGAGGCCATCATGTCACTTATAGTGTAGTGGTACAAAAAACAGAAAAGCTAAGTACCCAACCCGTTTTATCCTAAAAATACCCAACTCACACACAAAGTGTGTGGGCTCCATGTTCCATGCAGTGTGTGTGGAGCCCACACACTTTGTGTGTGGGTTGGGTATTTTCGGGGTAAAACAGGTTGGGTACGTATCATTACTATACTGTACAAAAAAGCACCTGCATAATTGCTTTCTTCCTGCATAATTGATTGCTTCCAAAATTTTCAAATAGTTTGCTGTGATTTATTATATTTTGTTTATTGGCCACCCAGCTCCTCTCCGGTCCATTTTCATTGACTTGACCGTCCAGTTACCCGTTTCGGGACCCTTTTCGGATCTACTTTGATGAATCAAACCGTTCGTGTTTTAGAGCTTTTGTGGAAACATTAGTAACACTAGAAGTCGGGTTAATCGAATATCGTTTGACATAATTTCAGAACACATTTGTCGCAAAACATAACATTATTACAACACCGAATTGAAACTCATTTATCTCAAGACAAACGTAGTCAAGATTATATCAACCATTATCCGATCAACCTGAATTTTAAATGGTTGACAGTATCAACAATATTGGTTTGTATCCTCAAAATAAGCCCGAAAAAGAACCTACAAACGGGCCAACTTGAAGGTCCAATCCATTTTCATGAACTAAATGTTTAATTCTTATCTTAATTGAATATATTTGAATGTGGATGCAGGTCACTGGGAGTAATATCAGGGATGACAGGGAGTGGTGGGACTGTAGGAGCAGTGGTTACCCAACTATTGTTGTTTTCAGGATCCAACCAATTCTCAACCCAAACCAGCATTTCACTCATGGGCCTAATGATGATTGTCTGTACTCTCACACTGGGCCTCATCTATTTCCCCAAGTGGGGAGGTATGTTCTGCGGCCCATCTGTTGAGCCCATTTCAGAAGAAGAAGAAGAAGACTACTTTTTGCTTGAATAAGCCTGTGATATCAATACATACATCAATTCTCTATATAAATGTGTTTGTGCTTCCCAAGCCTCCAAAATACTAATCCTAAATTTCTAAAACTCCGTTAGGGAGAGAGGTTTTTTTTTTTTTTTTTTTTAACCAATTACTTGGACAATAACTAACAACTTTTGTAAGAGAAAATTAAAATATATACTATAGGATTTTTCAAAAGTCAATATTTTAAGTAGAATGGTAGTTCATGAATCATGACTATAATTGGAACAGGGGCCTTTACTGAGCTTCTCACTACAGGGGGTAGTGAGTAATGTGGACCGTTGATCTCTACAATTGATGGTTCAGATGTGATTTACACTATTACCAGTAATAGTACACTTTGATCAATAAGAGTGCATAACGAATCTGAACCATCGATTGTGGAGATCAATGGTCTCTATTACTCATTACATCCTGTAATGAGAAATACTCACTACAGACCCCCCACTTCAACTATAATTATCTAAACTAGTGTCGTTCCTGCCATGGGCCCTTTTTCTTCTTAATCAAGTCATAGTATAGTGAGAATTACTTTGAATCAAAACCGGGCCATAACGGATAAAAATAAATAATGATAAGTTCTTCAAACAAGTAAGATGATATCGATAGAAGTCCAGCGGTACTTACATTCATTACAAATATTTCGGACAAAACAACACTAATTATATAATTAATCCAATTCGAGAAAAATAGTACAATGCAATCCATGTCTTTCATCCCAGCCCAGATGCATTTTAGACAAAAGTTTATGGGTAATGATTTTCACCCCAATTTTCTAATAAATGCACTCCCTTTAGTGATAGAATTACGCATAAAAATTCACTACACGACAAAACAAAGGGGTGCATTTATAATAAGAAAATGGGAATTGAAAAATCATTATCCAAAGTTTATACTTAGAGTTAACAGTCTTCAAAGAGATCAAGTCCTCCCCAATTACACAAGACTACAAGAACCCAGATGATCAAATGGACTCCAACCAAGCATGAGCGCACCAGTGAACTCCCTTCAGATCTAACAAGTCACCACCGGTTGCCCCACCAAAACAATCATGTAGAGTCAGAACACCATTGGTACAAATATCATTGTGAAGCAGCATTGTCTGAAAGAATCCGATCTGTAGATGGAGTATTTGTCCAAAGACGAAACTAACCATTCTCACAAAAAATGAGAGACATATTTCTCAAAAATTAAAAGACAAGTCGTTGATATGAAGAGACAAGATCAAAACAAAGCAAATATTTAAGTATAAAAGTAGCAGTTTATAACTAGTATCATGCCTTTCCCCTCCCCCACTGTAAAAGGGTAGTGAAACCCTAAGAGGGGAGGGGTAAAAAGAAGAAAAATATTCGTGATGGATGGGGTTTTGGGAGGAAGAGGGAGAGATTTTGAGTAGATAAAGATTTAGAAACAAAATAAGCAAATTGTCAAGAAGAAGAAGAAGAAATATTTGTGACGGCTAGTGTTTTGAGAGGAAAACAGAGAGAGATTTTGAATAGATAAAGATTAAGAAACAATTTAAGTAAATAAGCAAGGAGTACCAAACCTGTCCAAAATTGGACGTTCAACGCCCTAGGAAAATTTGAACTATGTTCTTACTGGGTTTTTTAGAGAGGCAAGTGGAAGCGTGAAATTACAGGTTGAGGGTCCTTTTTTGAAAAAGAATTTGGACATTTTAATCTTCAATTTGAAGAACTTTATTTTTTGGTTGAATAATTCTCCAACTTCGGGAAGAATCATATGTTGTTTTCTTTTTTCCTTTTGTTGAGTGAAAGACGGGAAGGGGCGACCAGCGTAACAAACTCCTTTGGGCGTTACTATAGGGCTTTTCATTCATTGTGAAATGTCCAGTTTAAGCCACAGATAGCTTGAGCGGGCAGATCCATCACCACAATCCCACCAAAGTGCTAGAGCGGACTAAGGGTCTTTTGCACAACATCTAGTTCACAGGACTACTTCTCGAAAGTGGGATACGAACCTGCGACCATGTGAGAGGAGCGACTTTCACCTTCACACCTTAGCCATCTAGGCTACCACCTTGGAGGGTATGTGCTGTTTTTCATTAATTTTGGGTGTTCTTCTATCCACAGAGAGGAGATAATTATATTACTAAGAGAATTACATTAATTTGCACGTTCTATTCTCTAAGGATTTGGATATGATTCCTAGTTTGAATTCAGAGCTGATCAAACAGATGCAAGAACAAAATTTGACCAAGAGACCTTAATTTTTTTTTTTTTTTTTTCTGTTGGTGTATCAATAATCAACTTAATTATTTAAATTTATTTATCGTGCTGGGGGAAAGGGTGCTCCAAAGCCTTGACCCAAAGTTTGGAGAGCTGGCCATGTGAGCATTTTCGATCCAGTGATGAGCCCACTTGCGTAAAATAGGGAGGTTGTCAAATGTCAACAATTTGAATTCTTCTTGACAGGTATGAATGACACATTGGGCCAATGAGTGGCCCAGATTATATACTTCCCATAAATGATGAGTAATTATTGAGTGATTATTGACTGATCGCGGGCACTAACCCAACGAGAAATTATTTAGTAGTTTCGGGATACCGTCATGTGGTGTCCAACATCCATATCTTCCTGTACAGTATTTGCAAGTTCAACAATCAGAGTCGTTCACTTTTTAAGCCTTAATCAATTAGTTAGTCCTAGAAAAAAAAAAACATTTCAATTGAATATTCGCAAGTTCCGATCATCGAAGTAAAACAAGGCATGGGTTTTGTGCAAAATAATAAGTAATGTTCACCCATTTTTCACCTGTGTAAACAAGATAGCACCCAACCATCTGACGAAGTAAAACAAGCCCATGAATCTTGCATCTCACTAGGGTAGGAGTTCGAATCTCTCTGCCTGCGTGTAGGTAATATCCCGGGTCCGTACTCTACTTCATATGTAATGTAATTGATCTCTTCTGTCGATTAAAAAAAAAAACAAAAGTACTCCAGAGGAAGCTAATTAAAACTCAAGGTCAAAGGAGTATGGTGGGGATTTTATGCTCATATTCTCCAACCAAATAAGATCTGACGTAACCTTGCACCCAATTTTTAGTTGGTTAATGATTGCGACTCATTAATTTAATTACCTAACTACCATAATATAATAAAAGTAGGAGAGTTTGTTTCTTGAAAAGTCGTACAAATGCTTTGTATTAAAGTTACGATATACATATATATTGTCTGTGTAAAGAAATCATCATAACAAAAACCAGCTTGCTAGTTGTTCTGTTCCTCTCACGCATGATTGAAATCTGGTCTAACCCCCATTTTTGGATGCTTTTATTTAACATCACGCCACGAACATATTTCCGCAAAAACGCCAAAACGGGTTTGGTCAAGTGGCATGAGAAAGTAATCAAAGGGTCAAATGGGTATGAAAAAACAATTAACTAGCTTGACCCCGAAGATTTCGCAAGTAACTTGGAGACAACTGGATATTTGTCAAATCGTTAATTTCGGGATTTAGAGTTAGTCAATGTAAATACAAACTGACCCGGACATATGCGCATAAAGGCAAAAATTTCAGCAAATAAAATTGAACAACACGCCACGAACATGTTTTCGGCAACTCCATTACCTTTTCTGCTTGGTTTTTCTCTTACAATGGCCCACATTTGCATGAGTATTATTCACACTATCCCACACGTTTCTATCCGATTAAAAGCAATGTTATTTGGAATGTTCGTTTCATACTTTCATCAGTATTTTTTGTTATAACCGGATGTTTGGGTCAGCTTATACGCACTTCAATGTTTATTACTATTTTTTATAACCGGCTGTCTGGATCAGTTTGCACGCACTTCGACTAATTTCGAGGTCCTAAAAGTAATGACCGGGCATAACATCCAGTGGTCCCAAGATTTTGATGGTAAGAGGATTCAAACCACATACCTTAGGTGAGAGCGTGCTCCTAACTTCCAAGGTAAAACCACTTTATCAACCCTTGAGTTCTTTTTATTAGTATTTGTAAAGTGATGTTGTCTTATTGTGTTGCATAGGGGTTATTTTTATTGTTTTAAGAGCTTGTTCCTCCTCTTGCTACGAAAACAATTACACAATACTGGCTTGTGTTCGATACTTCTTAACGCAATTTTTCTATATACATAAATTAGGGTGTTCGGATTAATTTATGTTCACATCAATTGTTATCTTATGACTCAATTCCACTTTCCACTAGCTTGGAGTCTGATTGAAGTCACATAAAAACCTTTCAGGGCTGGCCACATAAGAGTCGATACCATCAAGGAGGTTTTGACCCTAAGACTGTGGAGGGAGCATACCTCTAAATCTCAAGTCTTGACCACTGGATCAACTCATTTTTTTTTTTATAAGGGGATGGCCGGGCACTTGCGCACACCTCAACTAATTCCGGGCCCTGCAGATAGTGACTGGATATAACTCCCAGCGTCCCAAGGTTTGAGATGGTTGGATTCCGTGGAATTTAAGCATGCGATCTCAAGGTCAAACACTTTTATTTTCTCATGTCTACTTTGCTAACCCTTGGGATATGATCAACTCATTAGGTTAGTCTTATTGCGTCTTTTGATACATTAGATGAAAATTAAGTTCTATTCAAGTTTGCCAAATGCTAAAATAAGATAAAATCACATTTCCCATTTTAGTAGAGTGTATGGGGTGGTGATAAAATCACACCGTGTGTCCCAAATGATAAAATCTACTATTGATAAAATCCCATTTTAGTTGGGTTTCATGGGATGGTTTTGACAAGATCGAGGTGATAATATCTGTTCCAGCTTTTATCATTTGAGGAATACTTTTGATAAGATCTCTTATTTTATCTCATAAAATCAGTTGGGAAAATGTAAAATATGCTTACAAATCTGAAAGGTGTGAAAATTAATTTTGTGAACTTTACGAGTCAACAGAGTAAGAGATTAAGAACCGGGAGAGGGGTGTGTGTTGTGCTGCTTGTGCAGGGTGCACACGACAAACGTGTTGTGCAACAGTATGGGGTCTTCGAATCCTGTTGTTTAATTCGAACTGTTCAATTTGTTCATTTCGTAGAGTATGTATATCATATAAAAATTCAAATTAATTGGACACTGGAACTATATTTTTGGATTGCATTCTTCTTAAAAATGAAACAATTAAAGAAACCGTTATAGGTGATTTTTTCAAAAAAATTATAAGTTAAATGGTCACCGATCAAATAGTGACCGATGTCCAATTACCCTAAATTTTTACACGGTATGCTCTCGATGAAACAAACAAAATGAACAATTCAGATTAAACAATGAGACCCGAGGTGGGCTCCATACCACTGCACAGCACGTGTGCTATGCGCATCTAGCACAACACACAGTCACACACCCCTCTCCCTCCCTTAAGAACCCCATAGGTTGGCCTCAGGCATAGGAATTTGTTCTTTTTTAAGGTTTTGTGCTGCTAGATTTGACTTTTCTTGTTAACAACTAAATCTCACTCCATGCATATGCGTGTGAAATGGTCATATGAGAATTTATAGAGAGAAATTGGATAATCCATTACTATAGTTAATTATTCAAATTTGCTCCGAGACTTTCATACGTGAGAGTTGACTCTTTCCGGGTTCAGATTTGAATTGTTTCCTCTAATCCAAAAGTTGGATCGGAGAGGATCCGAACTCTTACGGAGAATACTCATGACATCATAAATCAAAATAGGGGATAAAAAAGTACTACAATACATATGAGTTGGTATTTTATCATTTGTTGCAAAAAAACTTGAAGGTGGGCCAGATCAGTAATTTTGCTATCTGTAGCTTTCTTTCCCCCGAGGCTCCCATGTTCATCACTGAAAAAGAGGGATCCGATCCCCTACACCATACGCAACTAGTCTCCACACTGGAAGCTTTCATTCCAGAGACAACGTGGTAGAGAGAGAGAGAGAGAGATAGCGATTGTGAAGGTTTTTCTGCAATTCACAGGCTTATTGGAGTTTCTAGAGTGAATTCCGGTGAAAGCGGAATTAGCCGTGGAAGCTGAACTTCTCAGTTGAGCCCTAACGTGGCGGCAGAGCATCGACTCTGAATTAGCTCGGAATGATTTGAGTATTTTAAGGTGAGGAGATGATGCGAAATGAAAGTATGAAACGAAGGGGTAGTAATCCGGTGAAGCCGCATAACCAATGGAAGACAAGGCTGTTAATCGTGCTGTTCTTGGGGTTTTGCTGGGCTAGTATAGTTTTGCTCGAGTCACAGTACAGTCGGATCAAAGCGTTGGCTCTGTTTTCTCCTCGTTCAGTTCAGAAGCCGAAAATCGCGTTTCTGTTTATTGCGAGGAATCGGCTTCCGTTGGACATGGTTTGGGATGCATTCTTTCAGGTAACTCTTTTTTTATTTTATTTTATTTTATTTTTCATTTTAGGGAGCTTCATATTAGACGTAGTCTATTACTATTCGGCTGATCATGTTGAGAAATCAGCCAAACCAACAAACACACAGCGTTGTAGTTGGGTACTTTCAGGGTTGATGCTAGTTTCCACTATGTATTGAACGAAGAGATAGAACAAGTTTCATCGGCTAACCAAGTGTTTATATATACCTTATTACCCCAATTTGGGTTTCGGGCGAAGAGTCAAGCTAAGCGTGACTCAAATCAAATCAGGTTTCAAAAGGTCAACAAATCACTCTATTTACTATGTATTCGGACAATTTGTATGATTAACATTACCTAGAGAAATGTTTGAGCTGCAATTGAGTATATGACTCCTTGTTATAAATTCGTATTCCTACTGTGAACCCTCTGGAGGTAAGGTTGTGAGTTCTTTTGTTGTTTGCCAATTGACTCTTAGCACGTTTACATGTGCTACCTCGGTGGTAGATGAGTTGGGAAAGCAGTTGAACTTGTGTTAACAGAAATGCAGATACCCTGGCAAATTACATTTTGGAATGGACGTTCCGAAATGTGATATACCAACGTTCCAAGATGGTGAATTTAGCAGTCCAGAAACTTCTCTCATAAAGACTAGAGATATTGGAGCTTTAGCAAGACAAAATATTTTATAAAAGTTGGTGATGGTGCTTCTAGAAATGTGTTTTACGTGATATTAGGCGAACAATACACTATTTCATTGGATTTTTTTATTTTATTGAAATTAGAGCATTATTAGATTCTAAGCTACATTAAGTATACTCCTAGGCCCTTGCGTTCCAGTATTTAGGGCAATGTGGCGTACCAAATTCCCATTCTTGTCCCTCATACCAGAAACGATCCGCTTTCCAAGTAACATAGACTGGACTTAAGTGTCCAGTATTTTCCATGTGGTCATAAAGTCGTACCCACTTATGGTGGTACTCCTATGAATCAGATGTCATTTGAGAGAGCTTTATTCTACTTGGGCGTTGGTAGAGCAGTAGAAACGCTTATCCCTTGCGAGATTTGTTGTAGGTTTGAAGCCCTTTGGTGACACCAAGAGGAGATAACTACACTGATTACCCCCTCCAGGACCTTCACCCTTTAGCCGAGAACAGAAGAAGTGGTTTACATACTTACAAATGTCATCCATTTCCAGAGGTCATTTTTTTGTTTCCCAGATCAGTCCATTGTCATTGATGGTGTTATTTAGATTCAGTTATCTGGTGGGGTCTTTTCTTTTTACTGAGATGCTGTTATGATTTAAATCCGAAATTAAACTCCGCTATGTTCAATAGATTTAGAATTGTTGTCAGTTTGTTAAATTATCTGAAGAATTTTTCCAATCATGGGCTGTGGCTTTAACCGTAGAAGGTGATGTATGTCATTACTGTGTCATTGGCTGCTGTCAAGTAGAAGCGCAGATTAGTTGTTTTCATTGTGGAGAAAGGGAGGGGTAGTGATTGATGTTTCCCTATACATATCCTAGTATGCAATCAAAATTATATTTGTTTTAGTACGCATTAATTATTGTCTATGTATAAAGGAAAAATTTTCTGTTTTCCATATCATGAGCACAAGGTACTGTAATTTTTATATCATTCATGAGTGACATCCAATTTATTTACCTCTCGGGCTCTAACAAACACTTTTTTGTGGTTTTTCAGGGAGATAAAGAGAACAAATTTTCAATCTTTGTACACTCTAGGCCTGGGTTCCTATTCAACAAGGCAACAACAAGATCAACCTATTTCCTAAGTCGTCAAGTTAATGACAGCATACAGGTTTGTTTTCTGCAATGTAATATTGGATTGGAGAGTTGCGTACTTCTTTTACTCTGAGGTGTTCGTAAGAGAACAATGTAAATCTCCTTCACTACAGAAGTATTACATATGTTTATGCTGATGCTTTCAAATAGTTGACATGGAAAAACCATCAACTGTTGGAAGCCAAAAGACTGTTATGTGTATGAAGACGATTTGGATCTTGCAGTAGTCAAGGCAGTCGAGTCAAATATTGCCTCGGCCCTCAACTATCAAGTGTTTTAGATAAAAATTGGAAATATTGCTTCACTTTCGTCACAGAAGCATACCTATATTTACTGAGTTTTTTCTTTCCAGGTAGATTGGGGAGAGGCAAGCATGCTTGAGGCAGAGCGTATTTTGCTGAAGCATGCATTGTCGGATCCTTTTAATGATCGATTTCTTTTTCTTTCAGACAGGTGGGGTTTAATCTCCTTAAAGTTGTTGGGAATTATCGTATCTCGTATTATACAAATATTTTAAACATCTTTCATGTTCATAAAGGTGGAACCACTGAGAGACAAAAAAAGAAGAAGAAGAAAGAAAGACAATGTTGAATATAAATATTTTATCTTTTTGAAGTAAAGCGGCATCAAGTATTTGTTGTGCCTCACTAGATTGTCCAGTAGAAGTTATTATCTTGGTACTCCTTTTATCAAGTCTTATTTTGGCTACATAAACTTGTTTCAGCTGCATGCCATTGTACAACTTCAGCTACACATATGACTATATTATGTCTACACCAACTAGTTTTGTGGACAGGTCAGTACCGCTTGTGTTGATCTCCCCATTGCAGATATAATAAGCACTCTGTGTTGATATCTTGCTACATAAGTTTCGTCTATTATCTTGGCACAGCTCTTTTGAGTTTGAGATTATTATTGTTACATGTCTTTGGATAGAACATTATAATGGTGCAAGACTCTGAATCCAAAGTTCTTATCCTTTGTCTCTAATTTTGATGGTGGAGCAGTTTTGCTGACACAAAAGAGGGCCGCTACAACCCAAAAATGCATCCCATGATTCCTGTTCATAACTGGAGGAAAGGATCCCAGGTTAGAGTTAAATTTTTATTTTGCTGCTTCTTGAACAATAGAAAACCAAGAAACGTTATCTATGGTTCAATGTTTACAAATTCTAGCGGTCTATTCACGTCTTTTGCATCTTCTTTTTCCAGTGGGTTGTTCTTACAAGAAAACATGCAGAGATTGTGGTGAAAGATGACACAGTATATCCTATGTTTCAATTGCATTGCAAGGCAAGTTGAATGCAATCATTGTCATTAAAGTACTTTATCGCTTGGAAATTGGAGTTCTCTTGTTGCACTGTGCATGCATTCTGTACTGATTGTGGAAGTAGAAACTTTTGTTTGATTGAATATTTCAGCATCAGAACCACGTTTTCCATAGGACTCCATCCCACCCATCTGGCTGGAACTTTTTACTTCTTGTCCTACTACGTTGTGAAAGATTCAGTTTGAAACTTGACATTAATGTCCTTAATGTTATCGTAGGAACAAGTGTGCGGGACTAAACTATAAGCATTCCAAGTTAAACGATTCGCTGCTGTGAATTCATTAAGGATCAGATGCTTGCCCAATTGCAGTGTGTTAATATCCTAAATCCGTAGGGTCCTGTTCCATCGATTGCAGTCTGCTCGTACTTGTTTAAAATATAGGATATATGACTAATAAGAGTAACTTCATTTCATAACACAGTTTTTGGAATTGTTTGTTTATTGAGGACCTATTTTTTTGCTGCTTAACTTGCTGACCTATTTTTGACGATTACACAGAGGAGGGCGCTACCTGAGTTCTGGCGAGATCGACCCCTTGTAAGTGTTTTTTTTTTGTTTCCTGTTTTCGTTTTCCATTTTCTTAAGGTCGTATATAGGCAATATGATGCTTTCAACACTCAAATCACAGAGGCCTATTTGTGCAATGAAATGTTTAAACATGTAAAGGCATCTTGGCTGTACGTTTTTGTGGTGATTGGTTTATTGTAGCATGGTCTTGAAGTGATAGCCGACATATCTAAATGGCAATTATAGTTTGAAATATCTTTAATAGATTGCGTTCCCGTTCTAGATTCTAAAACGTTTGGGCTATGTGCAGCCTGCTGATGCATCCAAGGAGCATAATTGTATACCAGATGAGCACTACGTCCAAACATTATTGGCGGTAAGTTGATCTTTCATTCAACTATGCTGACCCCCATTTTATGAGGAAAATAATTGAATAGCTAGTGTTCCCCAAGTCGGTAAAATCGATATGATTGGGGGCAAATTGGACTTTGGACAAAAAACTCTTCATGTGAAGTATATTTTTTCTCTAGGAGTATCTTTCACATCACAAATTTTCTTTGATACTTGGATGCTGTTTTCTCCAAACCTGTGTCAAACTAAGTTTTGCGCAAGCAGCTAAGTTGTTTCTTAGTCAATATAATTTGATATTGTGTTGGCCCAAATTGCAACATAAAATTGTCAGATTACTCGTTCTATCACCTGTTTTTGTGTTTCTGTGCTTTGACTTTCGGTACTTTGTAGTTCATCCGTGTGTTGATCCTTTTTCTTAGACAGACGATGATAATATTATATGATCTGTTTTTGGGTTGAAAGAGTTGATGTTTTGAAAAGGGGATCATAGTTTGGTCATTTTCGCTAGTAGCCAATGGTGGGTAATCTGTAGTTTGGTCATTTTCGAAATTATCATTAGTTTGGGGAAATTACACCCTTTTATTTGACGAGAAAATACAAAAAGCCTTTTGGTTTGGCCTAAACTGCAAATTGGACGGATTGTGTAACATACGTTTAAGCTGAGAAACTTATAATTATTATGTATGACGTGTATTGTGGTAGGAGTAGAGCGAAGTTGTCCTTTCAAGCTCCACTTTAACAGTTGCCATTTTTTGGCAGTTTTATTCTCATCACAGGGGTTGTGTGTTCCTTTTTATACCATGGCAGGTTATATGCCTTTGGGCCCCCAAGTTGGGGTAGTACGTATTATTGCGTTATAGTTTTTATGTTGGTTTTCTAAGCCTTTTCTTTGGAAATTCAGCAAGAAGGACTTGAAGGTGAGATCACACGGAGGACACTGACTCATACATCATGGGATCTTTCATCTGCCAAAGACCCTAAACGGAAGGGATGGCATCCCGTGACATATAAGTTAGCAGATGCTACACTCACATTGATCCAATCTATTAAGGTGTGTTGTATGCTTTTTCTTTGGTTATTGATTTTTTTTAGCGCCAAGAGTGTTGTCTTTCCTCAGCTGATAGCCTGATACCTTTGAGGAACTATACCTTTCACAGTCCTTCCCTTTCTCATGTTTGTGTTTGAAGACGTCTGCGCTTCAGTAGAGGTGTTTTGCTAAAAGCTCACGCTTGTGAGGAGATCATTACTTAGTTGATAGAAACTGCTACATGTGTACTTTTATTGGTTATCTTTGGAGAGGCCTCTTCCGGTAAATGAATTTGCTTTTACGTCCCCTTCAAGTTTCATGTTGAAATGTAAACCGAGATTAAAATTTAACATAAACACCTCAGCCCAACCTCCAGTGAACTGATTAACCTCGGGTTCCTTGATTTCATATTCTTGAAACCAGCGAGGGAGCCCCAGTGCTCTCAAACCATTCCCAAATAAACTAGAGATCAGAATGTTCATCAGTCCTAAACCCCTGTTATCTTCGACAAGAGCTTGTCCATTCTTCCCTGGATAACGTTAGCAAATTTTAAGGTCTTTAGAAGACTAAAGATAAGTTCTCCTCAATGGGAGGTATGATGGCCGAAATTTCGAATTTCAATTCATGGTGTTCTGAATTTGGTAGGACTGTAGCCAACTTATTTGAATTTTGTTGGATCAGTTCTCCTTTAGGTTCTTTAGTGAAAATCATCTAAATACTGGTGTATCCACATGTTTTGGTGCTGTGCAGGGTGTAGATAATATCTATTATGAGACAGAATACCGAAGAGAATGGTGCACTAGCAAGGGGAAACCCTCTCCATGCTTCCTTTTTGCTAGGAAGTTCACTAGACCAGCTGCTCTTCGGCTTCTTAATATAGTAAGTTTTTTACTCCTATATTTCTTCTCCATTCTTTCTAATTAAAAGAAGTTTCCAAAGACAATGGAAACTTGAGGATAGTTTTCATTATGCAGATTTCAATTTTTACCGGTACACCCAATAGCAGTTTTTTTAATTGGCTCTTCTTTGTTTTCTGTCAACAGTCTGCTCTGGGAGCTTCACGAATCGTGTAGAAACAACAAGTATATATCAATTCTGAAATTAAAATCAACTATAGCCTGCATAACTGTTACCAAGCGTGTAACCATTCCATGTAATTTGTGATGGAATAATAGAGGGGAAGGGAGCTGTAAAAAGGATAGGGGAGAAGAAATCGATGCTCATGTATGATGTATATTCTCTCTGTGTCTCTCTTTCCGGAGCAACTTCAAAAGGTCACGCTTTGGTTCCTCGCTCCATTTTCAAAGATGTTGGCTCTTCCATACACAGACGAGGTGTCTGCACCGGAACGTAACCAGAGACACTTCCGCAAAACTAACATTATTGGCATTCACTTGAACACTTTACGAGAGAAAGCGATTTTTGGAGCTTCGACTTAAGCCCTTTCGGGTCCCTTGTGTTCCCTTAAAAGAAGTTGCAAGAACATTGTCCGTATGATCAATAAGGAGGGAGATGTTGTACCTAGTATAATCGAAGAGCTTTTCTAGTGTTTTTACTTATACATACCAAGTAACTGTACTTCCCATTTTCCTCTCTCTCAATTTTAAGTTTCACACGTTCGATTCAAGGATTTCCAGTTTTTTCTTACTAATTTGTATGTAATATGCCATTTGATTGATTGTTGAAGAATGAAAATTTATAATTTGTAGCAGAATTTGAAACTATTGGAGTATTTTATAACTATAAATATTGCAAACATGCCCGAGAAGCACCATACACCAAACCAGCCCGAGAAACTATAATATGCAAATAAGTCTAGAAGAGGTCGTCAAATCTATGTTTTTCATTCCCAAAATTGTGAAAACAAGAAGTTTGCTTTTCATTCACTCAAAAGGTAATTCTACTTGCACACACCACCTTAGAGCATCTTTATCACACTTAACAAATTGGTTGAAAGTTAAATTTGATGAGTGAAATGTAACAAAATCCTCCAAAATCAGACTTAACAAATATTTTATAAATTTACAAAATGTGTAGCTTTGCTACAGTGACTACTCAAGTTTGAGTAGTCACTGTTCATGCAACAAAACTCCCATTTCCATCTTCACATGCCAGCTGCACGGGAAAGAGAGAGGGGCGGTACAATTGTCAATTGTCAGTTTGAAAGGGGGGGGGGGGGGGGGGCGGGGCGGTACAATTGTCAATTTTTGAGGGGCGAATTTTTTTTTTTTAAGACTTGAGGAGAATAGTTTAATATAGTAAAATTTAGATAGAGAGTCTGATTTTGGAAATTTTTGGATAGTGAGTTGCTAAATTTATAAAAGGTGTTTTTGAAGTTAAATTTGGTGTAAAATTTGGTGCTCCTGATAAGGATGCCCTAATAAGGTGAATAATGAGTTTCGCTATACACTTTGACAATTGAAATTGTTAAATTTATAGGTTTTGGCATGAACATTATCATTCACGCTATCTTTGATAAATAGCGAAAAATTAGATTAATCAAACATTTATAGCCATCTTAAAACTTTGCATTTTCCTCGGGAGAGATGGATTGTTAAACCTCTTTCTGTTAACCAACTAATGTGAATCAAACACTCATTGACATTTTATCAATCTAAGTTCTTGCATGAATAATTTAGACATTTAGAATACAATATGAATGACTCAGATCATCAAAATGCATTGTGGGACCTTGCGTAACTGAACGGTATACATTTGAATGATGTGTTTGAAATTGTGTGTACGTGGGCAAAACTCTCAAACTCAAAAGGTAAAAATTAAAAACCCATGCCAAACAAGCCCCATATACCGTGGGCCATTTGGGCCTAATCCGAACATAATCCGGATATGCCCACAGGAAACCTGCAAGAAACAGATTTCGTGAACCAACACGTCGTCGTTTTGATGCTGTCACCATCTTGAAGAAACCAGAAGTCTTTTCTTTCGGATCGGTTTCTTCCAGCAAACACATTTGTAACCAAATTGAAGATAAATCCCCAAATATCCTCTCTCCTCTCTCTCCTCTCTCTCTCTCTCTCTCTCTCTGGAATTGTATCGATATACTGTATAATCTGTATACGTCTGGAAATTTATACGGACTGCGTAGGGACACAATCCAGAATCGGAAGCTCCATGAATACGTCGCAGTTCATGGACAAACAGATCATGGATCTATCGAATTCGCAGAACAACAACAACAACGATATCATCGATCTGATGAACCCTCCTCAAGAAGACCTCATCGGGAACAAGGAAGAGATCGTGCCCAGCTATGATTTTCAGCCAATCCGCCATCCAACCGTGTCGTCGCAGCAGCAGTCGAATCTCGATTTGAGTAGTGGTATAGGTGGAACTAGGGTTTGGAATTCAGCCGACTCCAAGACCAATACTACTGGTATTCCTGGCAGAGTAAGATCTCTCTCTCCCCCCCATATGTGTGTGTACGAGACGCCGGGCACAAGTAATAGTACTGATTAATTTTGCTTTTAGTTTTCATGATTTTCATGGCTGTTACGTATGACTGAACCAAATTGCTATGACAACTTAGGTATTAATCAATTGTCTAGAAAAAAGGACTTTACTGGAAGGATTGTGCATGTTCTTTGGTAATAGTGGCGAGAGTTTTTGGAATCATTGTGTTGAGGGATTGCTGGGTTGTACTCTATTTTTTGGGGATAAGTGATGGAAATTAGAAACATGGCAATAGGGGCGTAGTTTGTGTATACGGAGAGAAATGATGGAATTCAGATTAGATAACGTGAATGTCCAACACTTCAACAATGAACTTGTTAATTGAGCGCTGCTGAGTGAACTATTTTTCTTGGTATCCATGCGGATTTGGTTTTAGAGAATCTCTCATACTAGTCATTGAGATCAAAAAATGAAAAAGATGGGAGATGGAACGAGGGGAACTTCCTCTAGTTCATGTGAGAGCACCACCCATGCCGTATCAGCCTTCCAAACGACCAAACCCTAAGCAAACATTTCTTTGGTGGCTGAATACACTATGTTTTGGTAGCCATGTGGGTTTGCGTTTAGAAAACCTCTCCTATTTGCAGAGATAAAAAGCTGATCAAGACGGGGCATGGAAGGAGGGAATTTTCACTAGTCCGTGTGAAAACACCAACCATGCCATATGATATCAGTCTTCCAAACCCTAAGCAAATATTGCCTGCCCATTCCCTTCGTCTCCTCATTCAAAGTTCAAACCTTAGTTGTGCGAAGCGTGAGTGGATGCGGTGTGGGAGTGGAAGGTTGTAGAGGAACCAAGGTTAGGAGTAGCTACAAAATCCTCCTCTGGCCCACGAAAAGCTAATGACCTGCGAAGGATAGGTTCATCTTCCCACGACCCTTCCCTTAGCCTTGCAAAGATTCGGTCCTGCCCCCCTTTGGGTCAAATGCAAGCCATTAAGGCCTCAAATGCTCTGGTGTTCAGCAAAATGTTTTGCCAAAATTGCATTTATGCATAAGCACGATAAAAAGGTATTTGGCAAGAATGTCATGCTTATAATATTTTGAGATAGTCATATTGAATGGTAATTATACCCCATGAGTCAGGTGGTTGCGTGCCTGAGAAGTGAGAATTGATTACAGAGAATCCAATTAGTTGCTAAATTGGAGGAAATATAACTCATGTGAACAGGGTGATTTATGTAGTCTTGGGGTGGATGAACTTTCTTTTGGTTATGGTTGTCACACTGATAGTCAACCACATTATGCTTTCGGGATGATTATCTATCTTTTTATTCATTTTTTTAGAATAGCACGTGATGTGGTGCTTCCTGATCTATGCAGAATTACAGTTCTCTCAACTCCATTGAACCTGCAACTGTTATTTTAGAGAAGGATCATGATGTTAATAATGTATCCTTAGTGTCCGCGATTGATCAAACCATGAAGAAACATGCTGATAGTATACTACATGCATTGGAAGGTGTTAGTGCACGATTATCTCAGCTGGAGAGCAGGACTCGCCACCTTGAGAATACAATGGATGATATGAAGATATCTTCTGGGAGCAATCATGGAAGTACTGATGGTCAGCTGCGGCACCTGGAAAATGTTCTCAAAGAGGTATTTTGCTCTACAATGCACAAGCTTTTATTCAAATGTTTCTACTGGATGGAGTTCTAGACCAATACTTGGAAGTGGATCTAATTTGGCTGTGGCTCGAGTTCAATGTTGCTCCGTTAAAATGCAAATTGAATATTCTTTGCTGAATTCAATAGATGCTGCTTTTGAAAACTTAGGATGTGATGGCTGTGCTATCCTTCGTGACTTGATATGATGCATGACCATAGTAGCAGTGCTCATGTGCGTTTAGAGCTTGTTTCAATCCCTCTTTCGATTGTTTAGAGCTTGTTTCAAGGGTCTTATGGGTAATTTTTGGATTGCCATGATTAATTTTTTATGTTCTTAACTGAATTTTGATTGCTCAATTTTGTGAAGAATCTACAGGTGGTGTTATGTTCTTGAATTCTAGGGCTTTTGATTGCTTTTGAATCGATGTATTGGTTGGTTGTTAAATGTAGATCATCTGTCGGGCCTATAACCATGGTCTAAAAACAACAGTGTGCGTCACTGCGTCATGGTGGAAAAATATTTTCAAGGTTATGATTAACAATTTTAAATTCTTGGATCTGCCACTACCTGTAGGTACAAGAAGGTGTTCAGGTTATCAGGGATAAGCAAGATAGGGTAGAAGGTCAGCTTCACCTTCTGCAAATGTCCAAGATAGAGCGCCAGCCAGAAACTCAACAAAACACTGCCCGACCAGATAATTTGCATCAGGTGCCACCTCCCCCTCAGCAGTTTCACCAACCACCTCCTCCAGGAATTATACAACCGCCTTCCACACACTCTCTACCCAATGCTCCTCCAACAGCTTCGCAACAGAATCTGCCGCCCCCAGTTCAACTTCCACACCAGTACCCTCCTAACCAGATTAGCTCTGTGCCTCAGAGAGAGCCTTACTTCCCCCCTCCGCCTGGTCAAACACAAGAAGCCCCAAATCAGCAATACCAGCAACCCCCTCCTCCTCCTCAGCAGTTGCCGCCTCCTCTTCCGGCAGCACCACAGCAACCATATCAGCCACCGCCACCTCCCCCACAGTACAATCAGCCACCACCCCCGCCACCTCAGCAGCACCCTTCTCTGTCAGCAGTTAATCCTCCACAACCCCAACTTTCATTAGGGCACCATCTTGAAGAACCACCTTATCCTCCCCCACAGAACTACCCAACAAGCCTCCACCAACCTCCTCCTCATCCACCCAGTGGGACCCAACAATATTATGGGGCTCCACCTCAAATGTATGAGCCACCGTCTAGTAGACCAAATTCAGGGTTTTCTACTTCCTACGGCCTGGGCCCTGCATCCAGTGCCAATGAACCGTATTCTTACAGTGGGTCCCCTTCTCAGTACGGTGGTGGCTCTATGAAACAACATTTGTCTTCTTCGGCACCCCAAGGTGGTGGGAACGTTTACCCCCAGCTCCCCACCGCTCGTGTATTACCTCAGACACTACCCACTGCTACTGGGGTGGGTGGTGGTGGTTCCGGTTCAGGTGGATCTGGTAACAGGGTTCCTATTGATGATGTGGTTGACAAGTTATCGACAATGGGATTCACGAGAGACCAAGTGAGAGCCACGGTTAGGAAGCTGACGGAGAATGGACAGTCTGTCGATTTGAATGTGGTGTTGGACAAGTTGATGAATGAGGGTGAAGGCCAGCCCCAGAGAGGTTGGTTTGGCCGTTAATTCTGTTTCTGATCTTGGTTGTGTATAGAAAGTCTTGGGTTCTTTGTTTTGGTTTAACTTCTGCCAACGGTTCGTATGCTTGGAGATTTGGGTTGTGTCCCTTGGATTGCTTTCTTTAATTTCATTTTTTTTGTTTCATGGTGGAAGGGTCATATATTGTTTTCGCCTCTGTACTTGTGGGTGTATGTTATTTGAGGAGGCTTTTATAACACTTTGAAGATGGATATTATTAACACAATTCATGTGGAAGAAAACTGGAATAGACTTCTTGCCAATGGCTTGAAGCACCGAAAGTGATTATTAAGTGACTATTGTTCTACCTTCAACTCTGGATTGGAGGCTTTCAGAGAGTTTCAAACTTAATGGCCCCTAGCCCTCGTCTTGTGAACTGGTATGGTTTTTTACTACATGCTATGAAGAAAGAAGTGTGATGGTAATTATTTGGTAACTCTATGCTAAGAGATGCATGGTTTTTTGTGCTACGTAAGCAATGCCAATTTTCATGCACACTTTTTATCTTTTAGTTTTGCCATTTTCATTTTTCTTATATATTCAGACATTCGAGTAAGACGACGAGGTTTGAGGAGAGATCAAATTTTATGTTGCAATGAATGTATTTGTCAGGTAACGGAAACATCCATTGCATCTTGAAGTTTGATCTCTCTTGTCACATTAAGTGGTTCGTCTCTTTCAAACCACGACTAACAATCACTAGAGCAAACCAATTATCCTTAGCAAGTCGTAGTCACATTACCTTGGGTTTGTCATTGGTTCATTTCCACCAATTGGCTCCATACGGATTTTTATATTTTGTTAAAAGGCGCCAAGCAAAAAAAAAAAAACGAAATATTTTGTTATTAAAGGTTCAAGGTACTAAGTTATTTTCCTTCCACAGGCAAAAATTGTAGAACGGGGATAGCCGAATTCAGTGTTTGTCTCTCTATATTTTTTTTTTGAACTGGGTGTTTGTCTCTATTAGTTCATAGTTTTTCTTGCTTTCGATTGGTTGAGTTAGGTATTAAGTACAAATAATGTCGTTGTCCTTTCTTTTACAAAGGACATGCATGGATTTTCCTTTGACATAGATTTGAGATGCATGTAGAGTCTACAATAGATTATATTCGATTAATCCCAATATTTTATTTTTAGAGCCATATGAGTGAACCATTGAAGGAAAAAAAAATCAATTTGATCAAATCACTTAAACATCTCATTATATCACATTATTATCTCTCTGTCCATTTTTACCTAAGAATCTTGATAAGGGAGATACGTAGCGATGTCCAATAAGCTAAGTTAAATTAAAAGCATCAAAATGGATAGTTTCAATTAATAGAATATCATATAAAAAAAAAGGAATAGTAGAAAAGGATCCATGGCAATGCCGGTGATGGAAGATGGCACCTTGTTTTGGTTTGAGGTTTGGGTTGTGGGTTTTGAGTAGGGAGAGAAATGAAAGTAATAATTAGAAATTAGGGGTAATGATTAGAGAGAGATGAGAATAACAATTAAAAATAGAGGTAATGATAGGAAAGAAATAGGTATAATGATTGAGTAATAATTTAGAAACCGGATCTAAAATTTTATACATATTAAATGTTTTATGTTAAATTCTTATGAGATATACATATATACTATAGGTTCACGAGTCTAGTCGGGCTGAATACTGTCAGGTTCAGGTTTAGCTCATTTATTAAACGAGCCTAAAATTGAGACCTAGGTTCAGTTCGTTTAGTATTTGAATCAAACTTGAATGAGCCTTTATCGAGTTGGGTCTCGAACAGGTTACGAACGACTCGGTTCATTTACAGTCCTACCAACGTACGGAAGCACAACAAGAGAGAGCAAATTAGAAAGATATCTTTGTAATTTGAGACAACTTAGGGATTTTAATGCAATTCAAAGTTTCCACTTCCAATAGATTCATTACTCTTTTGGGCTTCTCATCCCTTTAGAGCAAGTCCAATGCTCTTGGATAAGTGGTTCTATAAAAAAATATTATAGAACCAATTTTAGAAGCAGGGCCTCCGATGGGGAGTCAAAATTGGTTGGAAAATGAAACAAATGGATAGTTGGTTCTATATGGAAAGGTCCTTCTATTGTCAGCTCACTCTATTATCAGTATACTGGGTTGATAGGCAAGAAGAACACACACACAAGAAAAAGACCCCGATGTACTTTTCACTTTTCTATACACTTCCACGCATTACTATACACTTTTTACACATTTGAATACACTTTTCAAACCATAATGACAGCCCAATGGGCTGATTTTAGAATTCTCCTATTTGGAATCCTTAACCGCTCATAATCCCCCGGAAAAAAAAAAATAGCTCATAATCCCAACTAAAAACTACCAAAAAATGAACGTCAGACGATACCAGAAAATGGCCAGAAATTGAAAAGACATCAGAATTTGGAAACTAGACTAGTGCATCTACAAATCTCGCCGGAATAAACTCGACAGTAACAATTGTTGGTGAGGATGGATTCGATTTGTGGGTGATGTTGTTGGAAAATGGTTTGATCTGTGGGTAGGTGTTTGTTGTGCAAATCAAAGGAGGTGTGTGTGTATCGCAGAGAGAGAGAGAGACAGAGGCAACAACGGTCGGTAGGGGTGTACAAGAAAACCGAAAAAATCGGTAAATCGGACCGACTAGACCAAATCGATCTATTTGGGTTGGTTATAGGTTAAGTGGACTGGTTCTGGTTCTAAAAAAATAAGAACCTTACATTATGGTTTGGTCCTTGGTTTTATAATTGCAAACCATGGGTCAAACCGAACCGGATCGTTTAATATAGCTACTACTATTTCCTATTGTGATTTTTTTTTATCACAATATTGTAAGTAGTTGTTTTAGTTATTTTGTTGGGGCACTTAAATAATCATCCTCTAACACACTTGGTTTTACAAAATCATCCCGCCCCTTTTTTGGAATTATGTTTCCATCCCGTAATTCAAATAATCCCAATTATGCGTGTGTGTGTGTGTGTGTAAAGAGGAGCAGGGAAATTAGGATGAATTTTAGGATGATTTCATAATTTGTCGGTCCCATACTGTAGTTTTAAGGATTCAAAATCCCATAAATTATGTTCCACACGTTTGAGGAATTGAAACTGAAAAATCCTCCCAATAGCTTTCGTTGTCATCCAATTCGGCAACGACCGTCACACTGTCCTACACCCATTGACGTTAGCCCCATCTCGAGCCGCACCACCACCCACTGCCGGCAACCTGCAGCTGTGAATCTCAAGCCGCACCACCACCCATCCACATCAGCCCCTCTCTAGTCGCTCTCTGTTTGAATCTCGAGCCACCGCGACGACAACCACCATCATTATCATCGTCTCAATCGTTATACAACCACCACATCCCTCGGAATCGTCCCGCGATTGTCTCAGAATTGTCTCACCCAACATCATCCAACACCATCGATCATCACCATCCTCAGTGGTCGTTGGCCACAGTCCTTTTTATTTATTTATTGAGATGAGAAAGGCAAGGAACTAATCAATTTGTGAGGTGGGTTTCAGAACAAATGGTGATTGAAATTTGTTCGGTGGGTTTCAGATCAAGTGACGATTGGTTATTTTTACCATGTTAAAAGTCGTTAAGTTTTTTTTTTTTTTTACCATAAACACTATGAACTTTGTTAGTTCATATTTTAACATTTGTTATGGTTTGATCTTGGTGTTTCTTGTCCTAAACCACTCCATATTATGTTCTTCTTCTTCCTATTCTCTCTTTGAATTTATTATTATTAATTTACCAAGTTTAGTCTATTGAGTTTAATATTTTTACCATAATCATTGAAATAAGATGTTGGAATGTATTTTACCATGACCCAATATTTCTAGTTAACTAATTGTTTCAAATTTACCATATTTATTGTTATAAGTCTAATTTTTACGATGATTATTGGAGAATATTATGGTCATATTTTTCACCATGATCCAAGTTGTTAAATCAACAAATATTATAATGTTTATTGTTAAACCAATAAGCTTGGAATATGTTGTGGACAAATTTCTATCATGAGCACTAGACCTAATTAGTTACCACGTTTACTGGTGTGCAACTATTTTTTTTACCACAATTTTGTGATACTTTTTTACCATGATTTGTGTTTTAAAAGGATATTATATTTATCACGTTTTTTTTACTAGTTATAAGTTTATCACGTTTTCTTATTAAATTTTACCCTGTTTCTTTTGTTTTTATCATGTTTTTTTTTTTATCAGAACCTTATGTGACAAGGAATATGTGCAAGGAGAACGTACATACTCCATATCTATATAGATAAGACTTCCAACATAGATAAGGAGTATGTACAAGGAGAACGTACATACTTCATATCTATATAGGCCCGCGCAACGACTATATTATCCAGGCATTTTTACCATGAACGTAGTAAGGCTTCCTTGTTTACCATGGTTTTTGACATTTTTTTACCATGATTGAAGATATTAATTCAATAATTATTAACATGTTTACAGGTCATTAAGTATTTTTTACCATAAAATTGGGATTTTTTTTTATATTTTGGAAATAATATCATCCCCTAATTTTGAATCTACACCATTTTGAAAATTCCTTGATTTTAGGTAAGTGAATCATACACCTCCCAAATCTACACAATTTTGAAAATTCCTTGATTTTAGGTAAGTGAATCATACACCTCCCATTTCAAAACTTCCTTAATTTTACCATGACTATTTTTACCACAAAAAGTTGTGCAATGTATATAAATATTTAATTATTCACCATGTTAAAATTGACTATTTATGACTTTGCCATAATCAGTGATGTGCTAACGGATTTTACCATAATAGTTAAGTCATAGTTTACCATATTCAGTGGCATGCTAACATATTTTACCATATTGGTTGAGTCAATTTACCATGCTTAAATTGACTATTTATGACTTTGCTATATTCAGTGGTGTGTTAATAGATTTTACCATATGAGTTGAGCAATGGGTTATATAATGAATGGAATTTGTCGATGAAATTTAAGGTAATATGATCATCGCATCGATTTGAATTTTCTTACTTTTCAAACAATCCCTTATTTTGCGTAATACTCAGTTGAGTTACATTTGGGATTAAAATCATCCCACTCAATTTTGAATCCTCTCACCATTTCAAAAATTCCTTCATTTTAGGCAACAAAATCATCCCCACTCATTTTGGAATCCCCCACAATTTCAATTATAGCATAATTATTGGCAATCCAAATTCCTAAAAATAAGGCCCAAATTTGTTTTGTTGTATTGTGTATATTATACTCATATGTCAAATTAAGGGTAATAATGGTAAATCATACATAAAGAAGATGAAAACATAACCCTGAAAAGTAGACAGGATGAAAACTTACGTGATGTCCAAAAAAAGGATGATTATTTAATTACTTTTATATTGTTGGCTTTTTGATCAATGGGATGGTTGATGGTGATATTTTGTGGACAAATTCTATTTTTAACGTTAATGAAATTGTTGCCATTGTTATGTGGTTTATTTTGTTAGTAATGGTATACGTTATTCTTTTTTTTTTTTTTTTGCCATTTGTAGATGATAACATGGTTTATGTAACGACTCGCCCCCGCCTTGCACAATATTGTCCGCTCAAGCTCCAGGGTGAGAACGCTTAATTGTGAAGTACTAATGAGCTTTGATGCCCGCACGGCTTTAAAAGGCCTTGTGCAAGTTAAGGCATTATCTAATCTCTTATATCATAGAACTGCGTTGCATCCAGGTGGGTCATGGGTTATCACATTCTCCCCACCTTATGATGCAACGTCCTCGTTGCATATTGGCCTAGCAACCTTCCCCTGGGAGGCCGGGAGGTATAGCATTTAGTTGTGCATAGCACTTTGTTCCCACTCCAAGACTCAAGGGGTGGCTCCTACCCCGTAGTCTGAGGTTGTGCTCTGATACCAACTGTAACAACCCGCCCCCACCTTGCACAATATGGTCTGCTTTGGCCACCCAAGCTCCATGGACTTCCCAGTAGGTCATCCATCCCTAGATTGCTCCAGGGTGAGCACGCTTAACCGTAAAGTACCAACGAGTTTTGACGCCTGCACGACTTTAAAAGGCATTGTGCAAGCTAGGGCATGATCTAATCTCTTGTATCATAGAACTCTGTTGCATCCAGGTGGGTCATGGGTTATCACAATTTAGAATTGGAAACCAAACCAAACCAAACCAAACCGGACCAGTCTGATGGTTTGGTTCTAGTTCGGTTCTACATGTGTAATGGTCTAGTTATGGGTTATTAATTCTTTGGAACCGTTAAATGTGGTTTGGTTTTTGAATTTCTACAAAACCAGTCCAATCCAAACCATGTACACCCCTAGCGGTCGGTGAAGAGAGATGGGCTACTTGGATGGGTTTTGTTGATGGTAGGAGAGAGATGGATGGGTTTTGTTGATGGTAGGGGAGAGAGAGAGAGAGGCTGGAATGAATTGAGGATGAGTCCAGATCTGGTAAAAAAGGAAGAAAAAAAAAAGTAGTATAACTTATGAAATGCTTTTTTTTTTTTTTTTGTCTGTAAATATGCATTAGTTGAGGAAGGAGGTTGAAAAAATAATTGAAAATGGTTGTTGAAAGATTAGTTGAGAACATGTGTTAAAAATGACGTAGATAGTTGCATTGAGATTGAGAAAGTAGGAAAGACTGAGGTGGCGGGAAAAATTAGTTAAAGTTGGAACTATCTGGTTCTGAAATAGAACCAACAACAGGAGACAGTTCCATAATTTGACCCAAAAGAACTTTTTGGTGCCAAATAATGAAAGTGGGTATACTCAATTTTCATCTAGCATTGGACTTGCTCCTAGGGATATAAAAAATTTGTCAAATCAAATGGACCGTGCAAATCAAGTCAAATAAGTTAATTGTGGTCAATGTTTAGATGCGCTTTGTGGTCGATGTTTTAATTGTGATCCGGATGAAATGCAAATCATCAATTGTGAGAGGAATGGCTCGAATGCCACACTAAATTCTGTGTGCCCCTGCACAAGAAGATTCTTGAATCTATTATGCGTTGCATTTAGTATTGAAATACTAAATAGCTTGGTTTTCGATTCAAACAATTCATGTACCGACAAAATTGAACCCGCCAATTTTCTTATGGTACTTTTACAATAACTAGTGTAGAGTGTAGCGCAGCAGAACAAACACGTAATAATACATCTTTACACTTCTCTTACTCACATACAATTACAATTAACTGCTCGCCCACACGGGATAATCTCACTCACACCACTCTAGGTGAGCTCTAACTCTTGACACTCTCTGCGTGTACTGTCTCAAGTACACTCTCTTAGCATATCTCAAGATGTGCTCTCACATGCACACTTATACGTGCACTCTTAGTGTGCTCTCATGTGCCCTCTCCTAGGTGCACTCTTAGGGTGACCTCTCACGTGTACTCTCTTAGGTGCACTCCGTGTGAGTTTTCTTGTGAGCATCACCAAATGATCTCATCCTTCCATTATATAGCGTTCCACCTCCTCAATGGACGGCTAAGATCATTCTTATTAGGCTCTCATTCTTATTAGGCTCTCATTCTTCTTCTAGAATCCTTCTACCAAATATCTTTCCTTCCTCGTGCTAGTACATAGTTGAATCTTACACAATCTTCTAGATTATTTCGGAATCCTTTGAAACTCTATAGGTTCCTCCACTCCTACTACTTTTCAGAAATATCTAAAACATTTGAGACCATTTTAGATTTATCTAGATCATTCTTCGACTTTCTAAAGAGTTCTCCACTATTTCAGAATTCTCTAGAACACTCTTGAGTCTTTCAGACTAGTTTAGAATTCCCTAGCCTATTATGGAGGATTATAGATCCGTAGAGAGTCAGATGTCGACTCTCAACATGTGGTACATGCTATATTTGTTCTCCTTCATACGCTTGAATGATTCTTTTATCTTTACTGGTTAATCCTCACTCATAAATACGATTATAGGTAGTATTAATTTTTCTCAACCCTTTTAGCGTTACTATAACTTTTCACGATCCATATAAATTAAACATTTTTGTTATTGCATTTATATTTCACATTGAGGCCAAACCAATCGCACCTAACCAAACAAAACCAAATTACTCAATGCATAACGGATTTTGTTTTTTTCGATGAAAGAGAGAGAAATTTCATTAAAAATGTTTAGTTAACAGGTTTTGTTTAGTTATTACTATTACTCCAATATTTGGTGGTCATAGAATTACAAAATCGATGCAATTGGTTGGATGTAAATAAAATGTTTTAGAAGCCGACCAAATCAAACCCATTTTTTCCCGGGGGGTCAAGTATGTAATTTCAGGAACATAATTGGAAATTGTTTTCTAATTTTATTGATAGCTACTATATCGACTGCGAATAGTTTCGACAATTTTTGCAAAACAAAAATGAGGGGTTTCTGTTTGCTGCTATTGGGCATGTCGGATGCTTCTGTAAACCCCCCCTCTGAGCTGTTTTAGAGAGAGAAAGTGAGTTTTTAGACAGAGAATCAGATACACATTTCAGAGAAGAGAAAGGAACAATACACACACATACGAACGGTGAAAAAGTACGATGCCGAACCGGACTATATAGTGAGAAATTGAAACCCTAAGGAATCGCAAATCCGTGGAACAAGGTTGGTCTCTTTGTCTTCTTATTAGTTTTCGATATTGAAGTTATGTATAGGATGTATGTTTGTGTCGTGTTGATGGCCATAATTTCTTGTGCGATTTGAGTTGTGTGCGTTCGATTTTGATGATGTTTTTCGATTTCTCTTCGGTTTTGGTTTGGGAATTGTTACCTTGTTTTCGAGAGTGGACGGTGTCGGTTTTCGTTTTTTCTTTTCGTGTCAATTGTTGGTTTGATCGAGAATTAGGATATTTAAGCAGTTCAAAGTTTCATTTGTTTTATTTTGGGTGATGAGAGTTCTCTTTTGTTTCTTGCATAACGAGTCAAGAATGTCCAAATGTTGTTATGAAGTTAAAGATGTGTTTCTGTAATGTCATAGTTATTGGGTCATTCTGGTTTAATGAATTTCACTAGTTATTACGTATGTGGATTGCTCAATGAATCATGGGTTATGTGTGCAAAGGTTGTTTTAGATGCGGGAGGATGTGGAATCAACTCAAGCACAGTTAGGCGGATAGGTAGGTAGCTGAAAGTTCGGTGTCATTTGATGTTTGAGCGAGATAGCACCCAAGTCACATAATCATTCAGTAGGATGCTCTGGTCCCACTCTCAATAGTCGGTCTCCCAAATTTTATTTTTTTGGGATGTTTTTGAAAGAAGCTTTTATGCGCACGTGCATTATGTGGCTTAGGATAACTGATGTAGTTCAGAACTTCTTACCATAAGAGTTACATTTCTTTTCCCTTTCAAAAAGGAAAATTAATTTGCATCACCCAGCCAGGAAATGTTGCAATTTTATTACAATAATAAGGATTTGGCTAAATTAGGGGTAAGATATCGTGCTCAGTCAAATCAGATAAGATATATTACTTGAATGCCATCTGTTTTTCCTTTGAAAGCCACATTGTAAGTTCTTAATAAGGACCATTTGAACTGGCTAAATGTGAGGTGATTGGAGATTCACACTTGATCTTGATATTCAAATCATGCATATCATTTGTGGTGAGTTTGGTGAAGTGTGCAGCTGTCACAATTAAATTCGAGTTGGCAGACTAGAAACTCTGGTTTGACCCAGAAGAGGTGTTCTATTACTCTTAATTGGTAGAGTAACTCCCCACTTATCCAAAACGAAGAAATAGTAGATTAACTCCCCCAGGAGATTCTCATAGAAAAAGGTCGCATGCCACTATCTGCTGCCTGACTGCTGAAGCCATGAATCACTATCTTGACTTCTATGAGCTGCCGAGCTGCATGAGGGCGGAAACTGCTTGGGCGTCCTCCGACAAAGGCTGAGTGTCTAGAAACTTAAGTCTATATGAATTATTCGGCATTTAAACACGCCAATGGACGTAAAAGTTTTAAACGATATAAAACTCAAGTTCAAGTGTAAGAAAGATTATAACTCAATTAAGAATTTGCCACTTAATACTAAGTTGCATGAAACAGGAGTGGGGATGGGGGCGGGAGCGGGGTTATGCTGAAGCTTTCTAGGTTGGGAGCTGCAGGGGAGTATTTAAGGAATAATGTATATGAGAATAAACTTATATGTTTATATTTATCGTACATATGTCTGTATACAAACATTTTATATATTAACATGAGTGAAATGACATCCCAATAGATTTTTTTATGCCAAATTATAAGGACTAAACACATAGATAAGTAATAGAATACAAGATGAGAAAGAGAGAGTCCTAAATCTTTCTTCTTTTTTCTTTTGCTCTTCTTTGCATATATTTGGAAAGCTCCTATTTAGTAGCAGGTTCCCGTTTGGATGGGAGCGAGCTCTGGTCTCGGGAGCGCGGATTCGAGCTCCCATCTAGGGAGCGCACCCATTTTAAAAGGATCTTGCTACTACTGATTGGCAATTATTAGGTGAGACTCTTGGTCCTTCTGTTTTCCGATGACGATGAACATCCAATACGTGCAACATAGACTAAAATTGTTTACTTCTTGACAATTCTTGTTCATCAAGTAGTGTGTTGCGTTGTAAGTTTATATCCATTGAAAGATATCCCGGTCAAGGGTGGGAGGACTCCTTGTTTCCAGTTTTCGATTGAACTAAGTTTGATTAACTTTGCATTTATTTGTTTTCGGTGGTTGAAGTATTATTTGCAACATTGGGAGGTTTAAACTTTTATGCTAAGAAATTCCAGATACGTACAGGTAAAGGTGATACAGCCATGTATTAGCTGATCTTTGACATTAATATCCAATATGTAGGTAAAGATTGGTATGGTAGGTCTAAAATCCTGTTACATAACGGCTTATATTTAGAATAATACTGTGCAAGTAATGTTGCCTACATTAAATAAAGAACACTGATTTCTATATCAATGCCATAAATGTCAAATCTAGTTTGCCTAGCATTATGCTTGTCAGAAAAAATGTTGTTTCACTTTTTGACATACCATCTTGGTATCTCACGGTTCTCACCTATGTATCACCTTCATATTTTTCCCCCTCAAGAGGTTCTGAATCAAATTATATTATCATAAACAATGCAAGTAAATTACTAGTTTGATGTACATTCTTTTCATGGAAAATAAAGGGTTAAGTATTTCTTCCATCATTGATGTAACTTTGAAATTTTAAGTAGTTAAGTATTTCAAAAAATTCTCTTTCCATTCAATTTTACAAATGCACAAATTAAGGAAGTGCTAAATAAGGGTCACTAGGGCGTGGCACAATGGTTGGAGTTGGACCTCAAGTGGTTGCGTGAACTGTACCCAAAGGGCCAGAGCTTGGGGTGCTTTCAAATCCCTGTTGCTGCTCAAGCCCTGAAATTAAGCCCGTGTATTGTGGGGGCCGGTTCATGGGGAGGGGTTCCTTCAAAACGTGCTAAAATAAAGTGCACATTGGTCATTAGCTAATTTTGGTTGTTCCAACTGTAAGGGAACAAAACATTGTTTACGAATATGCATACATAGATTGTGTCTTTAATTTTGTTGTTGTGCCTATATTTATGCAGTTGTCTTGCAAGTTCCCAGTGTTGTCCGACTTAAACATTTCATTTTCCGTAAAGTTTCACCTTTACTAGTTAATTCTCCATTTCTGCCCATAGCTTGGCTCTCCTTTGTGGTAGAAAACTTAAAGATGACATGGTGTTGGATTTAAAGCACAGAAAAGAAGATTCTTTACTCCTTTTACTCCTGTCTTTCTCCGTGGAGGGGCAAAAGGAAAGCAGATGGGAGGGATCGTATGGTTCTCTCTCTTTCCTTAAATGGCTTTGAAGAGTTAAGAAGCATATTTTCAATATGTGCTTTGCCTATTCTTATTATAAGAATATATGTTTGGTGTTCTTAGTTCGCTTTAAAGTGAAAATATAGAAGGGTCTAGCACATGATTTGTACTGAACATGTGCTGTTATTTTTGCAGCAGTTGTCATATGTGTCTATATCTTTATCTGCTATTGAATATGATAGGTATTTTATTGTTAAATTGGGGAACCGTGGATTCTAAGATGCTAGAGGCTGGGCACACGCGATGCATGTGCAAGTTGATTTTGGTTATAATATGCACAAACAGATTTATTTGTAGATCTTTTCTAATGTTGTATTGTTCTCTTGTGACAAATAAGAAACAATAAAAATATAAAATAAATCTCGCACTAAGCACAGTATATCAAGTGCAATAACAATAAAAGACTGCATTGTGATAAATTCCATGTAATAAATCAATACAATGATATAAATATACCAATTAACTAAATATGGTGTAGTACTATGTGGACTGGACACATAGTATTTGATTGTGTGCGCAACTTTATGTAGTAAGTGTGTGAGTAGACTTCTTGAAAAAAAATTGGAGGGTTGGAGGTATTATAGGATAGAAGATATTTGGTTGGTTTCTCTACCAAATAAAGTTTACGTTCAATTCCATACCTTAATTTTATGCCGTCTAAAATGTGCAAGTTTTTTTTTTTTTCCAACATTAAAAAGGAGGGAAGGTGGGAATAAGATTACATGGAAATCAGATTTCCTCCAAAATCTTAAATCTTTTTGTGGTTATGGAAAACAAATATCTAAATGAAGAAAAGAAAGCTTTTTGGAGGAGAACTGTAAAGAAGTAAGAGAGGGGGAGCATGAGAGAGATGTAGAGCATTTTTTGGGATGAAATTAAAGAGTGCATCCTTACCGTTTCTGTTTTGTTTTGCCGGGATTCCTTCGAATACCTCCACACTGGATTCACATCTCGTGCCAGCATCACTCATCTGGTACTTATCATAGATTCAGGGGGCAGTTATGGTGGAGACTGGTGTGTAGGAGTTAGGGTTGCAGGAGTGGAAACAGGGCACTTACCAAACGAGGGGAGGTGAATTGAATTTTTTACCCTTACAGTTGAAGTGTAGAAACCAGAACGTAATTGTAAGTGGATTTATTATGTTTGGAAGGGCATTTTGGACTTCAAAAAGTCCATACAGCTTCAAAAACATAGTGACACCAAAGTGGTGTTCTCCCTTTGTATATTGGAATAGATGGACAGCTAAAAACTGGCATCTTCATCTTTCACTTGTTGACACTAGGATTATACATGCCATGCATGGGGATTTTGAATTACTGCATAGGCTTACCCACTCAGTGTTAGAATATGCTACTATAACTGTTGCAAGAAGGGCACGTTTACGGGTATTTGATTTCTTAACTTCTGGGGAAATCGGTGACCCTGTTGCTTTTGACATGAGAAGTAATGGGTTTTCTGCTAGCCGAATGAGCCCGTGAAGTTTTCTTTCTAGCGATATTTGGTTGCAATTCTCAATTGAGTGAGCCTTGATGTGTTTACGCTATTTATCTTATGCAGAGAATGCTGTCTGTTAAGTTCAACACAATCATCTCCTTTCTCATTGCCGAGCCCTAGTTCTTTTGCTCTATTTTTCCTTCATCACTTTCAGGTTACGGTCAGTCTTCATTAATAAATACTGTAGTTGGCATATAATGAATGAAACCCTCATTCGAAGTTACTTAAGACAAGGGTAGGTAAGTTTGGCTCCCCATTTTTTCATTTTCAATTTGAACCTTTGGGTAAGCTGCTGAATGAATGAATAAGTTGATATTTGCTTGATTATGGAGTTTTGTATCTTCTCCTCTTCAACAATTTTACATATTTCGGCAGCTGTTTGATATAACTTGATTATGTGATTGATTTGTTAATTGTGTTTCTGTACTATGAAGGGCTATGCAAAGCTGATTTGGCATAGTAACTGCTGAACTGTTTCTCTTCCTTCAATGGAGCTCAAAGTTTCATCTCCAAAGGATGGGGGTCTTTCACCTTCTGATTGTCTCAGTGATCCTGAAGAGAAAGAAATTACTGATGATGAAGATGATGACCGCAATCATAAGCATCGTAGACGGGAAACACGATCTCAGTCGTTGGAGAGAGATTCTGCGGAACAAGTTTTAACAAGGCCATATAGAAAGAGATACAAACCTTTTGAAAACGGGCATCTTTATAGGGATAACAATTCTCAGTCAAGTGAAACCTGGAAAAGTTATAATATGTCCCCGCTGGAGAAAGACCTGTCTTCTAAGTTTGAAAAGCGACGCCCTGGGTTTTCCAATTTTTCTCGAGCTCCTAACAGGGTTAATCAATCATCATCTGGTGAGCTTGGTCCTGGCAGGGGTAGAGGTAGGGAATCAGGTCTCTGGGGCCCACGTGATCCTAGGTTCAGCAATGTTGATATTGCTTCTCAAATGATTCCGCAGGGGTCAAGTCTGTTTGCAGGGAGGGGGTTGCCAAATGTTCCAAACTCACAGGGTGGATCCTGGAGTGCCTTTGGATTGATTCCAGGAATCCCAAATGGTGGTATGGATACACTTCATTCGCTTGGTTTACAAGGAGCACTTGGACCATCAATCAGTCCTCTAAATATAGGTCTTCCGCGCCAACGGTGTAGAGATTTTGAGGAGCGTGGCTTTTGCCTAAGAGGAGACATGTGTCCAATGGAACATGGTGTCAACCGAATTGTTGTTGAAGATGTTCAGGTATGTGATTTTTTTTTTTTTTTGTTTCCTTTGAGGAAGTTCTCAATTTACCTTTATGACCTTTCCTGTTATGCTTGAAAATTGTAAATGGGTGCGATTACGTGCTTGAAATCCAACAAACATGCCTCATATTTGTCACTTTAAAACTTAAGTGGAATCTTCTACTATCACAAATGTATGGGAATGTAAATAGCAAGTTGACGGAATGACAACTTCATTAGTTGTTGCATTTTGCTTGCTTGTCCTAATTTGAGGTTGATGGAGCAACCATTTTTATCTTTGGCTACACCCATATGCTAGATTATTGTTTAGACACAAAAAACTTGTCCTGGTACATTCCTAGTTGCGGTGATTTGAATTTACGATGGTAGTAACATGTGAATGGTGGGGCTTTTCCTGGACATATCCCAACTTGTTAATTTGCTCATTGATTCGTTGTGGACGATGGAGCCATCAAATGATCAATGCTACGTCACGTGACCTCTACAATCAGATACTTGTTACTTCCCAGTTTTGATTCACCGAACGGTGTTGCATCATGGTAGAAATGGTATGCAGGGGTTTCTCTTACGATCATTTGGATATTCTTGAAGTCATGTTTCCTGTTAGAAGATGTTTACACTATTTGAATGTTTGCAAATTATATTTCCGACTGTACGATTTATTACGTTCTTAATGTGACACTTTGGTGCTTGGGCATATGTTTACTGCATTGACCAAAGTACTGTTTTCGGTGTTACAGAGCCTTTCACAGTTCAATCTCCCGGTCTCACTTGCAAGTACACACCTTGTGGGAACACCCTCTGCTTTACCGTCGGTTAATCCTCCTTCGAGCACAATGATACATAGCAAAAGTCTACATAACAAAAGCAGCAAGCATGGAACGGCAGACGATGGATTTAGCATGAATGGTGTTTTCACTGGTTCAGGTGGAGCTGATTTTTATGATCCTGATCAGCCTCTGTGGGCTAATAATGGTCCCGAAAATTCAACAGCATTACTAGGACTAAATTCATCCAAGCTTGATGAATCAGAGTCTTTGTTAGATGGCCCTGACAATGAATACCTTGGGAGGAGTACTGCAACTGCTGCTGATTCGTTAAATACAAGTTCATCTGTCTGGGGAAGAATTGGGGCAAATAATAAATTGGGAATGAAAAACAAAACTGATTCTACCATAAGCTCCTCAAATGAAATGGAAAAAGATACAAAGGAAGATCAGGAAGCCTTGACCAATCTACAGGGAGCTACACACCAAGAGAAGCGGATCATTGCCGAAGGCGTTGGCTCACAAGCCAGTGATTCATCTCTAAAGGTGCAAGGTGATACTGGGCGTATTATCCGGAGACCTTCTCAAAAAGCGCTACGTACTCTCTTTGTCCATGGTATTCCCCATAAAGACAATAGAAGAGAGGCTCTTTTTTCTCATTTCCGAAAATTTGGTGAGGTTATTGACATTTACATTCCAGTTAATAGTGAGCGAGCTTTTGTTCAGTTCTCCAAGAGGGAGGAGGCAGAAGCTGCTCTGAAGGCACCTGATGCTGTTATGGGTAACAGGTTTATCAAGCTATGGTGGGCTAATCGAGACAGTATTCCTGATGACGGAACAAGTAGTGGAAACAATGCATCAGTAACTCCTCGTGGAGTGACAGCTGTTTCATTTCCACCCCATCAGTTTGTTTCTCATGGAGGAAAGGATAGCCTCCAATTGTCTGCTCCGAAAATAAGTGTTCCCAATACTTCTGTTGCTGCTGTGCCGCCTGCCTCTGATCATCCTAAGCCTGTAGTGACCAGCAGCCCAAAAGCTCCTCCTTTGCAAAAGAAGCAGGAGAGTCTAGAGCTTTTGAAGGAGGAACTCCGTAAGAAGCAGGAACTACTTGATCAGAAACGCAATGACTTCCGGCGTCAGTTACATAAACTTGAGAGACAAGTAATCCTCATTTTTCATGACTTGTCATTTCTAAGTTTATATTTCCTTTATTTTCTTGATTAGTTCATTTTTTCATTCTTTATTCAAAATTTCCGCACTGTGGAACCTTCCATTTCATGGTGCTATATTCCATGAGCATGCTAGAAATATTTAATTCCATGATTACATCAAGGGAAACCATGTTGCCCATGCATGAATATGCTAAGATTAAAGTTTGCCTAAGTATGAATCTTTGATGTGATGTCAACCTTAAGAAGATTAAAAATGGAATGGAAAAAAGGAGAAGGGACTGTCTTGGCAAGTTGTTTGCTTTATGTCTTTGTGCATTGCCAACTTCTAGTTACCTGATGTGAAGTTATTAAGTTTATCTGTTCTAAAATTTTTCACTGTCATCAGACTTCAGGTGTGAGAGGTGATGTACCATCTGAGCATGTTGCAAAGAGACATAAGCCTGCAACTGTAGCTGATGTTGGTAAAGTTGCGACTCCCAGGTCTGCTGAATCGAGTACTGTTGTGGCTTCGCCACTGGCAGAAGTGATGGTGGAAAGGAATAAATCTCCAGAGAATGTCGACAACCAAAGTTCCAAACAAAATGCATTTGTGGTACCGCAAGAACATTTAAGTTTGAAGCATTCAATTCGTCCTTTGGCACCTGCAGGGGCATCTTTTGTCATGAATAGATTCAAATTGGATAACCGTCCCACTGCCTTTAAAATTATTCCACCTTTACCAACAGGCCTTGCAAATGTGAGTCTTTCTTTACTCCCCTTTGGTTTGCGTGTAGGGTTAGTATTGTTTAACCATTTTGGTAAATGGGTAGCATCCCTTTTTTATTCTCTTTCGATAGTTTGCTTTCAATATTCTAAGCTTGAGTTGTACCGTTTCTCATACGAAGCATCATGCATCACTCTATGCATGATGCCTTGTAGATAGGGCTGCAAATGATCCAAGCCGTTCGTGAACTGTTCGAGGCTCGACCCGGTGAAGGCTCATTCGAGCTTGATTTGGGTACTAAAAGAACGAACTTGCACCTCTATTTTAGGCTCGTTTAATAAATGAGTCATACTCCCTCCGTCCCCATTTATTTGTCCCTTTTGGGAGTTCGTGTCACTTTTCAATTGATTATATCTCGTAACATACATTGTTTTACATGATTTCGAAAACATTGTTTTATAGAATTAATTGAGATCTATCAAACAAGATCCATATTGAATATAAAATTCATTACCGATTAAAAGTTATAGCTTGTTTTTTATCCGGTTAGAATTGGACGAGGGACCAAAATTTGGGGACGGAGGGAGTATATGAAACTAACAATATTCAGCTTAATTAGGCTCGCGAACCTGGATTATATATTTAGATCTCATAAGTATGTCACATATAACCTTGAATTTGTATAAACTATAAACTTATATATATATATATATATATATATATATATATATTTAAAAATTGTACAATGTATAAACTTAAATTTTAATATGTTCTTTATAATTTTATATATGTTTGAACTTATATATGTACAAAATAAAAATTTTATTTAAAGTTGTAGACCTGTATGAGATTATAAGTATTTAATATTTTTGACTCGTTAAGGCCCGTGAACTCGATTTAAACCTAGGCAAACTCAGCTAGTCAAATTTTCATTGAGCTTGAGCTCAGCTCGAGTTCGCTTAAAAACGTAACGAACAAACCTAATCATTCTAAAGCTTGGCTCGATCTGAGCTCCGGCTCGCTTGAAAACTCAACGAGCAAACCTAAACATTCCAAAACTCGGCTCGTTTGCAACCCTACAAGTAGTAGAGCACTTTACCCTACTGAAGAACCGTCAACATGCATCTCATGACTTTGAAATATACTTTCTTAAGGGATTGAGTAAATTCTATGGACGCATTTCTTCCTTAATTTATATTTATGTTGTATTGAAGGTGAACAAATTTCTTGATGAATGCTTAGGTTGCTGAAACTGAAATTTCACACTGATTTTAATTTTTAGAATTTCCTCAGTTTTGAAGGACTGCTCAGTTTCTTGATTCTATTTGATACTGATTTTTTTTTCAGTTTCGTGAAACGAGCAAAAATTCTCAGTTCTATGGATCTGAAGTTGGTTCTGAAAATATTGAATTTGTCCAAGACGTGTATCATGGAAACTATAAAAACGTTATTGGATCAAAAAATAACTGAACAAGGGAAAATTTCCAGAAACACTAAATGTTTCTGAATGGATTAAATAAATTCTATAAACCCAAGCCTTTGTTTGTTCTCCTTTTGCTTTCTTCTGTCGGGGTAAACTGACTTATTGTTTTTGCTTAGGTTGCTGTTTTGAAGGAACACTTCTCTACTTATGGAGAACTTTCTACTGTAGAGATAGAAGATGTAGAGTCTAGTGACTCGCTGGCATCCCAAAATTGCTCTGCTCATATCTCTTTCACTAAACGCCCTTCAGCTGAGAGGGCATTTTTGAATGGTAGATGTTGGCAAGGTCACAATTTGCAGTTTACTTGGGTGGTGTCGAGTAGTTCTAGCAATGGCAATGGTGTTGGAGAAAACCCTCCATCTGCCTCTAAAATGCCTTCAGATGCTAACCTTCAGAATGCAGCTGAAGTCACACCCATTGATTCCGATATAGAGATGCCATCAGAAAATCGAGGGTCTGAAATTTTGGAAAGAAAAGAAAGCGGTGGAGAGCATATGGAATCAGATGAGAATCTGCAGTCCAGTTCGTCTGCAATTTCTTGTGAGAAACAGTCTCCTAAAGGGGATGTTTGTTGAGGATGGCCTAATTGTTGGGTTGTACAGGGAGGTAAGTGTTAAAAGAAATTTCAATATTTTAAGCTGTCTTATCAATTGCTAATTTCTGGCTTCCAATTTTCCTGATCTCATGTTTTTGTCATGTAAAGAGAGGATTTTGTAAATTTCAACTGCCAAAAAACTGGATATTCTTTGGCTGTTTGCATAAGTGTTGTGTCCAATGTTTAGTTATGTTTAGAACTGAGGAGTAGATTTTTAAAGGGACCACCGTTATAAATTCAAATGTTACCTTAAAACATCTCAATTTGTTCTTTACTTCTTTGCCTTTTCCATTGATAATGCTGTTATACCTATTATCTTCTTATTCTGGCTTTGGCTGTCTGTAATTTGTTAATAATCCCTGGAATATGCTTTATTCTTGTCAGAAATTTCTGCTAGATTCGTGACTTGGGGGGTTTTTAGCTTTTTAATCACTTCCTTTTGTGCTAGAAAAAGTCCGATCATAGCATATATAGACACTCGTTTGTGGACGCTCAGTCGTCGCTCACTATTCGTTTGGTTGACTGATTGAGGTTAGACTAATCATGTGCTACATCGTTTACTATTGCCAGAAAAGTGTTTTTTATTAACACAAGTTTGCACCATGAGTATAGAGTAGAGACCAATAACCTTTGCTGTTTCACTTTTCAAGGACTTGATTTTCTTCCCTAGTTTTTAAGTCTGCATTTCCACTCTGTATTTCGATCATTTCAACCCGATTTGAGCCCACGCAGGGAGATATTAGTTAAGTTTTTTCTTCAGTTCATCATCTTTGATTATAGAATATGACAGAGAGGATGAATTGCACAGCTCCTAGACATGTCCTATAGTTTCAGGAAAACATATGCATCATGTCTAAAAGGCAAGAAAAGGCCCGGATTTCGAAGGGAAATTGGTGGTTATAGGTGGTTGTGGGGTGGTGTCCAACTTCTTCTCCTGAACTTGAATTCTTCTGGTATGACTTTGACTATGGCTAATCCTGCTTTCGTTGGATTACAAAACCAAGAACCACGTTAGTGCCCACCAGGTCGAAGTCGACCAGCAGACACTCAGATAGCTAAGTCAGTCCCTAATAGAGAAGGGAAAGGCAGAGCTTTTAGAAGGAAGGAACTAAAAGGAAAGAATGGCATACTCGTCAGGGTCTGTCACTGTAGTATTAATAGGAGTGCCTTATTCTTTTTGAGGGGTATGATCTTACGTGCCATCCTCATTATGGGTGATGTTGCTGACATCCTCTACTCGCCAATCAGGGCTCACCACCACTTCCTAAGTGCCATCCTCATTACAGGTGATGTTGCTGACATCCTCTACTCGCCAATCAGGGCTCACCACCACTTCCTAACTGAACGCTGCGCATGACGGCTCGACCACCACTTCCTAACCAAACACCACGCATCCTAACCGAACACCACGCATGATGGCCCGCAAGCACTGTGCGTTGGCCAAATTGATCTCGGGAATGCGTGCACTGTGTGTTGGTCGAATTGATCTCGGGAATGCGTGTATAGTGTATTGAGGAGCCACATGGTCGGTCTCGACATCGAGATAGTGTGTACGGCTTGCAGTTGGTCGTTCAGGTCCAACCATGAGCTGGCTTGCAGTTGGTCGTTCAGGTCCAACCATGAGCTGGCTGGGAATTTGCGCTCCGGCCCGACTGAGATGATGCGGGTTGGGCAACCCCGTAGAACATTATGGAACGTGGGCCGGAGTGGCTAATGGGCTTGTTCGAGCTTATTGATTTGGATTAGGCCACCCACTACAGATGTTCATTACCCATCACGTAATATCAAAGCATTTAGGTATTTAACACTAGCCTCCATCCTCTTGCTAGAATCTTACAATATTTGAGCCCTTCTGCTAGTCTGAAACGAGGATTTATGTCTGGCACCCTGCATTTGTGAAGATTCACATGTTTGTCTGGAAATGTATTTAAGGTTTTTTCCCCTGCCTTCATGGGTTCGAACCAAAACCACCTGTATTTCTGTTAGAACAGGGACCAAGTCAATGTATTTGAGTTTATGCTGCTCATCTTTGGTGTTGACACAATTGCATAATTTTTCGTGTTGCGGCATTGGACAGAATTTCGTCACAAACATTGTATTATTGAAAGACTATTATTAAGTGAGGAGCCATGGCGGCGGTAGATTGTTGTGCTAATCTCTCCCCGAAAGCCCGAAAATTAATCCCGAGAATTAGTCGCTAGGTGTACGTGAACTGACCCGGACACTGTGTCCGTAAAAGAAGATAAAGAACTTCTAGGCACAATGTAATAAAAATAAAATGAGCAATCCGAACATAGGAAAATACAAAAACACAGACAAAAAACACATTGATCAAATGGAACCGAACCAAACAGACCACCACCCCTCATTGTTCTAACACCTATACAAGCACACGCCCCGAAATTAAAACGACTGAAGAAGCAAAATAGAGATCCCACATTATTCTCAGGCCCATTTCCCCATCTCAAAAAGCCCACTTCTACTTCCCAGCTTCCTGGGCCTTCTGCTGGATCGCCTGGCCCATCTCCTTAGGCTTCTGGCCCACAGTCACAGCCACATCCTGCATCCTCCTCTTGGCCTCATCCAACTGCTGCGGCACCGAAGCCCCGGCCTGCCTGAAGTACTTCAAAACCCACGTGAGCGACGTAAGCCCGGTAAGGCCGAAAAGACCGGAGATGAAAAGCCCAGCTAGGACGAGACCCGCAACGAGGGCGGCGGGGATGAGAACCGGGCTGCAGAGGAGGAAGATAGGGGTGACGACGGTGAGGCCAGTGACGGAGGCGGCGAGAGTGAGGCCGGAGAGACCAAGGAGGCTGCCGCCGACGGGGAGGAGGGTGACGACCGCGAGGATTTTTCCCTTCGACGGGCCACCTCCACCCCGCTGGCCGGCCTTGAAACCGCCCTCGTAGCGTTGTTGGGGGTGGACTTGGAGCTGGTGGGGGTGTGGGCGGTCAGCCATTGTAGAGTGAGAGGTTTTCTTTTTTTGGAGAGAGAGAGAGAGAGAGAGGAGGTGAGAGAGTGGAGGTGGAGATGGGTGGTGATATAAGGGGGAAGGGTGGGGAGGTGGCAAGGTGGTGACACGTGTGAGAAGGGAGAGGTGGAAGGGTTTGCATGAGAAACAAGTTTCATGGGTGGATGGTTTGGGCAGGAATCTGCTGCCACATTTCTCTGGGTTTTCTGTGGTCTACCGTCTACGTATTAATCTTCTTACATGCAAGACTGTTTTTATGTTTTAATCCTGTGTTTAACCAAAGCTTATTAATTAAGAGTTTCTTTTTAACTGATAAGTTTTAATCTTGAGTTTAAGCAAGCTTATAGGGTTAATTTCTTTTAACTTTTAGCTCATGAGTTCGGTGTATTAGGGTTGCAAACGAGTTTGAGTTTGAGGATGTTTGAACTCAGCTTGTTTGAAATCCACGGAGCTCGGTCATTTACAAAATGAGGTTCGGCTCATTATCTAAATCAACTGAACCAAGTTGGGCCGAGTGCTTAATGAGTTGAGCGTCGAGTTGCTCACAAAGAACTTGATTCATTTGCTGCTTACGTACGGTGTAAGTCAAATTAAGATGATGGTTTTCAATAATGACTGCTTGCTAGGTAGTCGTCAAAAATTTAACAATGACATAAACTTCAAGTACGCAATTGGTTTTTGGAATTTCAACCACTACTCACTAGTGGTAAGTATTTTCGTTATGCGAAGTTTCCACAGGCAAGGAATAGTGGTGGTTGATGTGTAGATTTAAAATTTTGTGAAACATGGAAAATGAGTATTTAGAGCTAAAACTAGAAATTAATTAGTGATGATTTCACGTCATTGTTAGAAATGCCTATATGTTTGATTATTGTACTATTACGAGTACTGGCATTTTTTTTTTTTTTTAACGGAGAAAAAGAGTGTTCCATTACTAAATAAAATGAGAACAACGTAGTCAAAAGTCCCGAATACAAAAACAAAAAACAGAAATAAACAACAAAACATAACAAAAAAGCTGCAAAAAATAGCGTCGAGAATGGACCCCCATCACACACACTTGTGAAGGAGGGTGGTGTGACAAGATTTGCACCTTCTGAAGCTCATTTCCGCCATGAAGGACTCACACCGGATCCGCTGCAAATGCCATCATCATCGCTGGTGAAGAGCTCCAAAAATTTGTCGACAAAGCCAGCCGAATCAAAGAGCCAAAACCTAGAGCTGGTATTATCAGTTATGGAAGCACGAATTGATGTCATTACATGGAGTCCAATTCTAAGGGCATCTGCAGTCGTGGAGTTAAAAATGTATTGTTATATGACACAAAAGTGTAAAAAGTGGGTCCCATTTATGTGCTGGTATGACAAAGTGTGTTGTTAAGGTAAGGCCATCTCTAGTAATGGAGTTAAAACTGAAATTTGCTCAGATATTAGTCAGTTAGCTAACATTTTCATATTTTTTTGTCCACAATGGTGTAATTAAAGAGTAGTTAAACTGTGTCAGAGTTAGACAAAAGCTAACTTAGAATCTACAGTTCACTCCTGATGGAGCAAGTGCCCAAGTGGGGCCTAACCTGGAAAGTGCACGGAAGAGGGAAAGGCAAAGGGTGACTACTGCCACACACAGTGACACGCAAGAGAGAGAGGAGAGTGGGGGGGGGGGGGGGGGGGGGGGGGGAAAGTAGGGGAGAGAGGGGAAAAAGCAGGAGAGAGAAATGGGATGTGGGTGTACTTTTTTTATATTTTAACAACATTTTAACAACACCACTATAACACTTCTTAACTTAACAACACCTTTTGTCATAACAACACATAACAACACATAAATGGGTCCCACTTTTTACACTTTTGTGTCATATAACTACACAAATTTAACTCCACCACTACGGATGGCCTAAGAAGTGTTGCAATAGTGTTGTTAACATGCAAAAAGTACACAAAATTGGTCCCACTTTTTTCTCTCTCCTTTCTTCTCCCTCTCTATCTCTCTCCTTCCTCTGGCAATGCCAGAGGGCATGCCACCTTTTTCTCCTCTTTCTTCTGGCCTCTCTCTCTTTCTCTCTCTTCCCATGTGTAATTATATGACAGAACATAGTTATATTCTAGACCATTGCTTACACAATTTTTTATGACACTAGCACCATCCAAACACTACTATTGAAGCAAAATTAAACACAAAAAATGGTTAACTGTGCTATTACTTTCTTAACTCCACGCTATTTTCATTTACTAGAGATGCCCTAAGTTTAACACTGGCATTTATCAGTTCTGGATGTCATTACACAGAGTCCAATTCTAAGTCATGTGCGTGCAAAAACGTCTTGCGAAAATATATTGAACTAGTGAAATTTGCGAGAGTGAAGATGGAGAGTGCGAGGGCAGTGTGAGAATTGAAAACGGACTCAGCGGGTTATACTAAATTATTACGTGACTAAAGTCCAGACCAACTGGCGCTTACGTGATTCAAAGATGGGCTCTTTGGCCCATAAGAGGCCCATGGGCAATATCTTACTAGTTACTACGCACGTCTAACATGCCCACTGTCCGTCGTTGCAACAGATTCGGATGTTAACAATCTATGGGCCTGTCGCCTGTGGTTTTTATTGTCAAGCTTAACAAATAGCTTCACATTTGTGTCTAATTATTCAGCACTCCAGAATATAGCCATGTGGTGCTCCGGGACAATCCAACAAAACACATCCTAAAGGGAATCACGACTAACAAAAAACTAGTTTTGTTTTAAATAAAAAACTACTTCATTCCACTAAAAAAAACCCCACAAAAAACCAACAAAAAAACCACTTCATTCCACTAACCTAAAAAAACCAAATCATTGCACAATCAAGTACATGTACTTTAATCATGTAAAATTACGAATCTGCCCTCCCTTAAAAAAAAATAGAGCAATAGTTGTTTGGGTAGAAGGGTAGATTTGTAATTTCATAACACAACTAAAAAAACCAAAAAACCAAAAACTTGTTAGTGGAACTAGTTGGTTTTTTTGAAAAACTAAAGATCAAAAAAAACCAAAAAACTAAAAAACCAATTAGTGGAACACCCCCTAAGTGTATAGACCGATGTAAATGTATGGTGTAAGTGATTCGGAGCATCACGTGACTGTTCTTCGGGACTACTGAATTATTATGACCTATATTTTATTCTCTTTTTTTTCCCTCTTCCTGTCAGTATCACTTTTCCCCCCTGTTGGGGTGGGTTGGGTTGCAACATGAGTGTTGAGAAAAAACTGAGTTTTTGAATTTCAAGAATAATTTTTCTGCAGGCATTGCGAAAAACTAGTGAACAAAAAGAAAATTACTAGGGAAAAAATACGGCCCAACAACTAGCTTCATATTTGTGTCTAATTATTCAGCACTCCAGAATATAGCCATGTGGTGCTCCGGGACAATCCAACAAAACACATCCTAAGGGGAATCACGATTAAGTTTTGGAGTGATTCAGAGCATCACGTGACTGTACTTTGGGACTACTGAATTATTACTCCACATTTGCTCCCCCCTCTTTTTGAATTTCAAGAATAAATTTTCTGCAGGCATTGCGAAAAAACTAGTGAACAAAAAGAAAATTACTAGGATTTAAAAAAATACGGCCCAACATGGGGTGTATCAGATCAAAATTCTTTTAGTGTTGGTAAATAATTTTTGTAATGTAGTTGGATTAGGTGTGTGCCATAATAAAGTCGCGTTGCACATTTTTGTAGTTAGTCAGGGACTTTACAATAAGTTTCATAATAATGTTACATACATTTTTGAGTTTATTTGTTACGGCTTTATGCTGTTACGAAGAACTCGGTCATTCTGTAAATTTACGAACTGAACTTTGGGATGGTGGAAGAATGTACTGGATTGTTGGAGAGGTCTCGACGGCAAGATATACCGGTCTTGTTTGTTTAGTAGTTTTAGTTTAGTTTAGTTTTGGAGATAGGGGTAATAAATGGAGAGAGAATATGGGTAATAATTGGAGAGATAAGTAATGAGGGGAGAGAGATAGAGAAAGAAATGAGAGTAATGATTAGATATAAGAGTAATAATTGGAGAAAAAATTAGGATAATAATTACAAAACAAAACTAAATTATGAAACGCGAAGGGAGTGGAAGGAAGGAGTAGAAAGTGATCAGGGTGATGAAGTAAAGTGGGTGGTAGTTGTCTATGGAGGTGATTGGTGGCTAGGGTATAAACCAGGGACGGAGTCAAGATTTTACCTTTGTGGTGGCGAAAATATATAGACTTAAAAAACTTAGTGGTGGCGAATCTATATAATTCGGGGTTAAATTTTTATTTTCTACATAATAATTACATTTTTTGAAAACCTTTTGGTGGCGGCCACCACCACGGCACCACTTGTCCCTCTGACTTCATCCTTGGTATGAACTATGAACCACCATTGATTATTAGAAATGTAATAATGTAACTGGCGCACAGTGCACTAACAATATAATTGACTTGCCCGGCCTCTCAAATTCATAATTGACTACCACTCTCAACAAGCAACCACTGGGTACATCGAAAAGCCTCTAATTGTGTAAGTCGCCCTCCGTCCTACCTCTTTGATTCTTCAAGGCTAATAAGGCTCTGTTGACCAATAGAGTTTATCAACTTTCTGTCGACCACTTTGAGATACCATGCATGGATATGTTGTTTTCCTACCTCGACCATGCTTTTGAGCATTACTGCTGGGGTGTTCCACTAAAAAAAAAATTATTTTTTTTTCAAAAACTGAAACAGGTTATTCTCTCACAATACATCACATAAAAAATCGTGAAAAGTCTGTTTATTCAAAAAACCACCTTACTGGAGTCATTTATATGCCATCGAGTAGTAGTTTTCTAAAAAAAAACAAACATATACATTAACCCACACTAAACTTAGTCCGAATATGAGTTCATATTTTGTGCTATACTTTTTCTATTGAGTATGGACTCGTTTGTCGGACGAATAAGGTATCGTGGGATAAGAAATGAGGGTGGATAAGATGTGGATGTGTTATAAGAGGGAATTAGTTAATGAGAGGGATAAGCTTATACTTAGTTTGGGTAGTACTAGTTGATATGCGTGGATAAAGAGTTACTTATGTGATAAATTATGTTTTTGCATGTCCTCATTAAATCATTGCATTGTGAATAGAAAATTGTTTGAGGCGTAATTTGGTCTTTCTACGCACCTGGATAAGCTAATCCTAGGGGGGGGTTAACTAAAACGCTTAAGAGGGGATAAGCTCTCCCCCTTCCTCCCTTATCCTCCTCACAAACACTTTAATTCTTCTTGCTTCTCCTATTCCTCCCTTATCCCTCAAACAAACATGCCCTAGGTGTGGTAGGGCCCACCTTAGATTTCAAAGAGATGATTCGATATTTTCATCTTATGGAGAATAGTTTCTTTAATGGGTGTAAAAAATTAACTCAATCGAATCTCATAAGCATTTAATCAATCGTCTGATTTTTTATTCATAATTTGCGAACGAGATGGTTGGCTAGGCGAGTCCTCCCTTCCTAGCCTTCCCTAATTTTTTTTTTACCATTTTATGTACTCACCCCATCGGTACCCATGGAGGAAATTCTTTTTGGGTTATTAAAAAGGGAAGTGCAGGTATAATACCGCGTTACTTTTGTCGTGAAGTATTGTCTCGCTACACATTACACCACTATCTGCAGAGGAGGAGTCCACCGTTACTATGAAGACTCGAATCTGGACTCGTAGCCATAGGTCAATTGAGAATAAATTCACAGAGGTGAGAGGGCCCAAGGACCGTGTGGTAGATGAGAGTAGAAAAATGATGATTTTTTTACCATTTTTTGTACTCACCCCATCGGTACCCGTGATATAAATTCTTTTTGGTTTATTAAATAAAAGTGCAGGTATAATATTGGGCACTTCCGTCAAAAAGTATTGTCTCGCTACACAACACACCGCTATATCTGCGGAGGAGTCCACTGTAGCTATGGAGACTTGAATCTCGACTCACAGCCACAGGTTAATTGAGAATGTGTTCACAGAAGTGAGAGGGCCCATGGACCGTGTGGCAGTCCAATCAGTCAGATGGGATGAGAATAGAAAAATGGTTATTGGGCTATGATGGACCACAAAGTCACTTGTAAAGTATGAGGTCGACATTAGGGGCGGTTGGTGTGGGCCTTACTCGGGTGACGGATGTGACCCATTCTCAAATTCGTCAGGCCCCCCTAAATAGTCCAATCAAACATGCAGAGAGCTAGTTACCCGTCTCTTTCTCTCTGCACTTTCAGCTTTTCTCTTTTTCTTTTCACTCCTTTGCCTTTCAAGTGAGGCCGTGCGCGTGCCTAACTTAGCCATTTTGCATGAGAAAGGGAGACACATCGCATATAATATTCCCGGAGCAGAAGCCGGGTCACACGCGATACGTGTTCTAGTGATAAGTAAATACTTCTTTTTACTGTTGAATAGCTTTTCTTTAGCGAACCAAATAACTTTTCGTTAGCGTACCAGAGAGGGAAAGAAATTTAACATAGGAGTAAAACTGGATGATTAGCGCACCAAATCTCTTATAGATCTTTGGAGGATTAAACAAATTATTGAAACGTCACCGTAGAAAACCCAATGCAAAACAGAATAAATTAGAGCATATACTATCATAAACAAAGCAAAAAGTAAGTAAAATTATAACAGATAGGCCAATGCAAAAAGATACTTCCTCCGTCCCAATTTATTTGTGTATTTCCACTTTAAATATTTTCATGTAAAGATTTGGATACTTCGACTTTCAACATCAATTTCTTCATCTTAATTTGTTTATAGTTAGATATTTTTCAATATTTTTTCATTTTACTTGAACCGAATTTTCTTTCTACTCTCTCTTTTTTGGAAATAAAATTTCTTTTCAAAAAAATTATAGGTTATATGTTAGAAAGTTGATCTTTCGAATAAAAATTATTTCCACTTGCGGGCGGATGTTATTCTCCTTGTGTTTGATGGGCTATTTCTCCCCTTAATTGGGATATTAGTTGGGTTGGTGTCATTCTTGTGTTTGTTGGGTTTTTTGTCCCCTTAATTGGGATATTAGTTGGGTTGGTGTTATACTGACTCTATAGATTTTGTTTTGAATGCCCCCACCTACATGTGAGTGTTCCTATTTGATGTAATTCATATTTGTACTCTCCTACTGTTTGAGAGAAAAAAAAAAAGAAAAAGTGTCCCCCCAATGCATATCAAGTCGGACTTGGTGTTATACTGACTCTATAGATTTTTTAAGGTATTTGTGTTCCAATGAGACACTTAACCATATCCGATCGAGTTGATTTTTGGTACACTTGTAGTACTTAACGAGATCTACGCGGTGAACGTCTCCGATCATCAAAAAAATTTCAGCGCGGCCGCGCTATGGGGTGCATAGCACGTTGCTGTGCAGGGGCTGCACAGTAGCAACCCCAAGTCCTATCAAGTCTCCCCAATGCATATCAAGTTTATCAACATGTATGTGGAAGTATGTGTAAACAGTGGCGACTCCAGGAATTCGGGAGTGTGGGGTCATTCATTACCATCAAAACTTTTACTATTTATAAATCTAATAAATATACAATAATAATGGCAATTCAAAATCTAGTTCCAACGAAAATCACATTTTAAACTCGACAAGCGTGGTTGATTCATTACTTTCCCTTAAAAGAGATTGGTCCGGAGTTCATGTCCTTATGAAGGAGGTGCTTGACTAAGTACTAACCCATACCATCCTATCCTTTAGAAGGTTGAAAAATTATCCAGTGTGGTGTCGCCATTAATTTAAATGGAGTTATTTATATATTTCGGTAAAATTTAAGTATAATAATAGTAATTTATTTTGGTCCCGTGGGGTTGCCTGACCCCACTCCCTTGGCTGTGGCGTCGCCATTGTGTGTAAATCTTTGTGTGCCACTAGTTTTGTTTGGCTCAAAATGTATGTTAGTACACGTAAAGAGAAATATTCGAAAATATATGAAATAATATTGACTTGTGTGATAAATATATACTACTATTTTTATTTTTATTTTTTTGGTATTTTTTGCGGTTGCCATTCAATGAATGAGTAGTTATTAACATTAATGAAGGAATCTAAAGTACTTGACATTTTTAAATCCTTTGCCCCCACCAAACATTTTTGGCAAAAGCCCTTTCAATAATCTATCTGGAGTACCATGTTTCGGGTCTGGTTTTCTCAAATCTAGCTCTCTCATATTCGATTTTGTACACTTTTCACTTTTGTCTTCTCTAACATTTCTGTAAAACATAGAGGGGTAAAAGCAAAGAATAGTTTTTATCTCTCTTATTCACATGGTAAAAGTTACAGTGGTATTTGTCGTCATGACCCGCGAATCTATTTACTCGGTCAACCTGGTCCAGTGAATTTGAGCTATTTATTTCCATTCTGTAAATACTTTTGAGAATACTTGTCATGTATTCTATTAACCTTTCAACTCGTCTGAAAAATCGAAGCTCAATTTTGGTAGTAGATGAGCTCCTTTTTATAAATCAGATCCTACTTCGATTTTTATCCAATGAGGATCAGCAAAACCATGCCAATCGGACGTCCCCTTTTAATTACCTCAGACAACATCCGGGTGGGATTGGACTCTGCCAGCCGAACGTCCTCTTGGTTCGGCTGGACGTCCAGTCCTCACAGTCCTTGTTCCCTCAAATTAAGGTAGCCCAAGCCAAGGTTCCCCAACATTTCATGGATTATATAATTGGAAAAATTAAGGTGATCAATAAGTCTTAAAAAATGCGTTAACTACTGTAATTTTTTCCTGAACTGCAAAGAATTTTTTTTTATTAATCTTTGAATGATATATATACAAAGATTTAAGGGGAAAAACACGAATACGGCATCACTAAGAGTAGAAAGCATCCCAAATCAGGTTGACACCCGAACTATTCTGACAATGAGAATGCATTGAAGTTATGCATATACACACATGCATATATACATACAACGGATGTATATATATAGGGGACCTATGTGAAGGAGACAGAAGAACGATAATACTGTTGTGCACTGCAGTCTGCAGACTGCAAATTAAGGAGTAGGAATAGGGAAGAAGACAAAAGGTGAAAAATCCAAAAACGATACGCCCCAATTGGAACTGATAATAATTTTGTAGGGTTCACGTAATGTACCCTTTCACATGGCAAAACAATCCCTTTTATGGATCCTATAGGACTAGGCATCTAATCAACGCACTGTTCAAGACAATGATACATATACTGTAGAATAGTGTCTTTTATTTTATTTTATTTTATTTATAACAGCAAAGAAATTTTTTTCTTTTGCGTTACAGTCATACTGTCCCATAAGATTTCTTTTTTTATTTTTATTTTTATTTTTATAATAGGCGTTTGGGCGTCTGGACTGTTCAATAAGCTCATTTGATTAATAAATCTCTTTTTCGCAATTCAAAAAATAAGCTCTCTTTTGATGGACCTTGTTGTTGTAATTTGTAAGAAGGGTTTGTATAATTTGGAACTAGAGTCAGCTACCATATACAGTATGTTACTAATCTAAGTCTCCGAGGAGATGACCTACGACAATATTGAATATTAATAGGTGAGTAAGAGCAAGAGCAGCAGCCTAGGCAAATTTTTTTGTTAAAAATTCTAGTGAACAATGCTTATTTAATGCACATGTCTTTCAACACTTCAACAATACCTTCATATTCTGGATAGTTGAGGATTTCTCATCAGCTCTTGAATATGCCATGATGAGTCAGTAATTTTGGAGCTGCCGTTGAGAAGTTTTGAGGATGTTAAGCACTGTGGCTGTTTTTTTGCTTATTTATGTTTTCCACTTGTAATTGGGTGGGTTGGCACCTTGCCAATCCTTTGTTTTCTTTCCTTCTTGGGTCCTTAGAGGCATATGATTGTCGGTTGTGTGAGTGCCAACCTAGTTGGGATGCACTTTTTCCATTGTGATGCCGTATTCTTACGCTCCCTTATAATCTTTGTAATGTTTTTCATAGATTAATAAAATTTCTTTTGCCAATTAAAAAAAAAAAAAAACACTTCAACAATACCAATCTATTTTATCTATTTTCTATTAAAGTAGTAGAGTGAGAGAAACAAAAAAATATGGTTTAGATGGTCAATAGTACTTTGGTAAATATACCCAAGTACTGTGGGTTGAGTTGTTTTAGCAAAAGGTTAGGGAGGCTGTTGCATGTGAAATTTCTCACTTTGGTTGGCCAAAATAACTATAATGACTTTATAGCCAAGCTCTTGCACTTGCTCTAATAAGTTAAAGCTACGCTTCTAGTAGACACAGAAATAGTTAATAGTGACACAACTTAATGGCTACTCCAATTTATGTTTCATACAGGAATTTATATGGTTCATGATAAGAGAATAACTTGGTTCAATATCTCAGGGAGTGTTCGACAAACTGACTTAAACGAAATAAGTCAGTGGAATCAGCTTATTGAGTGAAATTGAGTTGGTGTATTTGGAGATAGTGACTTGTCTTGTAAAGCGCAATAAATCAGATTTGACTTTTAAGTTAGTTGCGTAAGGTGCAATAAGTCAGGTTAATTTAAGTTAAAAAATCCCAAGTGTCATGTTATAGATGACTGCCTCCTTTTGTACAGGCAAGGTAAAAGTCGCAAGTGGCATGTTATGACTACCTCCTTTTGTATGATGCCTATATATGAAGACTATTTAATGTTAATGTTTACTATGTGTTGTTCTATTATTACCTTAGATGCTTTTATCTAGGAAGGACAGGAAAATGTTCTTTTGAAATCTTCATTGCAAATTTGGGAAAAAAAAATTGTTATTCTTCATTTGAAATTTGGAAAAAAAAAAAAATAGTTGACAGGAAAACGCGATGTGAAATCTGCCTATTTTATTCTTCATTTGTTCTCCAGCTCAATGTCAACAGTATACATTCCTTTGAAATCTTGGAAAAAAAAAAAAATTCTTCCAAATAAATATGTTATATGGTCTAATGGTTCTTGAATTTGGTCCAAGGGCTATTCTCTCACAACACATCACATAAAAAACCGTGAAAAACTAATTTTTTCAAAAAACTGAGTTAGTGGAACACCCCCTCATGGCTTGCCTCGCTATTAACCTCGAGATAAAAAATGGTATTTCCAGGCAAGGGTAGAATTGTAAACAAATTACTCCTTCTATCCCAAATTGCTTGTCCTTGTTGGATTTTTGTGCATTTTGCATGCAAAATCTAATGTATTAGAATTTATTTTTTTAAATTTTTTTTACACCAATTTAAAGATCTCATTGAGTAGAAAAAAAATTTGTAATTTTTTTTTAAAAATAATTCTCATAACACATCATTTTTGCGTGCAAAATACACAATTCCCTAAAAGGGGAAGGCAATATGGCGTGTTATAATAATCCTATGATCTAATCTTGTGTAAAACAAACATGATGGAAGGATTCACCTCATGAATAATTTCATGTCGTTATCAATCTCAATTCCACCTTATTACCAATCCCTCCAAAACGAAACCCAGTATCAAATAGGGCCTCAATCTCAATTCAAACTTGAATTCAATTGGCATCATACATTTTTTGAAAATATTCACCAGCCGAAAAACAAAAAAAGAATAAAAACTTGAATGTTTTTTTTTTCCTTATTAAAAATTGAAGCTTTGTTCAACAAGAGTGTTTTTTCAACTGATCGAGGTTCACTGATAAAAAATAATGGCAAAAGAAAGACCAAAATTCAATCGTGAAAGTCAACAAATTTACAGTATTGCAGTACTTTTTATTCTGTGTGGCCTTGACTTGAACAACAACGAAAAGCATAAATGTTGCTTTCAAAAAATTAAACCCAAATATTTGGATGTTGGAAGAAAGATTGCATTATTAGCACATATATATCTTCTGAATCTGAAAAGTGAAAACAACTTTTCTACTGTTCACACTCAGGCCTATATTTATTGTTTATTTAGATGGAAAATGTTACTATGCCTATGCACAATTCTATTCCGGTGTGTACCCCATATTTGGTAATAAATCCTTAACATTATATTTTTAATTCATAACATTTGGATGCTACAGAATTTTGTTTTTATATTGTGAATTTTTATGTAAATATTGTGATTTTTAACACGTGTGACGGGCAACTTAATGAATTTGTACACAAAAACTTATAGTCCAAACCATTTCAAGGGGCACATATGCAATACACAATTAAACAGGCATCCAATGGCAATGGCTTTGAACACTGTCGCAATTTTAAAATTGCGCTCGTATAGTCTTTTTTAATTTTGATAATATAAGATTATTAATTTTCTTTACGGCATTAGCGTGCTCTCCAAAAAAGTGGAGTTCATGAATATGATACTAGGAACCTTATGGTGTGTTTGGAACTTGAGGAAAGTGAGAGAAAAGAAAGGAAAATTGAAAATTTTCCCTCATCTTGTTTGGTTTGGAGAAAGAAGGGAGAAAATAAAAAATCTAGGTATTCTGAATAGTGAAATTTATCTTCCACTTTTCTCTCACTTTTCTCATTTTATTTTCTTTCGCTTTCTCTTCCCTTCCACATGTTCCAAACAGGCCCTTAATCTAGAAATATGTAAATGTGACTCGAGGGTTAATTGTTTTTTTAATTTGAATAGATTTCTTGGATCACATGCATGATCCAGTTAATCTAACCACCGCCCCCTATACCAATTAGGGTCTTAAATTAGTCATGGGGATGACTTTTTTTCCTTTGACATGCCTATATATGCATATATGCATGTAACCTAAATATTCTTGGTGAGTTTAACCTAAATTTTTGGTCTTCTTGTCGTTTTCCTTTAATTTTTGTTAGCTTCCGGTCAATTTTTTTAAATCATATTGTTCGTCCTCATCGGATAAAAATGTTAACATCTTTCCATGTGCACTGTGACAACAAATTGTGAAACTCTCCGGTATGTAAAGTACTTGTCAATGACCAAATTAAAAGACTTAAAACAGACTGGGTATCGCGGACGGACGCAGAATTTGAGTGTGGATTGGGTGAACTCTATTACAACATTTAGAACATACAAAAGGTTACATTGATCAAGACAATTAAAATTTGCCAAAACTATTATCAACACAATCATCATACATATAGTTTCGATCAACATATATATATATATATATATATATATATATATATATATATATATATATATATATATATATATCTATAAGAATAAGATCACAAAAATATGATAAAAAAACAATAGCACGCATTCATGAATCACGTGTCTAGAAATTTGCCTATACTTGATGCTGATAATTTTGATTACTGGAAATCTAGAATAAAGGCTATAATGAGATCTGCAGGTGAAGAAATTTGGGTTTCATGTATTGTGGGGTACACTCGGCCCATGATAACTGTAGAGGACAAACAGGTTAAAAAACCCCAATCTGAGTTATCAGTCGCTGAAAAAGCATTACTTCAGGCTAACAACCGTGCACTTGATATTTTATTTTCTGCTGTTGATATTAATGAGCACAGGAAAATAGCTAACTGTGAAATAGCGAAAGAGGCATGGGACATTCTGGTTACTTGTCACGAGGGGACAGACGTGGTTAAGCAGTCTAAGCTGCAAAGGCTTACTACGGAGTTTGAGACCATCAGAATGCAAGAGGAGGAGACATTCAATCAATTTTACTCCAAGCTCATCTCCATCGTCAATAGTTGCGAGAACTTGGGTGAGCCAATTCCTTCCTTTCGTATTATTAAGAAAATTTTACGTTCCTTACCTCCTAGATTTAAAACTCAAGTAACTATGCTGGAAGGTAAGAGAAAATTAAAAGAAAAATCTGTTCAAGAAATAGTTGGGATTCTCCAAACTTATGAGGCTGACCTATTGCAATCTGAACCTATTCAGCCTAAAGTAAAACATTCGGAGTCTTCAATTGCTTTTAAAAGTACTCAAAAAAAATATAAGAAAGGTTCAGATAGTGATAGTGATGTCGATTTTGAGGAGATGAAAGCCTTTTTCAAACAATTTAAAAATAGTATGAAAAAGAAAAATGATAAAGGAAAAGGAGAATTTTCTAAAAAAATTAAAAAAGAGGGAAAAGGACCACCTGAGGGACCACAGTGTTTCGAGTGTCATGGTTTTGGTCATTATGCCCTAGATTGTGCTAACAAAAAGAAAAAGAAGGTTTTTGTTGCTCAAACGTGGGATGATAGCGATTCTGATAAATCGAATGAAGAAGAAGGTGGCGAAGAAAATAATGATAGAAACTTTTTGGCTTTCGGAGTTTCCTTAAATCCTAAGGGTCTTTCCGAATCGAGTAGTTCTGAGACGGATAATAGTGAGGCAGAAAGTTGTGATGACATGGATGAGATCAAAGAGGAGTACAACAAACTTCATGTTTTTAGTAAAAAATTGATGAAGGTGAATGATAAGCTTTCTGATAAGGTCAAGAGTTTAGAAGCTATTTTGAATGAACGCACTCAAGAAAGGGATGAGAGGAATAAAGAAATTGAGCTCCTTCTTGAGAAAAATAAGGCCTTGACTAGTGCAAAGTCGAAGGAAAAATTAGAGGATGATACAAAGACAGGGACCCAAGTGTTGGATCATATTCTTTCCATCCAACGGCATCCTAACGATCGTTCAGGGCTTGGTTATCATGCGACATCTTCACCTCCAGCAATTGGGAAAGAAGGGACTAATCATATAGATAAGAAGAAGAATGCTAATGGCGTACAGAACAAACTCAATTCTCCCACGCCAAAGAAGCAAACGACAACAGTGGCACATGGCTATCCCAAACGCAAGGAGGTAAAAACTAAAGTTATTAATAATGCTAAGTCTCAAGTTTTTAATCCTGTTGTTAAATTCGTTCTTACTTGTCACTATTGTGGTATGATTGGCCATATTAGACCGAACTGTAGAAAGTTTCATGAATCATACACTTCACATGGTGCATATGTAGCTCATTCTTATGGTAATAATAATTTTGTACCCACTTGCCATCATTGTGGAATTAGAGGTCATATTCGTCCTTATTGTTTTGCCCTTCATGGCTATCATAGGACTCCTCCCCGCTACCATAACATGAATAATCATAGGGAGTTTTTTCAAGGGCCTAGACATAAAACCCATTCGCATGCTAATTTTACAAAGGTAAATCCAACACCCATGACCACTGAAAAGACTAGTGAAAAGGGCAAGACTAGACAGATGTGGGTTCGTAAAATTGATTTTGTATCTCCGGTTGATGATGATCTTGACTCTCTAGATGACTATAGTTCACTTGGAGAATTTGGCCTTGCCTTTTAAAGGCTAGGTTTGGTTCCATAAACTAGGTTTAATTGATCATGCATATCTTAATACCTAGATTTATGGAGTTTTATAGTTGTTTCACAGTTGTCTTATTTTAGTTGTCTTTGCGTTTTTTTTTTATAAAAAAAATTCAAAAATATGTCTTGTATCAGTTGTTGTGTGGATTGAGCATGATAGTCTTTAGTGCGTAGTTGAATATCATTGGATTTTATGAACATGTTCATCCTTATTTTTATTGCACTTCTTTTTGGTATTCTCCCTGCAAGAACATTTGAATGCCAATAAACCATGAGTATCCGACATTCTGTACACTTATTCATGGCTATTATGGATGGTTGACAATTAGGGGTCTTGTTCTCATAAACTTGGTCTGTATCTTGAGATTTCTTTTTGAGATTGACCCGCGGTTAGAATTCCAAATGTGATGTTGAAATCCATCCACCACCATTTGTTTTTTGTCTCCATCTCCCCTTCCAAAATTGAGAGAATGAATGACTTGAGGAAAGGGCTACCTATAGGACAAAAGTCCTAGTAGTGTGAAAGCCGTTGATGATAGTGCAAAATACAATAAAAAAAATATTTCCATCGGTGAGGTTATATAAAAAAATGAGAGTTTATGGAAAATGTATTAGTATTGGACCACTTGCTTAGTAACCGGTTGCATTCGGCTCTATCCAGTCCGGACGGTCGCGTAAAACGGCGAGTGGGTAAAAGAGAATACTTTGTAAAAGAATAAAAATTAGAGGTTGAGGGGGAGCTCCGCAAGTACTTATCAACAAAAAATCATTGAGGACCTAGCTTGGTTTGACTTCTTGATGGGGCGTCATCTTGATACTCCTATTGTTCATGAGAATATGGGTCCTAAATTGAGCTAACCTGATATCTAGGCCATGGATGCACACACACACTTTCCTCATATGTCGTTGATCATGGTTTGTTGTTTTTCTTCTGCCTTGCATGGTGTTCTATTATCAAGTTGTATCTTAAAGTATGGATGTCTTGTTCATTGCATCTCATGATATAATACTTGCGCTAAAACATTCTCATGCTCATATCTTCAAAAATTTTATAATCTTTTAGCATTGAGTTTAATTATGTTTTATTGAGTTTTGCGTGCTTTTAGTCCTTTGTCTTCTATTGAGTTTAGGCATCATGCTATTTGTGCTAGTGTTCGCTTCTCTCTTAAATATCTCACTTGGCTGCTTCTCTTGAGCTTTTATGGTTCAATGCACTCCTTTGTTTATATTTATTGCTTAATTGTTTATCCTATTCGCCCTTTGTCATTCCATGTCAAAAAGGGAGATAATGATGAAAGGGGGAGTAGGTTGCCTAATGTTCTAATATATTTGGATGTTGAGTTTTGTTTACAGGCTCTATACAACTCGTTCATATAGGATAGATTGCCTTTGTAGTGTGTTTTGTCATGGAAGTGCCAAAGGGGGAGATTGTAAGGACCAAGTTTCGGATTCCTTTGTTTTGGCAATTCCGTTTGACAAAACACACATTTACATCGAGTTGTAATTTTATTTTATAGAGTGTCTATTTAGGTGTGGAAAGGAATCATCTCTTTATGTAATGGTTGAGAGTGCGGTAGTATTTATTTTAGTGGCGAGTTGAGTAGGTTATTTTACTTGTTCAGAAGTTGCTCAACGACTTGCTCAAGCAACCTGTCAAGCAAATCTGCTGTTCGTTAGTTGCTCGAGCAACTTGGTTCTTGCTTGAGCAACCGCTATGCGCCTATATATTCGCATCAACTAGGTTAAACGAAATTTGAGCAGCCACACTTTATTCTCTGCACTCCTACTCATCCTTAAAACACTTGTGGCGGCTAGGGTTTGTGAAACTTGAAGATCTTTGAAGGCCGGATGCTTAGAGTTCATCTTCAAGGGGTTTAATGCTTTAACAATCAACTTTCAGTTGGAGTTCTTTGGTGGGATTCCGAAAGTATCTAAGGAAGGCTTGTGCGTTTCAAGGCGTTGGCGATCAAGATCACTGGGTGCGGTGTACGTGTGACTTGGCAGGTGATACTTAGAACGTTGTGAGTGATTTACATCGTTTGGATAGGTATATCTGTAACTGCACAATGAGTATAGTGATTTTGATTCCTTCCCGTGGTTTTTTACCCATTTAGGGTTTTCCACGTATATCTCTGTGTTGTGGGTTTTAACTGCTTGCGTAATTTTCTGTTGGTTGATTTGATTAGTGATTCGCATTCATACTATTAGGGTTTTAACAGATTTTAAGGGAACCCTGGTTTTTCAATAGTGTATCCATATTTATATCAAAAGCAAAATGTAGAACTAACGTGCTGTCTGGCTCTATGCAAAAGTAAGAACGTAAAACAACGTTCGATGCTCTATATATCACGATGTAAAATGTATTTATAATTGTATCAACATCAAAACATTGATCAATGTCTTTTTCAATATAAGTGAGCATATAACTCGCAAAGAAATTGTCCTCCATCCTAAGAGGTAAGAGGTATTGGATAGGAAAACCTATATATTTGTAAAATATTTAAAAAATTATTAAGATATTTATAAAAAAAATTTGAAATTTGGGTAGGACAATTGCCCAAATTAACCCACCCTCGCGTCCATCCTTGCTGGTTTTATACAAGATATTTGTAGCATATATAAATATCTATTGTATGCAAGACTAACAAGAGCAATTAGAAAAAAAATGAAAAAATATATATACCACAGTTCAAAAAATTCATTCAAGATAATGGAAAAGACACCAAAAGAAAAAAGGCCTGAATTTTTGACTTTGTAACTTTTTCAACTCTGTCTGAGACGTGCTTCAAGTCATACCTTTTTTTTCTAACAGGTCCCAAGCTCGAATAAAAGAGGAGGGTTGTGTATTATGTAACTGAAAGCCAACAGGTAAATGGCCTCGCAGATCTTTTTGGCATGAATCCCAATATGATTATAAGAAATGTTAGGGCGTTTGGATGCTGTAATGTGCAAATTAAAGATATGATTGTTCTGAGTTTAAGTGAACAAATAATCCTTGACAAAGCTCAATAGAAAAAGAAAAAAAAAAGATTCAAAGTAATGTGCAAATTAAAGATATGAGTGTTCTGAGTTTAAGTGAGCAAATAATCCTTGAAAAAGCTCAATAGAAGAAAAAAAAAAGATTCAAATAGCCGACCCCGATTGATTGGGTCATAAAACTCAGTTTGGTTTAATTTGACAACTTTCATCTATCGAGCCGAACAATGTGATGCAAAAATATATATCATTCAAGTCTACTAAAAATTAAGAGAAAACAACCGCAAAAAGCCCCCAACAAAATTAGGCCAAAGTTCAGAACCTCGACTCAAAATACAGATATAGCACACAAGACTATATATATATATACCATGATAATATATATACCTCGGTATCTCCTTTCCACATGGGGTGAGAAACCCTAGATGGGCATATACAGTTATATTATTAACACCTAGCCTATCATAATCAGTACATAATTGCACATAGATGGCCAATGTCATACAATTTACAAACTGATAGTATTTGATACACAAATACGTGGCAATTCACCATCATACTTACACTTCAAGTTCAAGCAAAAACAGTACTTGAATGACGGGTTGATTTACAACCCTTAGAAGTGTCACTGCCACATCTTGTATTGCTTCCCCCATACCCATTCCAATTGTATATACGTATACTAATATACGCAAAGTCTATGCACGCAACTTTAAAATGCAACTCTGTACACAGATGTGTCCGGAATTATATTTTCAAGCTGTGTGCGTAGCATTGCACTATAATGTATCACATGCTACCATCTCCTCCTTCCTCCGGGCCGTCTCCGGAAGGGTTATTGTTCCATGGAGAAGCATAAGGAAGAGAAAACCCATAGTTATGATCCATCCTCCTACCATATACTGGATTGGCAATATCACCTTCCCCCGGAAACACCGGCAACGAAGTAACTTCATTGCCGGTGAATCGCATAAGATTGGCATTGGTGGCATCCAATTCCTTCTGAAGCCGAATGACTTGTCTTTGAAGAACCGATATCGCCCCGACACAACCGTACACTGGATCTTTCAACCGCGCCTCTGCCTCGTACGCGAGGGAATTCACCGCGTCTTCTCTCTGGTGGGGGAGGATCTCGTTGAGGAGTTTGCTTACGTTGCTCGCTCCGAATATTTTGTGGACGTTGGCGAATTTCTGGGGCTCTTCCGGGGGAAAGTATGGTGAGAAGATGCAGCCTGGGAGGCATTTTCTTCTTAGGAATTTGCAGGCAGCACAGGGAGAGTTAGAGTAGCTTGATGAAGCCATCTTAATTCACTGCAAGAAGAGATTGATTTGAACTTTAATTTTCAACATTTTCTTGATGATTTGCTAATGGTTGTCATTTTACAAGTATGACAGACAAGAGAAATTGTCCAAAATGCCACGCCTATGCAACAGCTTGAGCGGACCTTAACTAATTCTCCTGGACTGATCCGAGGATTTTACCTGTTTCCCTTGATCAGATCACTGATATAGAAAAATGGGTGTGATCAATAATAGATGAAACTATTCTATTAAGAATTGACATGACCGAAAAGTAAAATTCCGCAAGCAGTGACGACTCCAAAAGTTTTAGCCTAGTTTGTCAATGTACAAGTTCAGTGCAAAAAATCAAAAAGCACATACCCGTAACTATCAATCAGAGCTTACCCCAAAATCAATGAACATATACTTGCTTGTAAAATTGCCAAAAAAATCACTGAGATTGACGTTAGCGTCCCGGTAGTTCATGTAAATATAGACAAGGTAAAAAGGGTGCCATTCAAGGTGATTAAGAAGACAAGTCAGCTGACAAAAGATTGACAATACTAGTTGCTTATATGATAGAGTTTTTACAGCAGCAGCAGTGCTACATATGCAGAAACAATATTCAGAAACAATATCCAGAATTTATCCAGAAAACTCAAAGAGTGTCTCAGATTACTTCACTTGGGAGAGAATCTGAGCCACTCTTTGAGTTTTCTGAGTAAATTGTATATATTGTTTCAGGACACTTATAGCATTTTTATAGAGAGGTAGAGGGCAATTGATTTCAAATAATGGAGTTTTGTTTTGATGTATAACTTAGTGTGTGCAATTGAAACCTGAGAATAATAGCATCCTGCAAGCTACTGTAGTTTTTTTTTTGCTTTTTGAATTGCAAAAGGTTTAGTAAATTGTAATAGATGCAAAGATGAAAAGGAGCAAGAGCATGATACGATATGCTACTCGAGCCCCAAGACGCTACAAGGTTGACAAGAAATAAAATAACATAGCAGGGAGAAAATAGAAGGGTACATGGTGACTTATTAACTTCTAATTTTCTGCAATTATTAGACAGTTAAGTATAATTCATTGGAAAATAAGCTTATAAATGAATTAGTTAAGAAATGCGTGAACTGGTCCGTAAACTTGATTATCAAAAAATTTGGAATGAACTTGACTATCAATTTTTGGAATGAAGGCTTAAGTGAATAGATGCCCAATAGGCTAAACGAGCAACATGTGTATTGATTTTTTTTTTGGTTTATTATTTGATAATACATAGGAGTATATTGATTTGGTTTCTAAAATTTAAGTTGAAACACTTTTTTTTTAACAGCAAAAAAGACTTTACTAATCGATTGTAAATGATACAATGATTAAAAGGAACAAAAGCAAACAACATCACGAAACTGACAATCAAATTTAAATTGAAACACTTACAAACGCAGTTACAAAACCTTAAATTTCATCCCAAAAAATGAGAAAACAATGAAAGTCAAATAACTTTTTTTTTTTTGTTCCCTCACATGGATGGTTGTCAATCATAAAATCAAAAAATATATAATAAAGAAAAAGAAAAATAGAGTCAGCCGAAAGATGGTACAGATCATCGATCTCCCGATGGGGATTCTTGTCAACTCAGCTTTATAGTTTCATTCAGTGTATCTCTCTCTCTCTCTCTCTCTCTCTAAACCCACATGATCCTAAAAGATCGATTGAGTTTACGGACTAGTTCATGCGTATCTCGACCATACGACACGACGCGGAAACACTTATTCAAAACCCTGAAACTTAAAGTGATGAAAAATTTCATTTCTCCAGCCAATAAAAATAGCACAAAAAAGAAAAGAGAGAGTGAGAAAATTCAAACTACATGCACATAACTGACGAGTTTTGACTTACCTTTCCTTTAAGCACTGTGGTTTGACTCTGCAGCAGAGAAAAGTTTTGCGGCCATGGAGATTGAGTTGATGAGAATCTTTTGAACTGTTTGTGGGTTTGATTGAGTTACAGGAAACGAAACCCTAGATGTAGCAGGAACAGTAGGGTCGGAAAAGTAGGGGAGATGAGGGCAGAAAAGAAAAGGCAAGCTGGAGTGGCATTTTTTTTTTGGAGTGAATGGAGAGAGAAGAGAGTGGAAAGCAATAGAACAACCCCTCCATTAAATAGAGGCAACGTTTGGAGAAAAAAGGAAAAAGAAAAGTGGGCACTGGGAGTGTACTTTTTTGTATGGTGTGTTAGTGTTAACAAAAACATTTCCAAAAATCATTGTTGTTGTGCTCTTTCATGACTTTAGGTGTACAGATTAGTATACGCGTATGTCGACTGATTGATGAGGTACCGGTTCATTGTTCGGTACTGGAGCCCAAGTAAAGTCGGAACACATTTAACAAATCTGTAAGGCCTTGTTTGTTTGGTGGAATTTGGGGGTGGGATTTGGTTGGGGGATATAGTGAGACCCGAAATCTCATGTTTGTTAACATTTTTTCGGATGGGATTTGGAATCTCTCACCAAATTTTATCCCAATCCGTATGGGATATAAAATCCCATGGGGGGTGTGGGATTTGGATGAGATATGGATTTTCAATGGCTAAAACAAAAAAAAAATGCTTTCCAATGACTATATATCCTGTTGAACACAAACACTGGACATGAATTTTCTCCATCCATTGATATCTTGAGCAATATTCTAAGAATTTCATATCACATCCATTTATCTCCGGTTAAACAAACGAGGCCTAAGAGTTGATAGCACTTGGAAGGTTTTGAATATAATCAGTTTGAGACTTTAGTACTAAAAAATAAACTCCTAACTTTTAGGACGATTGGGTCAATGCCGCGGGATTTTCTAAAATTATTTGATGCGAGTGTATTTTCATTTGATTTCGAGATTTTAACTTATTAGGAGAGTCAAATAAATGCTACTTACTGAGAAAACAAGATTTTTTCAGATAAATACACCGCTAATTAATTACCAAGATCCTGCAATTTTAGGCCCAACCAATGGCAAATAAACCTAATTTTTCTATATGGACTTTTGACCATTTTTCCATTTCATCACGCTTGCACTCTGAGATAAGTCACACTTTGCACTGTAAATTATCACACTTTCACAGCGATATAGCAGTGAAAAAAGTCCCCAAAATACTGCATTGCTCCATCTCCCTTTGTCAACCAATGAAAATGAGTTTTTATTTTCGTCGAATGGGTATTTTCGGTATTTTTGTCAGTTATCTACAGTGTAAAGATAAGTCATTAATTCTCTTTCCATATATAAAAAAATCTTATTTAGCGAAAACTACACCCTCAACTCACTTTGCAAAGAAAGAGATAATGGTCATGTTCGTTTCCCAGTTTAGTTTTAGTTTTAGTTTTGATGACATCATCATTTCCCTCATTTCTCTCTCTATCTCTCTCCATTCATTACACCTGATGACATCATCAAAACTAAACTAAACTAAACTAAACTATCTAACCAAACACATCCAATATTGTCGAAGACATAATTGTAGACTTAAACTGCACATTAATACATTATTTGTTTTCTCATGCCTGGAAGTATAGTAGTAGCTTATAACTTGTCATTGTTAAGCTTACACACAACACAATTCTTATAGCACACAAAAAAGTCAAAATTTTTACATCATATTTTTCGTCTCGACAAGAAAAAGACTGAAAATACGTGAAATTTTTACATGTAAAATCACGAAAAAGACTGAAAATTTCTTTCGAATTTAGAAATTCTCCTACAGTATATAAACCCTCTGTAATATGTGTACGCAGATTCAGAACTCTGAAATCATCATCTGTTTCTACTGTAGTAGAGACTAGAGATTGCTGCACTGTAACTTTCGAACACAAACTCCAAAAACTTTAACTGTTTGTCTCCATTACTCCTACGAGTACACAGTACTACAGATGTACAGTTGAGAAAATAGTGACTCTCATTTTTGTGTAAGAAAACAAATGTAGCTGAAATTATTGGAGGGTGAGGACCAGTTCTAAAAAAATATCTCTTCGTCTCAAAAATTTTGTCAATTCGCAAGACGAGAACCTAAATATAAGGAGTCTTTTACAAGAAAATTTTCAAAAATTTTTTCATAGATTAAAAGTACACATTGATAAATTATTAAATTTTTCTTGAAAATTTTGTATTATTTTCAAGTCTTGGTTTTGCTGGACAAAAAAATTTTGGAACGAAAGGCCCAAAAAGTAAGGGAGAGGACGATACACAGTACTAATGAATAAATAAATGAAAATTTATGTACACAATTTTAAAATAAAACTCCGTAAATAATTATGTTACAATTATTTGACACCTACGAATTTATTTTCAACAAAATTATGTTCAATTTGTATTTTAAAATTGTGTGCGTAACATCTCATCTCGTGACTAAAATAAATGTGGTTGCGTAATGGTTGGGGTCGCTGTCAATTTTAACCCCACCGATTTTTGAACTTTTGCTCTAGTTCTTCGCCGACATGTCGACAACTTGGATGCAATAAAGTAGCTGTCAGAACCTGAAAATTCTTAAAGTGCCATCTGATTGCTGATGAAATATGCACCAAAACTTTGATCAGACAGGCTTCTCAATTGGAAAATTATAAAATCACCCCATAAAGTTCTTGTTAAGGTTTGATTTCTCACTTGAATAAATGAGAATCCCATAAAATAAAAGGGTTAATTTTAGCAAAACTCACTTTCATTTGCTAAAATGAGTTGATTTTATGAAATTTTCATTTTATTAAATGAGAAACTAAAATATATAACAGTATATGAAAGTACTAAATTAAAATGTGTAAAAAGTGCACTGAAATATATGCTTCTTGTTTGCTTGTTACTAGGCTGATAATAGAACCTATCTCAATTTGTAGGAATTTCCTCAAATTAGAGTATCTTAAAAAAAAATCCAATACCCTTAGTTTTAGTTCATGCACGCCGTGCAGTATGGCTCACGCCGACTCTGTTTTGCATTAATTTTGATAATCGGACTCGTTCAAATTGCAGAGCTTGTGGAGTGTACTACAATCACGTAAAAAAATTAAGATGATTAGATACCGAATGAAATTACGACCGTGCACATATTTATAGAAACAATATGTGCCGGAGTTAGAAATGTGTTCCGACCAAATATTATTCGTATCGGATTAACTTAGTTTTTTACAAGATTGTAGTCCATATGGATCATCGAAATGGACATGAAACAAGGTCGGAGTTGCCCGAACTGCGCATTCTATGAGCATTTGCTACAACCTGCTCTAGTAGAGTACGTTTACAGTGTTGTTCCAACAGTGATCAGAAGTTTAAAATAAATTAAACGAAAAAGCAAACAATCGCTGAATGAAGATAATTTCAGAAAATTCAGAAACAAAAATTATTAATTCATCTCTTTTATTAATTGGTGCTCTTTCACTTACCAAAAAAAAAAAAATTATATGGTGTTCGGATAAATCTTTGTTCGTTTCTTTCTCATTTTCCCTTGCCCAGCGATAGAGATTTCCCTTTCTTCACTTTTTTTTTTTTAAATTTATTTTCCATTTTCTCCTGTCCACAATTTTTTGGGAGCTGGATTATGCATCTTGCAGTTTCACATTCTGGCCGTTTGGCATGCAGGCCGAGAATGCATTCTCTTATTAGCTAGACTAGAAAATCAGCCTGGTGGTACTTTTGCATTTTTATTTTGCATTCTTGGTTTTTCTTATGGATAAAAAGACTATATTACCCGTGCCTTTATTAGATATTTCCTTGGTATGTATAATGTATTGGTTAAGTTGTTTGGTGGTGGGTTTTTTGCAACTAGTTAAAATTATATTTGTTTTGTTTCAGGATTATGTAATGGATTTATTTCTGTCATGATTATATTTTCTATATCCACTACAAAATAATATTACTTGTAAATTTTTTAAAGTGACATTTAAGACTTCCGAGGTAGGAAAAAATGGAGACTTTTCAAATAAGGACTCAATTTTGTGGAGTGGAATTATAAAATTATATTTAAATTAACAAAATCTAAAAATAAATATGAATTTGAAAGGGTTATTCATAAACATATTATAATACCACAATAAATAACAAGAGCAACATGGTAAAAAATTTACTGATATTATATTTTCGTCACTATACACCCAAACCCAAACACTACTCTGTTGTAAAATATTCTGCACACATCTTCCAAACTCTCTATAAATTTGTGGAGTAATTTATTCAGGGCATAATCCAAAAAATATCCAATTCACAATCGAAATGAAAAATGCGATTCGAAATTAGGCTCCCAAACAGGCTATAAGTTTCCTACACTTCAATTTCTATCTTAATTTTGACCTTTTTTTTTGTCATTCCTTATTCCTAGCTACTCTATTACATGGAGGAGGGAGGAATGAGACTCGATTCCAGGATATAGTGTGGGGCATCCAAAAGCTCCACCGCATGAGTTAGCTACCACTTGCAATTTTGACCTTTCATTAGGGCCGTGCAAAGTACTAGGAGTAGAGTGGTAAAATTATTTTCATTAGTGACATTGTAAAAATCTGGCCCATGGCTGGGTTATATGGCCCTTGCCCCTTGGGTGGGGCTTGAATTCAAACCCAAAAATAAATAAATAAATAAATGAGTGGGGCTTAAGTCAGTTAGGCAGAATATGTTTCCGCATTCAAATGCACTAATTAAACTCCACTGCTTATAAACTAAGTAAATTGCAATGTGGGGGTGTATAAAAGAATCTTATTTTAGTGTTGATTGGAGAATATTGTGCAGATGGTAATTTGATCTTTTTCAGAGAGATGTGATTCTCTGTCCTTATCAAACAACATATAAAACAATTTTCTTTAATATTCAAAGCGTCCGGACCAATTTGTGTACACATCGACTAATCTCTGTGAAACCAATCCGGCCGTGACACCGTTCAGAGGAGGCCTAACTAAATTAGGGCAACTGTTAATATATAGTGCATAAGAGGTTTTGACTTTGAGACTTAGAAGGGAGCATACCTCTACGTCTCGATAAAAATAAACCCTAATTAAGACCCAGCATGCTTGATACATCTCTAGTCGGCAGTAGTCCCAAAAGGTCATAGAAAACTAGTGCTATCCTTTTCGGATATTGGTAGCTTAATTAGTTAATTGCATGCCTGTGGTGCGATTCCTTACACACTTAATTATAGGGGGAAGATTGCGACGGATCATAGTTTAAAGTTTATAGCAGGTTAACATAAAGAGGAACAATCAGGGTTGGTATAGTGGTGAAGACTTGTTACTTTAAGGGTTCTTTTTTCTAAGATTTTTTATTTCAAATCTCTAAAGTGATATTAACTTATTTGGGGCCACTTCATACGGAGTTTTGCTCCAATTTTAACTGGACTCACTGCAAATGAACAGTGAGATTGAACTTCTAAAATTAATTGAGGTACGCGTAAGTTAGCCCGGATACTTGAATTACTAAACTAAAAACATAAAAAGGAACAATTTAAACCACAAGAAGCTAGTGTGGTCCTAATGATTAGAGATGCGATTATTGGTTGGTATTGGTATTTTTATACTCTACAAGAATCACATAATGCACCATATGTGGCGTACTTGATACTTTACTCATGCGTTCTTTAACATACAAAACCCATGTGATCATTTATAAACCTCTTGGAAGGGGAAAAGGCAAAAAGAGTTTTTCTACCTGAAAGAAGTATGTCTGACAAATAAGTCGATCGAGGTAGATCAGTATAATGTTTAAACTTAGGTATTGTTTGATACAACTGAAAATTGGAACTGGTTGAAAAATTAATGCGGAATATTTTAAGCTGAAAATTGTTTGATAAAAGTACCAAGAGCTGTTTGATAAAATAACTATTTTGATATAAAAATTAATGAATTTAGCTAAAGCTATAGATGAATTCAGCTAAAGCTATTTGTCTGAGTTTTGCTAATGGATGTCATGTGTGTCTGGCTGTTGTGGAGAAGTGGTGGTGGTAGCGGCAACGACAATTGGTAGTGTAACAATGATTGTTGTGTGAAAGGGGTGCGATGGCTTTTGTAAGAAGGCATTGCGGTGGAAAAATGGCGAGGATAGAGAGACTACAGTGGTGGGCAGCGGTTTAAGTGATGACAAGTAGAGAATTGTAACGTAGGTGTAGTGCTGAAAAAGTGAATGATGAATGTAGCAGTAATTGGGAGAGAAAATGATTGTTGGAACATGGGTTGTGGTGTGGGTTAGATGGCGATGGTAGTGGTGGTAGTCATAGTGATAGTGGTAGCGGCATTGGTAATAACTATTGATGGCGCTGGAGTGGTGGTGGTAGTAGTAATTGTAGTGATTGTGAAGTGGTGGATAAGTGGAGTTGGTGGTAGTTGTGGTGGCCGTGGAGTGATGATGGTGCTGATGGTGATAGGAGTAGTGGTAGTGGTAGTGGTAGTGGTATGGTGGTGGTGATAAGGTGATGAAATGGTGATGATGGTGGTGGTGATGGACTGATGGAGTAGTGGTTGTGACGGTGGCAGAGGTATAGTAGTTGCAGTAGTGGATATCATATTGGTAATAGTGATGGTAGTGGGAACGATGGAGTAGTGGTGACAACATTGGCATTGTGGTGCTGGTGGTGGCAACCATAGAGTAGTTGTGATGGTGGTAGTGGTGACAATAATTGTGGTGGCAGTGATGGAATAGTGGTGGCGGTCGTGGCTGCTGCAAACAAACAAGTGATATATGATGTGCTAACAAATTCAGCTGGAGATAAGTAGCTAATAAGTACTTATTTTCTCTTGCTTCTTAAACTTACATTTTAAGAGGCCCTTAAAGTATTAACTAGTAAGTAAGCTGAGATATGGTTATCAAACTAATTTAATTACTTATTGCTTAACCCATATAGTTTTAAGTGTTGAATTGAATTATCAAACAACTCCAGTTTGAACATTCAACAAGTTTGAAATGTGTTACTGAAGTTAACTTGTTCATAAGATGATATGATCTCAAGTGAACTTTAATCGAGCTGATCTCAAGTAGTTAAAATTTTCAATACACCGCGTGCTAAAAAGGCCTAATGGTCGCTTATTCAAACTTGATTTCCAAATGTAACGATTTTTCAATCTCAAATGGCTTAAATTTTCAAAACACCGCATGCTGAACGAGCTCAATAGTCACTTATTCAAACTTGATTTCCAAATGTAATGATTTTTAAATACTCCATTTAAGCTAGCTATAAGTTCCTTCATGAACCCTAAGTAATGGTATCTTAATTGATAAAACATGTATAGTTCGCAGCAAGTGATAGGGAGAAAAGTTCAAATCAAGCTAGCATAGTCAATTGAGTTAGTTCAGTTGCTGTCATTGCACACTTTTAAATGGCAATGGCATGGTTTAGTTATAACTTATTGCCAAATATAAGCACTTCAGGTCTCTCTGGCCAAATTTCTTTCAAACGTTTTTTGCAGTCTTTTTCATTATATATTTTCTCTTAATTTTTACGAGATTGGGGTGTAACTTTTATTACATCATATTCTTTTCGTAGATGACAGAGAAGTCAGACATGTATAAAAACATTCGTCAAAGTTGAAAACAAAATCATATAAAACAATGAAAAGGGCCCAAAAAGATTGAGAGAAAATAACCAAAAAAACCGTGCGAAAATTTTTAGTGGGAGTTTTTCTTGTTGAGTCGTAGTTGTGGCGGTTGGGTTGGACTATTAGTATGGCTATGGATCGTACTGCTGGAAAATAATTTGGACCTGCCCCGGGCCCAATGCTTTAAAGCCCAACATAATTTTGAAACTCCAACGCGTGGGCCTACATGTATCTTTAGCTTCTCTATTTTATTTGAGTTTCAGCCTGAGCCTATGGGCCGCAGTTTCTGATAAAGACCGAGTTAAAACATGCTTTGCCATTAAGGAAAATGTCATCATAGTAAGAACATAAACCCGAAATGACTTTACTTAATGCTAGTTGTTCTTTGTTTAGTAGTATGTCTTTACTCTAGGTAATATATGGTGTCTCAGGCAAGTTTGCTTGTACTTCGAACTAATCTCTACAACCCTTTCTATAGTTTTTTTTACATACTTGAGCGTGGAATAACTTGAGGTTTGAATAGGAAACAAATGCTATATATATAACGGCCTTACATAGCGGCAAATGACCATTAACCAACGCTTTGACTTGAGTTTTCACCGTGGATAACAATACTTGAAAAAGAAAAATTAATTTCCCATGCACAGAGAGAGAGAGAGAGAGAGAGAGAGAGAGAGAGAGAGACCTTTTTCGACTACCTTACAAAATATCAAACAATAGTCTTGTATATTCACAATTATTGTATGTATTCCCTTCTCAATTAGCGTATGTACCTTTCAGCCTTGGATTTAAAGAGATGGCTATGAAATCGTGTTACAATCTTAAATAAAAAGTGCATTTGGTGTCTGTTGGAATTAATTTTTTAATAATTGTGTTAGGCAAAATGTTGATCCAATATCATGTGACTATGCGGAGTACCAAACTATTTATACTGTGCTCGTATACAAAAAAAAAAGTCAAATATATGAGTAGTGAACCTCAAATTGCAAGGGAAACCAATATTACTCTCCCATATTATCACTGACATACAAGAAATCGTACTTGGCACTAACAAATCTAATTATCGTTGACAAAAAAAGGAAAAAAAAACCCTTAACCATTGAATAACCTAAACTAATTCATATTAGACAAAACTAAATATCAACATAAATACAAGAACTTAAGTAGCTCTGTACTAAATAGCAACTGAAGATTATTGTACACGTTAATATCAAACATTTGATTTGTAGTAATTAGACTCACATTTCCAACCGGCATTTCCGGCTATCCAAATATAACCTAAATCGAAAAAGCGTAGAAGAGAGCCGCAATTTTTTCCACTAAGATGGTCGCAAATGGTGGCTAGCTCATACGGTAGAGCACTTGGATGCCCCACACTGCATCTTGGGATCAAGTCCCGTTCCCCCCTTCCCCATGTAATAGATTAAGAATGACGAATGACAAAAAAATATAAATAAATAAGAATCGAAATTCGACCTGAAATATGAGGTCTAAATTGGAGGAAATTGAAACTAAAAGGGTGGTTTCTCGCACAGAGGCCATGCCTTGGGCTTGTTTTGCCATTTCCCCGTTTCTTTCTCTTTCTTTCTCATCGTTGCAAGTTGGCAGTGAAAACCTTTAAAATCTCTACGTGAGACTTCTGCAAGTGAGATTTCTCAGGTATTGACTTTACTGTAACTCGAAATTTCCTTCCCTGTTCTTATTTGGTAGTTTACACCCCTTGAATTTCCGTAGAAAGGAAGCTGTTTGTTGAATTTGCTTCGCGCCTTCGCTGACTGGTTTGTTTGTACTTTTGATTTTAATTAGGGTTTTCAATTCGTATTATAATTATACTGAGTTCCTATTTGCTTAATTTCAGTCTTAATCAATCTCTTGTTACCTCTAGATCGGCAATTCTATTTCTTGTTACCAAATTAAGCGCTACTGCTTTAATTTGGACGAAGTGACAAAAATTGTGATACTTGATGGTTCATCATTTGTTTGGAGCCTTTTTACTTGCGATTACAATGACTGTATAATTTTGAACTTTGATTCCAGTCATTACACTCTTTTGTGTTCGTTAAAAAGTGAAAGGAACGGTCTGAGTTTTCTAGGACATACCATCGGATCAAATTGTCAATTGTGCTTTCTGTCTAGTTTTATTCAAACACATTCGACAATTACCAGGTTCCAACACTCATATCATTAGTGCAAATGCGCCTCTTGGAGTCGCCATGACCTGAACGTATTATAACCCTAAACTCAAGCTAGGAAAAATAAACGAAGCTAGTTTGATTTAGAGCTGTATCTATTTTGGGTAAGTTGTTCAAAGGTGTATATGTTTTCATTCCAGACACTCTTGCAGGTTTATCTGAACGAGTGTTCTTGCAGTGTTTAATCGCGTGATATAGAGCTGCTCAGTTGGTCTTTACAGTTGTTCTTTTTATTTTTCCTTGGAAAAAGAATGTTGTAGAGTAATTTATCATGGCGGGGTTGGAAGAATTGAAGAAGAAGCTCACGCCATTGTTCGATGCTGAAAAGGGTTTCTCCTCTGGGTCGACCTTGGACCCTTGTGATTCGTATGCAGTAAGTTTTTTTTTTTTGATCTGCTCGTATGCAGTAAGTTTACTGTCTAGTAAGAAGTATAATATCTTTAATGAAAGTTCTTCTAATGCACAATAAAGATCTCTTCTAACAAGTTGTTGGTTTCTCTGAAGCCATCAGACAGTCGAACAGTTAACTTATTAAGCAGATCATATGGAGTATACAACATCAATGAGCTCGGGTTGCAAAAGTGTACCTCATGGCCTACAGATGACTTAGACCATGGGGAGAAAACGTATAGATGTGCATCTCATGAGATGAGGATATTTGGTGCCATAGGTAGTGGTGCAAGCAGTATTGTCCAGAGAGCTATTCATATACCTACTCATCGAATTCTCGCCTTGAAGAAGATTAATATTTTTGAGAAGGTTTGCATAATTGTTTCGTGCTGCTACTTGTGCTATTGCTTCTGTTCATTGCATCAGTTTGTGCAATGTACTTGTTGAATTAATTTATGTTTGAAAGGATCAACTTGTTGGCATACTGCATGAAATGCCAAACGCGCTATTGAGACAACATTTATTTATTTTTTTGTCTTGGTATAAATTAATTTTAGTTACTCCATTTTTGGACTAAGGAGTCAATATACAAGCAAATGCTGAGGAAAAAGTTTTTTTTTTTCCTATTGGTTATCGAAGTTTGACATTTGTTGACTTTAGGATGTCAGCATCTACACTACAGAGAAGCAGTCTTCTACTTATACAGCTTATTTTTTTCAAGTGTTATTGTGCTACCTATTGAATTGATTACAAACACCCTACATAGATGTGATACTCACAGATCAGCTAAGTTCAGTTCTGAGAAGATCAAAATTCCCATTATTGATTCAGTTGACTGTCAGGAATATTGATGTAGTTTGTGTTTAACAAAAACATACGAGGTCTATATGTGTAGTTGGCTTTAATTTTTTGCTTACATAGATATTTCTCTGTTTGCACCAGGAGAAAAGGGAACAGTTGCTTACTGAGATCCGCACGTTGTGTGAGGCACCTTGTTATCAGGGTCTAGTGGAATTCCATGGGGCATTTTATACTCCTGACTCAGGGCAAATAAGCATAGCTTTGGAGTACATGGATGGAGGGTCCTTGGCAGATGTAATACGAGTGCGGAAATGTATACCCGAACCAATCCTTTCATCAATGTTTCAAAATCTCTTGCATGTAAGGACATCTTTTTTAGTTGGCTTTTCTCTTCTACTTATGTTTACAATCCTTCAATTATCTTTACAGGTGTGTTGTTTTTCTTAAAGGGATTAAGCTACTTGCATGGGGTTCGACATTTGGTTCACAGAGACATAAAGCCTGCAAATTTGCTCGTAAATCTCAAAGGGGAGCCAAAGATAACAGATTTCGGTATTAGTGCTGGATTAGAGAATTCGATGGCAATGGTCAGTAACGTGTGTAATGTGTAATGCATTAGATGGTACTGTAATTTGTAATGCAGTAGATTCATCAATTTATACTAGTTTAAGATTCATCACTGACTAATATTCAAAATGGTTTACCAGTGCGCTACTTTTGTTGGAACTGTCACATACATGTCACCTGAGCGAATTCGAAATGAGAGCTACTCCTACCCAGCTGATATTTGGAGCCTTGGGCTTGCTCTCTTTGAGTGTGGAACCGGGGAATTTCCATACACTGCAAACGAAGGACCTGTAAATCTCATGCTGCAGGTATTCCCATTGTATATTCTTTATTCCATGATTGCTTTCTGTTTAGATGAAGTCATTTTTTCTGTTTCAAGATTTGTATGATTTAACCTCAAACTTTCAAAGTTTTACCAGCTTTAAGTGATTAACTACTAATTGATGGTGCTAGTTGTCAAGTCAAGTGGATCCTCCCAAAGAGGAGGATTGTCCCTGCAATTTTTCGGTAAATCGACACCTGTGTTGGCATCTATGAATATACAAGGAAGAATGAATTATTGTAGGGTCCCTTTCTTACCCTTAGAAACGGGAAGAGAGAGGGAGGGAGGGAAAGGGGAGCTGCCACCAGTTCCCTTTTTCCTTTTCTCCAGAGACCAGATATACAGATTTGAGCCATGTCTTGGTTCTTCTGATAAATAATAAGATACAATGACTCATAATTGATGAGCTGATCAAAGCATCAAAAAGTGAAAGCATGTGTCCCCTTTTCTGTTATGATTATTCTGACTAGCTTTGTATGCAATCAGCTATTTTGTGTCCCATTTGACTTCGAGTGAGGTACATGTACATATTTGTCCGTGTTTAGAAACAAAGCGAATGTCGTGGCTTCGTTTCAGATTCTGGATGATCCATCACCATCACCCCCAAAGCATGTCTTTTCGCCTGAGTTCTGCTCATTTATTAATGCTTGCCTGCAGAAGGATGCGGATTCAAGGCCAACGGCTGAGCAGGTGAGCAAAAGGCATATATACTAATCTGGTACAATATAGTGATATACACGTTGAAACTTTCAGCATCGGAACATCCTGTCTAACTAGTATTAGTCAATTGAACTTTAGTGAGGAATAAATGGTAATCACTATTAAATTCTACTGTAGCACAATTTGTGGTTATATTGAGAGCTCTTGTAGTTGAACTTCTCAAAATTATAACCAACCATATCGTACAGGTATTCTCCTAAGATGGGTATACTGTGAAATCAGATATACCTAGCAAAGGCTTTTCTGATTCAATGGCTACTCTTCATCATACAAGACAAACCATTAGCAAAGGGTAAGCTTATTCTCTAGCAGATGCTATAAATGTCTGTGAGCCGAAGGAAGGAAGTACTTGTGGCAAGTCGATTCAACACTGATGAGAGGAAAAAAAAAGGAGGAAAAAATCTACTCGACAATAGTCATTTGGAAGGGTTACTTGCACTTCCTCATAATCAGGGACATTGAGTAGAGACGGCTTAGATCCATATATTGGACTTGATAATGGTTTCCCTTAAAGTTGGCTTGGGAATATAGAGTTTAACCAGAGACTTCCCTTTGAAATCAACTATTCAATGATAGGGAAAATTCGGTCTTCCAATTGTGGATTAGTGAATGACATCATTTTACGATCATGCTACCCTCAATAACTAGGCATTACTGTGCAACCAGAACTCAGCATGATCCGACACAGACTCATTCACATACTTGTTATCTGACATTCAAAAGCTTGTGTTCCTGTTGGAACTGTGCGGTTAGAAACATGATCTCGGCGCCTGGTAGCTGGCTTTCAAATGTTTAAACGATTAATCGGTAAACTTACTGCAGATCACTTCTGCATGTTAAAGGGATTTCATTTCAAAAGAGATGACAACCTGAACATATTGGTGCTTGATTTACTTTTTTACTTCTACAGCTGCTTTCACACCCCTTTATCACAAAATATGAGGATGCAAGGGTGGATTTAGGAGCATTTGTCCGAAGCATTTTTGATCCAACACAGCGGATGAAGGATTTGGCAGATGTGAGTTACCAAGTCTCACCATGTCTTATCAATTTGTGCTAACTTGATAATCACAGTTTTGAAGCAGCCTTCTTCTTGATATTTGAAAAGGGGCATTCTATACCCTGTTGTTCAGTGTTGAACATCTGTTTATCGATCATTTATTAGCATACCAACGTGAAAAAGAAACAATATTAGAAATGACTGTCCCCAAACCTCTGCTATTTAAATCAGAGTGATGCCTTATAAGGGAGAAGGAATATCTAAAATAATGCGGTCACCTATATTTCAAGCAAGTGTTTTTGTCAGGAAGTCAACTATTAGTCTATAATCTAGGAGCATGAGTTCTATTTACCAGCTCTATCACCTATAAGGTTCTCAAAACTTCATCTAATTTGTATGAGAATTGTTGTGCCAACTCAAAAATAAATCTGAACTCTTAATTTTGTTTTTGTTTTTTTGATATTCATGCTGCTTTTGTTTGCTTGAGCAGATGCTGACAATACACTATTACTTACTCTTTGACGGACCTGATGAACTTTGGGAACACACGAAGACATTTTATAATGAACACTCAACTTTCAGGTAATCTTTTCAAGATAAAATTGATTCTTTTTCGCGTTTTGGATAGAAAGTCAAGGAAATTTTGCAGTTGCACTTACTTCTGAAAAGTTGGACCCTAGGCATCAAGAAGTTGAGGATAAGAAAAACGTTTGTTGAATGGCCGATTAGGATGTTTTACATTAGACTAGGAAGTTTAACCCTTTTGTTCGGTTAGACCAACATGCTGGTGTTTTATATATATTTTTGTTTATCAAGCACACAAGTTATGAATATTGATGATACTATGGTCGCTCACATACAAGTGAACAGAGCTTCTTGCATACTTGCAAGTTACAATAGTAGGGATCTGGCTTCTGAACTTCTGAAATTAGTTGAGGTGGTCTTTTTGGCTCCTATTTTAGTGTTGGAGCGAAGACCAGTTTCAGAGGCCCAAGAGGGGTCTTTGTAAATCCTGCCCTGACGGGGCTGAGAGTTGTCCAGACGGAAAATCCAGTGAAGTGCTTTTGAAGCTGTGACTTGGGAGAAGTCACTGGAAATCCCTTCCGGATGGTCAGACACGGAGAAATGCTGGTTTTTGTATTAAGGGTTTTCTGATGTATTGTGTTGCCTTGCACTATAAAAAGGGACACATAGGGCAGCCCTCATTGTAATCTTGATCATTCTTCATCATAGTGAAACCCCCCAGCACCCAGTGGAGTACGATTAAGTGATTAGCTTAAGTCGGAACCACATATATCTTGTGTCTTGCTTTGCTATTATTCGTTTATTTTTTCTGTGTGCGATTGACTCTTTGCCTTACAGTTTCCCTCTGCTAATACCAACTTTTATGTTTTCTAGTTTCTCAGGCAAAGATTATGTTGGTCCAAACGACATATATGCCTCTTTGTCAAATATTCGGAGTACATTAGCAGGTGAATGGCCTCCAGAAAAGCTTGTGCATGTTGTGGAAAAAGTTCAGTGCCGCGTTCATGGTCGAGACGGCATTGCAATACGTGTATCCGGATCATTTATTGTTGGTAATCAATTCCTTGTATGTGGAGATGGTGTACAAGCAGAGGGATTGCCAAATTTTAAAGATCTCTCGATTGATATGTCTAGAAGGCGAATGGGAACATTCCAGGAGCAGTTTATTATGCAACCAGGAAATGTTATTGGTCGGTACTTCATAGCTGGACAAGAGCTATATATTATGCAGTAGGAATTTAGCAGTGACTTTTGTTTCACCAAGGTTTGTGAAATCTTAAACTTGTTCACAAGTTTTTGTGTTACTCTTTCTTCTAGCTTGAATTGGATAGTAGTTTGGATCAGAACTTTTATTTATCTTATTCCCTTTTTTGCAAAATTTTTCCTACATGTTTATGAATCAAGTGCGTAGTGTATTATGCGGTAACTGATTCGTTGTGTACTATCCGAATGTAAATGTCTATGGTTCTTTATTTTTGCCAGAATTTGTAAGTCAAGTAGTAACCATAACTAACATCTTGGCTTGATTTTTCCAGGGATCTTTGTGAAGAAGGTGAAGGCATCTTGAGTTGAGTTGGTTGTGAAGCACTCGATTACGTATTTGCATCCCCCTTGGTGTATCACTATTGTTTCTGTTTAATTCAATTGTGATCAACCTATCACTATATTATTTAGTAAATTATGTAAGTCCCAACAACTGGTATGGCAAGTGTCAAATGCTATACGCGCAATGGTAAGGTTGTCTCAATGCGACTTGGTGGCCATGGGTTTCAGTTGCAGAAATAGCATTTTTACTTGCATGGGTAAAATTGCTTACATCCGAACCTTCCAGACCCTACAATAGCACGGGAGGCTCGTACACTGGATGTCGCCAATTGTCAAATGCCAAATATTTTCTCCAAAATTTTTCTCAGGAGTGTCACTCGGGGAGCTAAGAAGGTTTAAGACTTTTTAAGTTCAGGAAAAACGCACTTTGTACGTCTAGATAAATTATATCTCGACAGCTTGTAACATGTCCGAGGAATAGAAAGTTGTCGGTTTTTTGCAAGAGTTGTGACAACATCAGTTATTTTACAAGGTCATCTGTACACTTGATATGATCTTTGATTTCCTAACCTCTATTTGAGATCACTTAGGATTTACGAATCAGGGCTTTAGTGGTTGTTTGCTTAACCCTGCTTTTATACCTGTATTTAAGCAGTTTGCTCCCCACACAGCAAAATGGGGAAATCCAAAATTTGTCTGTAAATGATCAGACACCTTCAAATTCTCAACCTTAATTTTCATTACAAGACGTCGAAGGACTTGAATATGGAAGCAACAATTCAACAAGTTTGCTTACAAAAACGAAATAAATTCGAACCATACAAAGCTTAAAGTCTTAAGCCCCAGTTCATTGGGGTCGATAAGATTTATCCCCATATGCACAATACACAAGAGGGGTTTATTCCATACGCAGTAGGTACATAGAATGACTAATGCCCGATACAAAGGAAAATGAAAACCAAACACACACACACACACACACACACACACACACACACACACACACACACACACACATATATATATAATTTATTCCATACGCAGTAGGTACATAGAATGACTAATGCCCGATACAATGGAAAATGAAAACCAAACACACACACACATAAATATATATATATATATATATATATATATATATATATATATATATAGAGAGAGAGAGAGAGAGAGAGAGAGAGAGAGAGAGAGAGAGAGATTACTCTTCCCCAATCTGCCTTTGTGGGTGAAACTTCTTCCTCAGCCGGTTAGCCCTCACTACTATGGCGACAAATATCCTACCATAGGCATCTTCGACAAACTGGAAGTATAGATGCCTCCATTTCCTCTTGAAATACAAAGTGCAAAAAAATCCCAACAATCCCACCACGAAACCAGGTCCAACACCAGCACAGAACCACAATAGTTCTGTTTCATCATCTTTCTTGTTACCCTCACTAACAAGTACTTGACGATTACCGTCATCAGTTGGTTCATCACCAGGGCAGCTCTTCGTGAGTGGTGCTCCGCAAAGCCCATCATTTCCCGCGTAAATGGACCAATCGTCAAGGGTCTGAAGTTGATTTCCGGTTGGTATTCGCCCTGATAAATTATTGAATGACAGGTTTAAGCTACTGAGAGAGCTTAAATTAGACAGGCTATGAGGAATTGAGCCAAAGAGTTTGTTTCTGGACAAGTCAAGTGATTCCAGTTGTTTTAGATTACCAATCTTCTCGGGAATCCTTCCTGCCAGATGATTTCCAGATAAATTCAAGTTCAATAACCCCAAAAGAGCTGTTAATCCTTCTGGAATCTCCCCAGTAATGCGATTTGCTGAAAGATCTATGGAGGTGACATATTGGAGTATCTTGGTGTATTCCTGTTCCCTACCTTTAGTCGTCAGATCAATTTTGTCATCGTACGGGTCATAAAAGTCACCGGCAGCTCCTATACCAAAACTCCCCATAAAATTTGCATGTTCCAATGCAACCATGGCAGTGAAGTTTTGAAAACAACTTGGAATATCACCCGTTATATTGTTATGCGCCAAGTTTAACAATTGCAGAGCAGATAGATGGCAGAGTTGTACCGGAATACTACCATAGAAATTATTTGATTGAAGACTGAGGAAGACCAGACCTGATAACTTATCTCCGATCCAAGGAGGAATAACACCCATGAATGAATTTTCACCAAGATCAAGGGTCCGAATACTCGTCAAATTCTGCAAAGACAAAGGAAGTTCCCCATGAAAGCTGTTGTTACGCAAGTGTAAATATCCAAGTTGCTGCAGGAAACCCAAAGAATTTGGAATTTGACCATGTAGACTGTTACTCGACAAGTCTAGCACAATTAATCGACCCAAGTTCCCCAAGCAACGAGGAATTCTTCCCGATAAATGGTTTTTTGACAAGTCCATGATCCCAGTGGTCGCCGCGCTGCACAAAGATACAGGGATGACACCACTAAAGTGGTTATTTGAGAGAGCAAGAAATTCGATCCCACTGTAATTGCCCATGGGAATAGGCCCTGAAAACAAGTTGTTGGAGAGATCTAGAGTATAAGTAGATGACGGAAGTGTCGATAAAGGGCCATCAAACTTGTTAGAACTCAATCTCAGCACCCTGTTAAAACTAGCAGAATCATTATTGCATTTCGTTTGGAATTTTGGCAGCTTCCCTCTTGTCACACCCTACTCTGACAAGATATAACCTGCTCAAAGTGACAGGACACCTGTCACCACCTGTACGCCTTTCCGGCCTCTCACAAAATTAAATACTCAAAAATAAACTACAGCTCGCAGCAGATCCAAATAAAAATATATACAGGCGTTCACACCTCCTCAACAATTGTACAGTCAACAATATTAGACTTGTACTGAACCACACCAATCACTCAAATATATTGTCATTCTACAACACCCTCTAAACCACATAAATACAAAAACATCAACCTCTATGAACACCTGTCTGACACTCTGGCACTGTAGTGGACCGACGTCTAGCTCAACTGAAAAATCTGCAACCAAAAAGGTCACAGGAGAATGTACCTTAGCAACATAATAAATGGAAATGATAAGTATTTAGATGGATCGAAGCATAAACAACACATCAACACATTTGCTTAAACAATTTAGATGGATCACAGTTTTAAACATCACACCCCACACTTTTATCTCAAAAACACAGCCCACCATATTTTTATTTCAAAAATGCAGCCCACCGGCTCATCTCAAAACATGGCCCACCGGCCCATCTAAAAAACACGGCCTATCGGCTCATCTCAAAAACACGGCCCACCGGCCCATTTCATCAACACACCTCTGTAAGTTTTGCAAAATATTTCACATTTTCTTTCACAATATAAAATAATATCCTATCATTTTACCCAATGTGCCAACGAGTCGTCAACCTCACGACCGGGAGTTATGACGATACCGTTACCTCGCTCACAGGCTCACATATAGTGGCAGTGACGAGGGCCATTCTTTATCACCAATGGTAGGTGCAACCCACAGGGTAAGCAAAGCTCACCGACAAGCCTCACAAATTGCTTGCCATCTCACACAAATATTGGCACAGCCCACGCTGCAAGATGCCAACCTTGCAACTTTTTGGCTCCACAAAGGTAAGCAAAAGCTTACTGGCAAACCTCACAATTGTTTGCCGCTCACACAGACATTGGCACAAGAGGCATAAAAATTATCTTTCCACCCACCAAAAATCATTTGATCCATCACTGAAATCATTTAATCCATCCAAACATAATACTTTTAACATATACAAAAATCACAAGGAGAGTTTTCAAAACATCAATAATCACACCACACATTTGAAAACACCACATAAACACTACACATTTCTATTTATTATAGAAGCTGTACATTCTCACCTGTCACAACAGGACCAACTCCGCCATAGACTTAACCTCTATGCACCGAAGGCGTAATCACAACCATCCTTACGATAACATCACCTATAATGCCAATTATACAGTACCCATAAGGCTCACTACCAAAATTCATGCCCAAATGCAAATGAAATACATAAAAATGCATCCTACGACTCAACAGTGCTTCGCTCTATGAATTTTCAGAATTAATCTACTTATCCGATTCCCCTGAAATTTTTACCACAAACTCCAGACTCATACTTCATCATCATATCCAAAATTCAAAATTTTCTAAGCTCTGTAACAATTTTTAAACAACCTCCAAACAGACCCATAACCTGCTGCAAATTCCCCAAATCAGATCTTTCTCCAACTTCAAATTAAAAACTGCTACTCCCTGGAAGAAATTAAGGCACAACCCATACATCATTTCGAAGGTATACAAGTCTAGTTTCAGAATCAGAAAACGGTGTACCAATCGGATACCCGAGCTAAGAGTTATAACCATTTTCCCAGGACATGTCAGTGCTGTCTGCCCAAACACGCACCTGACCACAGTCCGCTCAAACATTTTTTATATTTTCTGTACTTCTCATAAAATCACGAAAATTTAACACAAGGTCTGGAACTCATATGGGTACCTACAATTAATTTTCCAGAAAATCACGAACTTAGAAACCCCATCTAAAAATTCGATCAAAGCCATGGCAGATTTGATTTCCTCAAAATCAGTCAGTGAAATCCCCACCTTTCTTCCACGAATTTTTGTAAAAACAAACCCCAAACCACTCATATGAGATACAAAATACTCGATCAATTTGTAAATAAACAACATAACCCAAGTATTTTGGAAATTAAACTCCAATCCGTACCTTAATTTGGGTTTCCCCCAATTTTTCGGTCCATCCTCCTCCTCCTTCCTCTGTTTTCTTCTTCTCTTCCTTCTTCTCTTCTTCCTCTGCCCACTTCTCCCTTTCTCTCCCTCTCTCTCCCTTCTCTGATTACTCCCTTCCCCAAACGAAATGAAAGAAGAAAAAAAAAACAAAAAGGAAAGAAGAAAAGAGAAAAGAGAGAACGACTTTGGGGATGGGGTGGGACCCACTCCCATATTAAGAAATTTTCCACTTCCAGCAGGCGGCTGGAACTCCGCGACCGCGAAAACAAGCCCGGTTCCGACCGTGCAGTCCAGATACTACCTCAGAAAATTCTAAAAATTTTACCATGGCTCCAATAAATTATCTTGAGACTAACCGCGGTCTCGGTTTATCCAATAACATTTTCATAAGTACTCCAAAATGTGTATCAAATATTTTTGAAATAATCCGGGGTGTTACACCTCTCATATGGTTGTTGGATATATCCAAGATCCAAATGCAAGAAGACATATGCTCGAACCAATTGGGCATGATATCCGAGATGCTTGCATTAGACATATCCAATTCTGTAACATGTCTCTGCGTCTGAAGCCATGGAGGAAATTGAGGTCCTAGTGTGCAGGACGCCATTTTTAGGACCTGGAGTTGGAAAGGAGGAACCCATTGGGAGCTAACATTGATAACTAATGAGTTGGAAGTGAAGCGGAGTTCCTTTAGACTCTTGAGAGTGGTGAAGTGTTGCTCGTATACCATGCCACCTAATGAGTTGTACGACAAATCTAGGCTTTGTAGATTGGAAAGTTGTCCTAAACCTACTGGAATGGTCCCATTCAATGAGTTGTTGTACAAATCCAGGAATTGGAGATTGGAAAGTTGTCCTAGACCTACCGGAATGCTACCGTTCAATTGATTATACGAAGCATCCAATTCTCTCAAATATGACAGCCTTCCAAGCGATGATGGCAACGGACCAGAAAAGGAATTATAATCAATAAGAAGACGCTCTAGATTCTTAAACTCACCCAAATAGTTCGGCAACTGACCCGTAAAAGAATTAACCCCGAGATTCAACTCTTCCAAACTAGTGCGGATGCAACCATATAGAGGACTTACAATCTCTCCGCTGAAATCGTTGGATGACAAATCAAATATGCGCAAGCTGTAGAGGTTCTTCATGGAGTTTGGTATTTCACCTGTGAACTGATTGTAACAGAGGTCAAGCACCGTTAGTTGAGTCATGTTGCCCATGCAACTTGGAAGTGGACCTTCAAAACCATGATCATTGGAATGCAATTTGAGGACGGAAAGACTGCTCAAGTTACATATAAAAAATGGCATCTTGATAGTATCATTGAAGTGGTTAAAAGAAAGGTCAAGGACAGTGAGAGAGGTCAATCTTGCAAGTGTATTGGGGATTGGACCAACCAGATCATTACTATTAAGGTCGAGATACTGCAACCTTGAAAGATTCCCCAGATTATGAGGAACCTTTCCAACCAAATTTGAAGAAGAGAGGTTGAGATACCTCAAGCTTTTCAGGGAGCCCAAGAAATCCACACCGGAGAGGTTGTTACCGCTCAGATCTAGATAACTCAAATCCTTCAAGTCCACTAACGGACTTATTCCACCTCCCAGCTCATTCATCTGGAAATTTTCAAAATCACCAGAAATTTGATTACGGAGATCAAGCTTGATGACATGGCCTGTTCTCCTACTGCAACCGATTCCTTCCCATGTGCAGCAGTCTTTTCCGACCCACGACCGTAAGCGGTTTGCTTCATCTATGAGATTTCCCTTGAACTTGATAAGAGCTTCTCTCTCGTTTTTCAAGCAGCTTACATTTGAAGCTAAACTGCCACAGCTGGAATCAAGTGTTATGGTGAAAAAAAGAGCCAATAGCATCACTAAAGCACGCATTGTGGTTGTGGCTAGCTATGGCTTCTCAGTAATAATCAAAGGTATAATTTGCAGTAGCAGTAGCAGTAGCAGTGTTGAGGATAAAAGTGCATATGAAAACTTGGCGATGACTTTTGAAGTCATGCATGGCCAAAGTCTTTCTACTTGCAATGTCATTTTCTGGAGTCAAGTCTCTGCAATAAGTATCTTCCCTATATTACAAGGAAATGCTCCGTTTGGCTTTTGCCTCTTTTTTTTTTTCAGTCGCAATTTGCCCCTGCTTTGGCCTTTCGCGTTGATTTTGGTTAAATTGAGTCTTCACTCTTCAATGGTATTCTCGTAATTCCCTTGTCTTCAATGACTATTCTAACTTGCTTTTTAAAAAATATATGAAAAGAAAGGAAAAAAAACCAAAAGATTAGTGTATGAGAAGATGACTTGTGGAAGTCTTTTTACGCCGTGCACGGCCCGGCCAAGTCATTCTAACTTATATGTGGGTATAATTGCACTACAACTTGTGGAAGTCATTTCACGCCGTGCACGGCCAAGATGACTTGTGGAATCTCATTTTCTGGAGTCAAGTCTCCAGACAAAAGTGGACAACACGTATTGATGAATGAGTTGATATTGTTAGTTATAATTACTTATACGTGCAATGAGAGTATAATTGCACTACAGCTTAGGAATGCAGTAATTTATTTTGAAAACTTTATTACTTTTTCTGTGGTTTTCTAAAAGAGTTCAGAATTTCTTTTTAGTTGAATGATTTTTATTAGATAAATTGTTTGAAAAAAAAACTTATAACTTATTTCCACCGCCAGTAGAAATAATTTAAACTCTTGAAAATATTATGATAACATTGCTGAAAGATCGGGGTGTTAAACTTTTTGACATCTTATAATGTCTAAAATTAAGAATTTTGATTTCCTCAGAAGTTGTAGGAAAAAATCAGCACCTCAATCGGATAATGGAGTTAAAAGTTATGGTCAAAATACCTAGAGCCGTGCAACTTGACTTCTAATTGGGGATCAGAATCAATCTTTATTTTCACTTTCAAATTAGATTGATATCGGTTTTCTCAATGCCAATCTCTCTATTTCGGGTGGTAGTTTTTTTTTTTTTTATATATTAGTGACAGTAACAAGTTCGATGAGCATAAAAATGATCATCGAAGATGCTACGCGGAGTGCAAGAATATTCAAGAATTGTGTTTTTTCAGTTTGCTCGGAGCCAACAAGCTGGCAAGATTTGGGCTGAGAGGTTCTATTGTGAAGACTTAGGGCATCCATAATGGGTTCCCTAGCTCATAAGTTGAATGCTAAAGTGTACACATAAGCCTAATTGGAATCCATTTTTCACTCCTAGAGCTTGCTAAATTTAGAGAGCATATGTGCACTCAATGGGATAGCAAAAGCATTATCTATTTTCAAATAAAATCATTTATCTTTTGAAAATTTCATATTAAAAAAAGATTAAAAGGGTTTGGGTCTCACTTGGAGCTAGCTGCAAAGCTACCTAAGTTTAGCTAATGGTTTAAGAGTCATGCATAGGAGCCACCCTGAGGAGCTTGTATTGGGAGCCCATTGAAGACCATAATCGATCCAATGACTTGCTAAACCAATGACTTGCTAAATTTTAGGAGCCTCACCTAGGAGCTATTTTAAGAGCCTACTGTGAATGTCCTTAAGATTTAAACCTCCAGATACCTATTGTGTTCTGTTATGTTCTAGGTGGTGCTTCGTTTAATTCTCATATGAATATTTCCAAATTGCCTCTGAGCCCGTCTTTGAGTCGTTAAACCTCCGAATTTAAGCTCAATCCTTCTAAAAAGTTTCAAATTTATAATCATAAAAAAGCCCAAAATTACATGTCACTCGTGGCGACTCCAGGAGTTCGGAAGTGTGGGGTCATTTTAAACATCAAATATCTTTACCAATTATAAATTAAAGAAAATATCGCAGTAATGGTAAAAATTTTGTTCCAACATGCAAAAATCACATTTAAAGGTAAACCTAATAAACAAAATGTATCATCAAAAGGCATAAAATAGTTTTCTCTGTTTTCAGTTTTCAACACACACACACACAAAAACCTACACAAGCTTCTACAATTGCATACGACGCGGTCTCGAGTTCTGAAATCGTTGCATAATACTAGTCTCTAGGTCGATACTATCAAATAATCCCTCTATCCCAAATTGTTGCTTCTGCTTGACTTTTTGAATCATTCAAACAATTATATATATTTTATACTCTATAATTTTTCTATGATTTTAAAATATGTGTTTGATAAAATTAATTGAGATCTATCAAACAAGATCGATATTCGATATATAAATCATTAAAAATTTGACGATATGAACATTTTTTTTAGAGGTTCCAATTCCCAAATAGTTACTAGGAGCAACAATTTGGGACAAAGGGAGTACTTTCTTAGCAAGATAGATTAACCTCGCATATCAAAAGAACAAAACGAGTGACTAGGATTCAAACAAGGCACACAAAGAGGGGGATGAAAGTTAGAGAATTACCAGTGGTGTCAGCCCTAAATTTATGGGGGTTCATTTATGAATTTCTTAAAAAAAAATTAACATAGTAATAATATATATTTTTTTTCGCTATAGGGTCGGCTGACCCCCCTCATTTCCCTTTGGCGTCGCCCCAGCATGTCAGGGAAGATGGATTAAAGAGTTAACACATAGTTGTAATTAAGGGGCTATCAATTATCATTCTCGAGCTCGTGTGTTTGCTTTTCATGATTTCTTAGCCGTTATCCCATTACATGTATTTAATTTTTGTCGACTAGATATGTATAGTTAAATTGTTATATGAAATTTGATTAAAAACAAGTAACGATTCTAATGAATAGGTTGGATTGGATCGGGATGTCTTAACACCTTTGTCTCGTTGTACCTTACCACTTGACCTTGAATCTTCGGTGTCTTGGTTTCTAAGACCGAGTTCGATTCCATAAAAGGTGCTCTTCAATGACATTTTTTTTGTCAAGACATAACGCGGCGGACATCTAATACTTGCCACCGTGATAAAGGAGAATAACTTATTTGCGGATCGAAATCCGCGCCATCCATCCCGAGATTTAATGGCCCGGATCAATGCACTCTCTCTCTTCATTAAAAGCAAAAAAAAAAAGAAGCAAAATATGCACGTTTATCTGAGCCGTTGGATGTAAGGATGGACGGCGCAAATGTGCTCGGTGTGCAAACACCAAGTTTGCAGACCATCCGCAAATAAGTTTTGGCCAATTCTATTTGCAACCCCTTATTTACTCCATACAACCCAATTTCTCCATGCAACTCACAACTAAAATTCCCTAAACGAATTTACTACATACAATCCACGAAATACCCTTAAACTTCCCACAATACCCTTTCTCAAAAACCTAAAAAAATACACTTCCTCCCTTCTCCCCTTCCCCATCATCCTCCTCCTCTCTCTCCTTAAAAACATTTGAAATTTCTCTCCCTCCCACCAGTCAACTACCACCTCTATCCCTCCTCCCACCTGTCAACCACCACCTCCCTCCTCCCTCCTACCGATCGACCACCATCACCATTGTCTCTCTGTCTGTAAGGTCCTGCAAGTAGCAAACTGTGAAAATTGGATTTCTACTCGTATCTATTTCGGTATGTAAATGTCAAAGTATCTGTTTCGGTACGTAAATGTCGAAGTACATCATATTTTTGACAAGCTAAAGTTGTAAAAATATGATGCATTTTGACATTAGCTTGTCAAAACGAATGTTGTCAAATTAAGGAATTTCCCAAAGTATCTACTTCGATATTCAAACGTCGAAATAATGTACGAATTTCGACATTAGCTTGTCGGAACTTATGATGAATTTTGCTTGTCAAAACGTATGTTGTCAAAATATGAAAATTTTGAAGTACCTACTTTGGTATCCAAATGTCGAATATGTGCACATATTTCGGTGTGTGAATGTTGAAAATATAGTCGTTTTTTAGGGTGTGAACGTCGAAATTCTGGGCAATTTTTTCCAGTCAAGTTTTAATATTCAAATGGATTCCTTACATCTTTATGAGATTTCGGCTCTACGAAAAGTACAATGTTTATCACATAGGATTGAAATTGGATTCCATTTCTATTGTTTCTTCTTGAATTAAAAACTAGCCTAGAAATGGGTCATTATCTTCAATGGAAGAAGAGGAACCCTCCATTAATTAGATGTGTGTTCCTTCGTTCTCCTTTGAGAGTGAGATAGACAAGGAATTCAGAGGTGGAAAAAGGTGGAAATGGGTGGCAGTTGGTAGGTCAAAGGAGGTGGGGGTGGCGTGGGTGGCGTCTAGTTTGGTGTGTGAGAGGAGGGAAATGAGGAAGAAGAGGGGGTGTTGGGTTGTGTTGAGTTTATTTAGGGGCACTTTTGTCTTTAGCCAATAGTGTAATTTAGGGGTATTGTGTCAAGTTTTTAATGGGTTGTATTTTAGTGGGTTATATGGAGTAAGTAAATAAGGGGTTGCAAATAGAACTGGCCTAAGCTTTTCTCGTGATAAAGTGCATGACAAAACTACGATAAGTGATTTAATTTTCTAATACTATACAAGGTTTGTTTGAGACAAAGTTTGGTAAATCAAGTTGAAAGGCTTAGACATAACAATTTTGAAAGACTTAGACATAACATTTCGACCGTGTTAGTTGAAAATGGGGGGAGAAAAAAAAATCGATGTTGAAAGTCTGTCACCAAATTAATACCAGAAATTGCTAAGGAACTTGGTGTTTCCCTCTCTCTCATGAACCCCATAACTCTCATCCACCCCACTCCGAGAGCGGTTGTGGCAAACCCAACTCTGCTTTTAACGCCTCATCTCCACTTAACTCCCACGACAACCTCCTCTCTCTACATCCATTCCGAATTCTTTTTCCCTCTCCGTTGGCTACACTAACTCTCCCACCCCTTCCCCTCTCTTCACAATGCCCTTGACCGCATCTTTTATCCGCCTAATGCATAAACACGGTTTTGAACTTGTTTTAACCTTATAATAATATAAAAATCAATTTTATTCCAACTTCTCAGTACCTATATCCCAAAACTCCAACTGGCTGTAGAGGAAGAAAGGCTGTAGAGGAAGAAAGGCATACCTGATTATCGAGGTTAACGACAATCAGTGACCTGCTTGTGAGATTTCAATGATTAGGGAGAGGATAGAGTGCATATAGCGAGAGAGGCGGGGAGAGAGCTTTATAGCGAGAGAGGCAGGGAGAATTTGGGGGAACTGTCGAACAACTCGAGAGTGGTAATTTATTTACTCAGAAATAATTGAGAACGTTGAAAGATCGTTTAAATTGTTTAGTGGGAAGATAGGGAGCAAAAAAAAATTACGCCATAAACTTTTCTTTTAAGAAGTAGAAAGTTGAGAGTGAAACAGTTCACAAAGAATTCAGAATAGGTATAATTGGGAGGAAAAAGGGTGGATGAGATTCATGGGGTTCATGAGAGAGAAGCACCAAGCCAACATAAAAGGGAAAAAATAACTCTAGTTAGAAATTTCTATTATCAATTTGATGGATTTGAACGGCAAATAGGTATTAATCAGAATAACGGCTTACTAGTTTTGTTTAGGAGTTCAATTGAAAGTTATCAAAGTTTAGATGTTTATTAGACATTGAAGTCAAAAGTTGGAGGGTTTTTTTTTGAAAATTTCCCCACTATCTTTGCCCCAGGAACTTGATTCGATCAGAACCAAAACCAGCCCAAAATCGAACAAACCGGGCCGTTAATCGCAGGGTAGCTGCTCTTCATCTACCCTCCTCTCTCTCTCTCTCTCTCTCTCTCTCTGCGGTTGCATAAACACAGTTTCAGGGAGGAGTTAGAAGCGGATCGATGTCCAATCCACACACCAGTTGTGAATCCTTCGAAAGCAGATGTAGGAGGAGTGGAATACAACGATACGAACCACCACAACCATAACCAGAAGAAGAAGAACAGCAACGAGTATCCTTGCAAAGCGCACAGGTGAGTCCGCTCTCAAAGCATCATTACTAATATCTTCAATCGCCGCCGCCTCTTCCCTCACCGAATCTCTACCCTCCTCAGCCCACCACCCAGAGCCGCCGCTCGATACCCAACTCCTCCTCTCACTCCTCTCTCGACCCAATTGGCAGAAAGACCCTTTCTTCAAGAAGCTAATCCCCTCCATATCCCCTTCACATCTCACCTCTCTCTTCTCTAACGGCCCTCCTCATCTCAATCCCCACACTGCCCTTGCTTTCTTCAACGCATTACGCTTCCGAAGACCCACATTCAAACCCAATGTCCACTCCTATTCCTCTCTGCTACTCAACATCCTTTTACCTAACCGGTTTCTCGGAATCGCTGAGAAGATCCGTATTGAGATGGTCAAATCATGCGAATCTGCCCAAGATGCAGAATTCGTTTTGCATATTTTGAGAACGATGAATAACACCAATGTTGTTGGTGATGGTGAGATTAAATTTAAGCTCACTCTTAGATGTTATAATATGATGTTGATGTCGTTGTCGAGGTTTCTAATGATAGACGAAATGAAGAGCGTATATGTGGAGATATTGGACGATAAGATTCCTCCAAACATATACACTTTTAATACTATGCTTAATGCATATTGTAAACTGGGGGATGTGGTCCAGGCAGAGTTGTATTTAAGTAAAATTTTGCAGGGCGGGTTGAGGCCAGATGTGCATACGTACACATCGCTTATATTAGGCCATTGCAGGAGAAAAGATGTAGATAGTGCTTTTAGGGTTTTCAAGGTTATGCCCGACAAGGGTTGTCGAAGAAATGAGGTTTCTTACACAAATCTTATTCATGGGTTTTGTGAAGCAGGGAGAATTGATGAAGCTCTGAAGTTGTTTGCTCATATGGGGGATGATGATTGTCATCCAACTGTTCGGACCTACACCGTTTTAATATGTGCATTGTGTGGATCCGGTAGGAAAACGGAAGCATTGAATCTTTTTGAAGAGATGGTTGAAAAAGGTTGTGAGCCAAATGTACATACTTACACTGTACTCATTGATAACATGTGTAGAGATAACAAGCTTGACAAAGCTAAGGAAATGTTTGATGCGATGTCAGAGAAAGGGTTGATTCCAAGTGTTGTTACATACAATGCTTTGATTATTGGGTACTGTAATGAGGGATTGATTGATGGTGCATTTGAGGTATTTGACTTGATGGAGTCGAATAATTGCAGTCCCAATGATCGCACCTACAATGAGTTGATTTGCGGGTTTTGCAATGCAAGACAAGTCCACAAGGCAATGGCACTGCTTAGTAAGATGCTTGATAAAAAACTATCGCCTAGCCAGATTACATATAACCTGTTAATCCATGGACAGTGTAAAGAGGGTCATCTAGATAGTGCTCTTAGGTTGGTTAGTTTGATGAAAGAGGATGGTATGGTCCCTGACCAGTGGACTTATAGTTTTCTTATAGATACATTATGTAAAAAGGGAAGGGTGGAAGACGCTCACCGCCTACTTGATTCTCTCGAGCATACGTTGAAAGAATATGCCTTTGATGATGCTCAGAATATCTTTGACCAAATGGTGTCCTTGGGGCATAAGCCTGATGTTTGCACTTACACTTCGTTTCTCGTTGCGTATTGCAACCAAGGGAAGTTGAAAGAAGCAGAGGAAGTGATGGCTAAAATGAAAGAGGAAGGTGTATTGCCAGATTATATGACCTACACAGCATTGATAGATGGGTATGCACGAGGAGGATTGATGCATCGCGCTTTTGATATATTTAAATGCATGGTCGATGCTGGATGTGAACCTTCTCATTATACCTACTCAGTTCTCATTAAACATTTAGTGAAGGAAAAGTGGTTGAAAGAGGGTAGACATGGAATAGGACAGGAATTGAATCCAAATGTCACCTCTATCAATATTGGAGAAGTATGGAAACTAATGGAATTTGATACTGCTCTGGCGCTGTTTGAGAAAATGAATGAACATGGTTGCACGCCTAATGCTAAGACTTACGCTGCACTCATTATAGGTCTTTCCAGAGAGGGACGCTTTGAAGAAGCTTGGAGATTGGTTGATCATATGAAGAAAAGGGGAATATCCCCCAGTGAAGACATATACAACACTCTTGTTAAGTGCTGCTGCAATTTGCAAATGTACGGGGAAGCAATTCAAAAAATATCCAATTCACAATCGAAATGTAAAATGCAATTCAAAATTAGGCTCCCAAACAGGCTATAAGTTTCCTACACTTCAATTTCTATCTTAATTTTGAACTTTTTTTTTTTTGTTGTCATTCCTTATTCCTAATCTATTACATGGGGGAGGGGGGGAATGAGACTCGATCCCAGGATGCAGTGTGGGCCATTCAAGAGCTCCACCGCATGAGTTAGCTACCACTTGCAATTTTGACCTTTCATTAGGGCCGTGCAAAGTACTAGAAGTAGAGTGGTAAAATTATTTGGGAAAATTTCAAAAAACCTCCCAAACTTTGACCTAAATATCAAAAATACTCACAAACTTTCAATTTTTTCAATCGTACTCCCAAACTTCACTTCCGTAATCAAAATTGCTCCCACCGTCAGGATCTGTTACCTAACTAACGGAAAATGCTGAGGTGGAGGTTAACGGACCGAAAAACCGTTAATAATTTGGTACAATTTCATAAAACCCCCCAAACTTTGAACCAAATATCAAAAAACCTCCCAAACTTTCAATTTTTTTTTTAAAAGCTCCTTCTTCCTCCTCCCTCCTCCAATTCACAGGAAAACAGAGGGGGGGGGAGAGAGAGAGAGAGACCAGAGAGAGAGAGAGAGAGAGAGAGAGAGGCCCGTCAAACCTCTCTTGCTCTTTGATATCCTGCATCGTCATGTATCCTTTCTTCATCCACGGCTTAAACACCTCCATAACGTCCAGGTGGATCCCACCGGTGTCGTGAATCACGAAACGCGACCACTTGCCGAACAGCCTCACGTGGTAAGCTAACAGCTCGCGTATCCTCTGGGGGCTTAATTGTCCGTGTAATGACGAGCCGCGGTAGAGGTAGTCTTACTTGGGGGAGAAGAGAAGCCATTCGGGTTTCGGGTTTTTCAGTCAGGGCTACAGTGGTGTCGGTGACGTTGGATTTAGTGTCGCCGCCGCTGTTGGTGGAGGCAAGGAGGAGGAGTTTACTGCCCTAGCCATCGTGGCCAACGCGGAGAAAATGTGCAGTAGACGCGGTCGTAGCCTCAGTCGGGGAGGATTTTGTAGGCTGCGGCAGCGGCGGTGGGGGAGGAGGAGTTTTGTGGTCGCAACAGCACCGTCGCGCTCATCAGGCGTCTCTCTCTCTCTCTCTCTCTCTCTCTCTCTCTCTGTTTTCCTGTGAATTGGCGGAGGGAGGAGGGAGAAAGAGCTTTTAAAAAAAAAATTTGAAAGTTTGGCAGGTTTTTTGATATTTGGTTCAAAGTTGGGGGGGTTCTATGAAATTGTACCAAATTATTAACGGTTTTTGGGTCCGTTAACCTCCACCTCAGCATTTTCTGTTAGTTAGGTAACAGATCCTGACGGTGGGAGCAATTTTGATTACGGAAGTGAAGTTTGGGAGTACGATTGAAAAAATTGAAAGTTTAGGAGTATTTTTGATATTCAAGTCAAAGTTTAGGGGTTTTTTTGAAATTTTCCCAAATTATTTTCATTAGTGACATTGTAAAAATCTGGCCCATGGCTGGGTTATATGGCCCTTGCCCCTTGGGTGGGGCTTAAATTCAAACCCAAAAATAAATAAATAAAAAACTGAGTGGGGCTTAAATCAGTTAGGCAGAATATGTTTCCGCATTCAAATGCACTAATTAAACTCCATTGCTTTATAAACTAAGTAAATTGCAAAGCGGGGGTGTATAAAAGAATCTTATTTTAGTGTTGATTGGAGAATATTGTGCAGATGGTAATTTGATCTTTTTCAGAGAGATGTGATTCTCTGTCCTTATCAAACAACATATAAAACAATTTTCTTTAATATTCAAAGCGTCCGGACCAATTTGTGTACACATCGACTCATCTCTGTGGAACCAATCCGGCCGTGACACCGTTCAGAGGAGGCCTAACTAAATTAGGGCAACTGTTAATATATAGTGCATAAGAGGTTTTGACTTTGAGACTTAGAAGGGAGCATACCTCTACGTCTCGATAAAAATAAACCCTAATTAAGACCCAGCATGCTTGATACATCTCTAGTCGGCAGTACTCCCAAAAGGTCATAGAAAACTAGTGCTATCCTTTTCGGATATTGGTAGCTTAATTAGTTAATTGCATGCCTGTGGTGCGATTCCTTACACACTTAATTATAGGGGGGAAGATTGTGACGGATCATAGTTTAAAATTTATAGCAGGTTAACATAAAGAGGAACAATCAAGGTTGGTATCGTGGTCAAGACCTGTTACTTTAAGGGTTCTTTTTTCTAAGATTTTTGGTTCGAAATCTCTGAAGTGGCGTTAACTTATTTGGGGCCAGTTCGTACCGAGATTTGCTCCGATTTTAACTGGACTCACTGAGAACAGTGAGATTGAACTTCTAAATTTAGTTGAGGTGCGCGTAAATTAGCTCAGATACTTGAGTTCTAAACTAAAAACATAAAAATGAACAATTTAAACCTCAAGAAGGTAGTGTGGTCCTAATGATTAGAGATGCGATTATTGGTTGGTGTTGGTATTATTATACTCTACAAGAATCACATAACGCCCCATATGTGGCGTACTTGATACTTTACTCATCCGTTCTTTAACATACAAAACTCATGTGATCATTTATAAACCTCTTGGAAGGGGAAAAAGCAAAAAGAGTTTTTCTATCTGAAAGAAGTATGTCTGACAAATAAGTCGATCGAGGTAGAGCAGTACAATGTTTAAACTTAGGTACAGTTTGATAAAACTGAAAATTGAAACGACAGTTGAAAAATTAAGTGCTGAAAAATAAATGCTAAATGTTTTAAGCTGAAAATTATTTGATAAAAGTACCAGGAGCTGTTTGATAAAATAACTGTGAAGAGATACAAACAGATGAAAATAGCTAAAGCTATACATGAATTTAGCTAAAGCTATTTGTCTTTATTCTCTAAATTTTACTAATGGATGTCATATGCCTCGAAGTTGTTGTGGAGAAGCGGTGGTGGTGGCAGCGGCAACAATTGGTAGTGTAACAATGATGGTTGTGTTAAGGCAGTTGTAAGAAGGCGGTGTGGTGGAGAAATGGCGATGGTAGAGAGACTGCAATAGTGGGCAGTGCTTTTAAGTGATATGACAAGTAGAGAACGGTAGTGTTGGTGTAATGCTGAAAAAGTGAATGACGAATGTAGCGGTGGAACATAATGGAGAGAAAATGATGGTTCGAACATGGGTTATGGTGTTGGTAAGATGGCGATGGTAGTGGTGGTAGTGAAAGTGGTAGCGGCATGGGTAATATTGATGGCGCTGGAGTGGTGGTGGTCATAATTGTAGCAATCATGGAGTGGTACAGGTAGTGATGGAGTTGGTGGTAGTTATGGCGGCCGTGTTGCCCATGGCGATAAGAGTAGTGGTAGTGGAAAAGGCAGTGGTATGGTGGTGCTGGTGCTGGTGGTGATAAGGTGCTGGTGGTGGCTATGATGGACTGATGGAGTAATGGTTGTGATGATGGCGGAGGCATAGTGGTTGCAGTGGTGGAGATCATATTGGTAATGGTGATAGTAGTGGCGACGATGGAGTAGTGGTGATAGCATTGGCATTATGATGTTGGTGACCATAGAGTAGTTGTGGTGGTGGTAGTGGTGGCATGGTGGTGGTGGTGTGGTAGTGGAGTGGCGAAGGTAGTGGCAACAATTAGGGCTGCACAAAAAGACCGGTGAACCGTGAATCCGGTCCGGACCGAACCGATCCGTACGTTTTGGATTTTAACCGTGGATTAATGGTCCGGACTCGGATTCAAAAAATAATAAACCGTAACTCGCGGTCCGGACACGGATTTTGATTTTGAAACCGTGGATTAACCGATCTGGACCATGAGATTTTTTATTATATATAATTTTTAATATATATATGTATGTATGTATGTATGTATGTATGTATGTATGTATATGTAAATAATTTAATCACTTTTATAAATATTGTCAATTTGATATAGAGTAATACTGTTATCTCCTATAAATATTGTCAATTTGTATTGGATTTTCATGTATTCCACTGCCTTGCATTTGTATTGGACTTTGATGAATTTAGTAGTTGTTCACTATTTTTTTTGTATTAAACTGCCATTGTTTCTATTCCACTATGTAACTGAACTAAGCTAGATGTTTCTACTGGTGCTTCTTTAGGCCCTAGTTGTGGCTCTATTATGTGCTCCATCTAAGGTTTCTTTGTTTTCAACTTTAGATTTTTTAGGATTTTATTTTAATCAAACTGTTTGTTACTTATTTACGTATGACATGCAATCCGTGGATAAAATCGGAACCGATCCGTGACTCGTGGATCGGATTGGAACCGAACCGTGAGACTTTTGGTCCGGACACGGATTGGATTTTTTAAAAACCGTGACTCGCGGATTAGGATTGGATTCATTCCAATCCGATCCGATCCGGACCGTGTACACCCCTAGCAATAATGGAATAGTGGTGATGGAGGTGGTAATGGTGACGACGGTAAGATAGTAGTGGCAGTGGCAATGGTGACAATAATTGTGGTGGCAGTGGTGGAATAGTGGTGGCGGTCGTGGCTGTGGTAAACAAACAAGTGATATACGATGACTGACAAATTCAGCCAGTGTTAAGTAGGTAATAAGTACTTATTTTCTCTTACTTCTTGAGCTTACATTTTAAGGGGCACTTAAAAGTATTAATACTCCGTATTAAGTATGCTGAGATATGGGTATCAAACCAACTTAATTACTCCCTTCGTCCCATTTTAAATGCCCCCTACGTATATCCGTGCCATTTTCAAACGCATATATCTTTTTATTGGTAAGGTTTTCAAAGTTTTTTAAAAAAATTTCTAATAGAACTAATTGAGATCTATCAAATAAGATCCATATTGCATATAAAATACATTATAGAATGAAAACTATAAGAGTTTTAAAAAAATGCGCATAACCGTAGGGAGCATTTAAATTGGGACGGAGGGAGTACTTATTGTTTAATCCATATCGTTTTAAGTGTTGAATTGAATTACCAAACAACTCCAGTTTGAAAAGTATTACTGAACTTAACTTGTTCATTAGATGAGACGATCTCAAGTAAACTTTAATCGAGCTGATCTCAAGTAGCTTAAATTTTCAATACATCGCATGCTAAAAAAGCCTAATGGTCACTTATTCAAGCTTGATTTCCAAATGTAACAATTTTTCGATCTCAAATATCTTAAATTTTCAATACACCGCATGCTGAACGAGCCCAATGGTCGCTTATTCAAACTTGATTTCCAAATGTAATGATTTATAAATAATATTCAAGCTATAAGTTCCTTCATGAACACTAAGTAAAGGTATCTTAATTGATAAAACATGTATAGTTCGCAGCAAGTGATAGGGAGAAAAGTTCAAATCAAGCTAGCATAGTCAATTGAGTTAGTTCAGTTGCTGTCCTTGCACCCTTTTAAATGGCAATGGCATGGCTTAGTTATAACTTATTGCCAAATATAAGCACTTCGGGACTCTCTGGCCAAACTTCTTTCAAACATTTTTCGCAGTCTTTTTCGTTATATATTTTCTCTTAATTTTTACGAGATTGGGATGTAACTTTTATTACATCATATTCTTTTCGTAGATGACAGAGAAGTCGGACATGTATAAAAACATTCGTCAAAGTTGAAAACAAAATCATATAAAACAATGAAAAGGGCCCAAAAAGATTGAGAGAAAATAACCAAAAAGACCGTGGAAAATTTTTAGTAGGAGTTTTTCTTGTTGAGTCGTAGTTGTGGCGGTTGGGTTGGACTATTAGTATGGCTATGGATCGTACTACTGGAAAATAATTTGGACTTGCCCCGGGCCCAGTGCTCTAAAGCCCAACATAATTTTGAAACTCCAACGCGTGGGCTTACATGTATCTTTAGCTTCCCTATTTTATTTGAGTTTCTGAGCCTATGGACCGCAGTTTCTGATAAAGACCGAGTTAAAACATGCTTTGCCATTAAGGCTTGGTTTTCCATATGCTAAAATGGACATTTGCTAAAATCAAGTGGGTGATTTTAGCAAATGAAGTGGGGAGGTGATTTTATCGCCAATAAGCAAATGGAAAACCAAGCCTAAGGAAAATGTCATCATAGGAAGGGGGAGTTCTTGAATGAATTATTTGATTTTATCATCTTTGATATTGTCATCATCTTTTACGAATAGATAAAAGGAAGGTGATTTTATCACACTATATTATCCACAACTATTATCACACTAGATTGTATCTATTGGGAAAACAAGGTGATTTTATCACCCCTCCATAAAACACCAACTAAAATCAAATTTCTCATTTTATCTCATAAAATCCATTCAAGAACTCCCCCTAAGAACATAAACCCTTGACTTTTACTTGATACTAGTTGTTCTTTGTTTAGTAGTATGTCTTTACTTTAGGTAACATATGGTGTCTCAGGTAAGTTTGCTTGTACTTTGAACTAATCTCTACAACCCTTTCTACAGCTTTTTTACATACTTGAGCATGGAATAACTTGAGGTTTGAATTTAAACAAATGCTATATATATAACGGCCTTACATAGCGGCAAATGACCATTAACCAACACTTTGACTTGAGTTTTCACACAGAGAGATAGAGAGAGAGAGACCTTTTTCGCCTACCTTACAAAATATCAAACCATAGTCTTGTATATTCACAATTATTGTATGTATTCCCTTCTCAATTAGCGTATATATCTTTCAACCTTGGATTTGAAGAGATGGATATGAAATCCTGTTACAATCTTAAATAAAAAGTGCATGGGGTGTCTATTGGAATTAATTTTTTAATAATTGTGTTAGGCAAAATGTTGATCCAATATCATGTGACTATGTGGAGTACCAAACTATTTATACTGTGCTAGTATACACAAAAAAAAGTCAAATATATGAGCAGTGAACCTCAAAATGCAAGGGAAACCAATATTACTCTCCCATATTATCAATGACGTACAAGAAAATCGTACTTGGCACTAACAAATCTAATTATCGTTGACAAAAAAAGGGGGAAAAAAAAACCTTAACCATTGAATAACCAACCTAAACTAATCCATATTAGACAAAACTAAATATTAACATAAATAAAAGAACGCAAGTAGCTCCGTACTAAATAACAACTGAAGATTATTGTACACGTTAATATCAAACATTTGATTTGTAGTAATTAGACTCACATTTCCAACCGGCATTTCAGGCTATCCAAATATAACCTAAATCGAAAAAGCGTAGAAGAGAGCCGTAATTTTTTCCACTAAGATGGTCGCAAGTGGTGGCTAGCTCATACTGTAGAGCACTTGGATACCCCACACTGCATCTTGGGATCAAGTCCCATTCCCCTTCCCCGTGTTATAGATTAAGAATGACGAATGACAAAAAAATAAAAATAAATAAGAATCGAAATTCGACCTGAAATATGAGGTCTAAATTGGAGAAATTGAAACTAAAAGGGTGGTTTCTCGTACAGAGGCCATGCCTGGGGCTTGTTTTGCCATTTCCCCGTTTCTTTCTCTTTCTTCCTCATCGTTGCAACTTGGCAGTGAAAACCTTTAAATCTCTCTTTACTGTAACTCGAAATTTCCTTCCCTGTTCTTATTTGGTAGTTTACACCCCTTGAATTTCCGTAGAAAGGAAGCTGTTTGTTGAATTTGCTTCGCGGCTTCGCTGACTGGTTTGTTTGTACTTTTGATTTTAAGTAGGGTTTTCAATTCGTATTATAACTATACTGAGTTCCTATTTGCTAAATTTCAAATCAATCTCTTGTTACCTCTAGATCGGTAAGTCTTGTTACCAAATTAAGCTCTACTGCTTTAATTTGGACGAAGTGACAAAAATTGTGATACTTGATGGTTCATCATTTCGTGTATTGCTTTCCACTTTATTTGTTTGGAGCCTTTTTACTTGCGATTACAATGACTGTATAATTTTGAACTTTGATTCCAGTCATTACACTCTTTGCGTTCGTTAAAAAGTGAAAGGAACGGTCTGAGTTTTCTAGGACATACCATCGGATCACATTGTCAATTGTGCTTTCTGTCTAGTTTTATTCAAACACATTCGACAATTACCAGGTTCCAACACTCATATCATTAGTGCAAATGCGCCTCTTGGAGTCGCCATGACCTGAACGTATTATAACCCTAAACTCAAGCTAGGAAAAATAAATGAAGCTAGTTTGATTTAGAGCTGTATCTATTTTGGGTAGGTTATTCAAAGGTGTATATGTTTTCATTCCAGACACTCTTGCAGGTTTATCTGAACGAGTGTTCTTGCAGTGTTTAATCGCGTGATATAGAGCTGCTCAGTTGGTCTTTACAGTTGTTCTTTTTATTTTTCCTTGGAAAAAGAATGTTGTAGAGTAATTTATCATGGCGGGGTTGGAAGAATTGAAGAAGAAGCTCACGCCATTGTTCGATGCTGAAAAGGGTTTCTCCTCTGGGTCGACTTTGGACTCTTGTGATTCGTATGCAGTAAGTTTCTTTCTTTTTTTTTTGATCTGCTCGTATGCAGTAAGTTTACTGTCTAGTAAGAAGTATAATATCTTTAATGAAAGTTCTTCTAATGCACAATAAAGATCTCTTCTAACAAGTTGTTGGTTTCTCTGAAGCCATCGGACAGTCGAACAGTTAACTTGTTAAGCAGATCATATGGAGTATACAACATTAATGAGCTCGGGTTGCAAAAGTGTACCTCATGGCCTACAGATGACTTACACCATGGGGAGAAAACGTATAGATGTGCATCTCATGAGATGAGGATATTTGGTGCCATAGGTAGTGGTGCAAGCAGTATTGTCCAGAGAGCTATTCATATACCTACTCATCGAATTCTTGCCTTGAAGAAGATTAATATTTTGAGAAGGTTTGCATAATTGTTTCGTGCTGCTACTTGTGCTACTGCTTCTGTTCATTGCATCAGTTTGTGCAATGTACTTGTTGAATTGGTTTATGTTTGAAAGGATCAACTTGTTGGCATACTGCATGAAAAGCCAAACGCGCTATTGAGACAACATTTATTTATTTTTTTGTCTTGGTATAAATTAATTTTAGTTACTCCATTTTTGGACTAAGGAGTCAATATACGAGCAAATGCCGAGGAAAAAGTTTTTTTTTTTTTTTTTTCCTATTGGTTATCGAAGTTTGACATTTGTTGACTTTAGGATGTCAGCATCTACACTACAGAGAAGCAGTCTTCTACTTATACAGCTTATTTTTTTCAAGTGTTATTGTGCTACCTATTGAATTGAGTACAAACACCCTACATAGATGTGATACTCACAGATCAGCTAAGTTCAGTTCTGGGAAGATCAAAATTCCCATTATTGATTCAGTTGACTGTCAGGAATATTGATGTAGTTTATGTTTAACAAAGACATACGAGGTCTATATGTGCAGTTGGCTTTAATTTTTTGCTTACATAGATATTTCTCTGTTTGCACCAGGAGAAAAGGGAACAGTTGCTTACTGAGATCCGCACGTTGTGTGAGGCACCTTGTTATCAGGGTCTAGTGGAATTCCATGGGGCATTTTATACTCCTGACTCAGGGCAAATAAGCATAGCTTTGGAGTACATGGATGGAGGGTCCTTGGCAGATGTAATACGAGTGCGGAAATGTATACCCGAACCAGTCCTTTCATCAATGTTTCAAAATCTCTTGCATGTAAGGACATCTTTTTTAGTTGGCTTTTCTCTTCTACTTATGTTTACAATCCTTCAATTATCTTTACAGGTGTGTTGTTTTTCTTAAAGGGATTAAGCTACTTGCATGGGGTTCGACATTTGGTTCACAGAGACATAAAGCCTGCAAATTTGCTCGTAAATCTCAAAGGGGAGCCAAAGATAACAGATTTCGGTATTAGTGCTGGATTAGAGAATTCGATGGCAATGGTCAGTAACGTGTGTAATGCTTTAGATGGTACTGTAATTTGTAATGCAGTAGATTCATCAATTTATACTAGTTTAAGATTCATCACTGACTAATATTCAAAATGGTTTAACAGTGCGCTACTTTCGTTGGAACTGTCACATACATGTCACCTGAGCGAATTCGAAATGAGAGCTACTCCTATCCAGCTGATATTTGGAGCCTTGGGCTTGCTCTCTTTGAGTGTGGAACCGGGGAATTTCCATACACTGCTAACGAAGGACCTGTAAATCTCATGCTGCAGGTATTCCCATTGTATATTCCTTATTCCATGATTGCTTTCTGTTTAGATGAAGTCATTTTTTCTGTTTCAAGATTTGTATGATTTAACCTCAAACTTTCAAAATTTTACCAGCTTTAAGTGATTAACTACTAATTGATGGCGCTAGTTGTCAAGTCAAGTGGATCCTCCCAAAGAGGAGGATTCTGCCTGCAATTTTTCGGTAAAATCGACACCTGTATTTGGCATCTATGAATATACAAGGAAGAATGAATTATTGTAGGATCCCTTTCTTACCCTTAGAAACAGGAAGAGAGAGGGAGGGAGGGAGGGAAAGGGGAGCTGCCACCAGTTTCCTTTTTCCTTTTCTCCAGAGACCAGATATACAGATTTGAGCCATGTCTTGGTTCTTCTGATAAATAATAAGATACAATGACTCATAATTGATGAGCTGATCAAAGCATCAAAAAGTGAAAGGATGTGTCCCCTTTTCTGTTATGGTTATTCTGACTAGCTTTGTATGGAATCAGCTATTTTGTGTTCCATTTGACTTCGAGTGAGGTACATGTACATATTTGCCTGTGTTTAGAAACAAAGCGAATGTTGTGGCTTCGTTTCAGATTCTGGATGATCCATCACCATCACCCCCAAAGCATGTCTTTTCGCCTGAGTTCTGCTCATTTATTAATGCTTGCCTGCAGAAGGATGCGGATTCAAGGCCAACGGCTGAGCAGGTGAGCAAAAGGCATATATACTAATCTGGTACAATATAGTGATATACACGTTGAAACTTTCAGCATCGGAACATCCTGTCTAACTAGTATTAGTCAATTGAACTTTAGTGAGGAATAAGTGGTAATCACTATTAAATTTTACTGTAGCACAATGTGTGGTTATATTGAGAGCTCTTGCAGTTGAACTTCTCAAAATTATAAGCAACCATATCGTACAGGTATTCTCCTAAGATGGGTATATTGTGAAATCAGATATACCTAGCAAAGGCTTTTCTGATTCAATGGCTACTCTTCATCATACAAGACAAACCATTAGCCAAGGGTGACTGTTCATAACAAAGGGTAAGCTTATTCTCTAGTAGATGCTATAAATGTCTGTGAGCCAAAGGAAGGAAGTACTTGTGGCAAGTCGATTCAACACTGATTAGAGAAAAAAAAAAAAAAAGGAGGAAAGAGTCTACTCGACAATAGTCATTTGGAAGGCTTACTTGCACTTCCTCATAATCAGGGACATTGAGTAGAGACGGCTTAGATCCATAGATTAGACTTGATAATGGTTTCCCTTAAAGCTGGCTTGGGAATATAGAGTTTAACCAGAGACTTCCCTCTGAAATCAACTATTCAATGATAGGGAAAATTCTGTCTTCCAATTGTGGATTAGTGAATGACATCATTTTACGATCATGCTACCCTCAATAACTAGGCATTATTGCGCAACCAGAACTCAGCATGATCCGACACAGACTCATTCACATACTTGTTTAGTTATCTGACATTCAAAAGCTTGTGTTCCTGATGGAACCGTGCGGTTAGAAACATGATCTCGGCGCCTGGTAGCTGGCTTTCAAATGTTTAAACTTTAAACGATTAATCGGTAAACTTACTGCAGATCACTTCTGCTTTCATTTCAAAAGAGATGACAGCCTGAACATATTGGTGCTTGATTTACCTTTTTACTTCTACAGCTGCTTTCACACCCCTTTATTACAAAATATGAGGATGCAAGGGTGGATTTAGGAGCATTTGTCCGAAGCATTTTTGATCCAACACAGCGGATGAAGGATTTGGCAGATGTGAGTTACCAAGTCTCACCATGTCTTATCAATTTGAGCTAACTTGATAATCACAGTTTTGAAGCAGCCTTCTTCTTTATAATTGAAAAGTGGCATTCTATATCCTGTTGTTCAGTGTTGAACATCTGTTTACCGATCATTTATTAGCATACCAACGTGAAAAAGAAACAATATTAGAAATGGCCATCCCCAAACCTCTGCTATTTAAATCAGAGTGATGCCTTATAAGGGAGAAGGAATATCTAAAATAATGTGGTCACCCATATTTCAAGCAAGTGTTTTTGTCAGGAAGTCAACTAGTCGTCTATAATTTAGGAGCATGAGTTCTATTTACCACCTTTATCACCTATAAGGTTCTCGAAACTTCATCTAATTTGTATGAGAATTGTTGTGCCAACTCAAAAATAAATCTGAACCCTTAATTTTGTTTTTGTTTTTGTTTTTTTGATATGCATGCTGCTTTTGTTTGCTTGAGCAGATGCTGACAATACACTATTACTTACTCTTTGACGGACCTGATGAACTTTGGGAACACACAAAGACATTTTATAATGAACACTCAACTTTCAGGTAATCTTTTCAAGATAACATTGATTCTTTTTCGCGTTTTGGATAGAAAGTCAAGGAAAATATGCAGTTGCACTGAGTTCTGAAAAGTTGGACCCTAGGCATCAAGAAGTTGGGGATAAGAAAAACGTTTGTTGAATGGCCGATTAGGATGTTTTACATTGACTAGGAAGTTTAACCCTTTTGTTCGGTTAGATCAACATGCTGGTGTTTTATATATATTTTTGTTTATCAGGCGCACAAGTTATGAATATTGATGATACTATGGTCGCTCACATACAACTGAGCAGAGCTTCTTGCATACTTGCAAGTTACAATAGTAGGGATCTGGCTTCTGAACTTCTGAAATTAGTTGAGATGGTCTTTTTGGCTGCGATTTTAGTGTTGGAGTGAAGACCAGTTTCAGAGGTCCAAGAGGGGTCTTTGTAAATCCCGCCCTGACGGGGCTGAGAGTTGTCCAGACGGAAAATCCAGTGAAGTGCTTTTGAAGCTGCGACTTGGGAGAAGTCACTGGAAATCCCTTCCGGATGGTCAGACACGGAGAAACGCTGGTTTTTGTATTTAGGGTTTTCTGATGTATTGTGTTGCCTTGCACTATAAAAAGGGACACATAGGGCAGCCCCCATTGTAATCTTGATCATTCTTCATCATAGTGAAACCCCCCAGCACCTAGTGGAGTACGATTAAGTGATTAGCTTAAGTCGGAACCACATATATCTTGTGTCTTGCTTTCTATTATTCATTTATTTTTTCTGTGTGCGATTGACTCTTTGCCTTACAGTTTCCCTGTGCTAATACCAACTTTTATATTTTCTAGTTTCTCAGGCAAAGATTATGTTGGTCCAAACGACATATATGCCTCTTTGTCAAATATTCGGAGTACATTAGCAGGCGAATGGCCTCCAGAAAAGCTTGTGCATGTTGTGGAAAAAGTTCAGTGCCGCGTTCATGGTCAAGACGGCATTGCAATACGTGTATCCGGATCATTTATTGTTGGTAATCAATTCCTTGTATGTGGAGATGGTGTACAAGCAGAGGGATTGCCAAATTTTAAAGATCTCTCAATTGATATGTCTAGAAGGCGAATGGGAACATTCCAGGAGCAGTTTATTATGCAACCAGGAAATGTTATTGGTCGGTACTTCATAGCTGGACAAGAGCTATATATTATGCAGTAGGAATTTAACAGTGACTTTTGTCTCACCAAGGTATGTGAAATCTTAAACTTGTTCACAAGTTTTTGTGTTACTCTTTCTTCTAGCTTGAATTGGATAGTAGTTTGGATCAGAACTTTTATTTATCTTATTCCCTTTTTTGCAAAACTTTTCCTACATGTTTATGAATCAAGTGCGTAGTGTATTATGCGGTAACTGATTCGTTGTGTACTATCCGAATGTAAATGTCTATGGTTCTTTATTTTTGCCAGAATTTGTAAGTCAAGTAGTAACCATAACTAACATCTTGGCTTGATTTTTCCAGGGATCTTTGTGAAGAAGGTGAAGGCATCTTGAGTTGAGTTGGTTGTGAAGCACTCGATTACGTATTTGCATCCCCCTTGGTGTATCACTATTGTTTCTGTTTAATTCAATTGTGATCAACCTATCACTATATTATTTAGTAAATTATGTAAGTCCCAACAACTGGTATGGCAAGTGTCAAATGCTATACGCGCAATGGTAAGGTTGTCTCAATGCGACTTGGTGGCCATGGGTTTCAGTTGCAGAAATAGCCTTTTTACTGGCATGGGTAAAATTGCTTACATCCGACCCTTCCAGACCCTACAAAAGCATGGGAGGCTCGTACACTAGATGTCGCCAATTGTCAAATGCCAAATATTTTCTCCAAAATGTTTCTTAGGAGTGTCACTCGGGGAGCTAAGAAGATTTAAGACTTTTTAAGTTCAGGGAAAACGCACTTTGTGCGTCTAGATAAATTATATCTCGACAGCTTGTAACATGTCCGAGGAATAGAAAGTTGTCGGTTTTTGGCAAGAGTTATGACAACATCAGTTATTTTACAAGGTCATCTGTACACTTGATATGATGTTTGATTTCCTAATCTCTATTTGAGATCACTTAGGATTTACGAATCGGGGCTTTAGTGGTTGTTGGCTTGACCCTGCTTTTATACCTGTATTTAAGCAGTTTGCTCCCCACACAGCAAAAAGGGAAATCCAATATTTGTCTGCAAATGATCAAACACCTTCAAATTCTCAACCTTCCTTAATTCTCATTACAAGACGTCAAAGGACTTCAATATGGAAGCAACAATTCAACAAGTTTGCTTACAAAAACAAAATAAATTCAAACCAAACAAAGCTTCAAGCCTTGAGCCCCAGTTCATTGGGGTCGATAAGATTTATCCCCATATGCACAATACACAAGAGGGGTTTATTCCATACGCAGGAGGTACGTAGAGTGGCTAATGCCCGATACAAAGGAAAATGAAAACCAAACACACACACACATAATATATATATATATATATATATATATATATATATATATATATAGATAGATAGAGAGAGAGAGAGAGAGAGAGAGAGAGAGAGAGAGAGAGAGAGAGAGAGATTACTCTTCCCCAATCTGCCTTTGTGGGTGAAACTTCCTCCTCAGCCGGTTAGCCCTCACTACTATGGCGACAAATATCCTGCTATAGGCATCTTCGACAAACTGGAAGTATAGATACCTCCATTTCCTCTTGAAATACAAAGTGAAAAAAAATCCCAAGAGTCCCACCACGAAACCAGGTCCAATACCAGCACAGAACCACAATAGTTCAATTTCATCATCTTCCTTATTACCCCTGACAAGTACTTTATGATCACCATCATGATCGGCTGATTCATCACCAGGGCAGCTCTTTGTGAGTGGTGCTCCGCAAAGCCCATCATTTCCCGCGTAAATGGACGGATCGTCAAGGGTCTGAAGTTGATTTCCAGTTGGTATTCGCCCTGATAAATTATTGAATGACAGGTTTAAGTGACCGAGAAAGCTTAAATTAGACAGGCTATGAGGAATTGAGCCAAAGAGTTTGTTTCTGGACAAGTCAAGTGATTGCAGTTGTTTTAGATTACCAATCTTCTCAGGAATCCTTCCTGTTAGATGATTTCCAGATAAATTCAAGTTGAATAACCCCAAAAGAGCTGTTAATCCTTCTGGAATCCCCCCAGTAATGCCATTGGTCGAAAGATCTATGGAGGTAACCAACGGGAGTATCTTGGTGTATTCCTGTGCCCTACCTTTAGTAGTTAGAAGAACTTTGTCATCGTAAAAGTCATACTCAAATACACCTATAGCAATACTCCCTGGAGTCCCTCCATAATTTGCATGTTCCAATGTAACCATGGCAGTGAAGTTATGAAAACAACTTGGAATATCACCCGTTATATTGTTATGCGCCAAGTTTAACAATTGCAGAGCAGATAGATGGCAGAGTTGTACCGGAATACTACCATAGAAATTATTTGATTGAAGACTGAGGAAGACCAGATCAGATAACTTATCTCCGATCCAAGGAGGAATAACACCAGTGAATGCATTTTCACCAAGATCAAGGGTGACAATACTTGTCAAATTCTGCAAGGACAAAGGAAGTTCCCCATGAAAATTGTTGTTACGTAAGTGTAAATATCCAAGTCGCTGCAGGAAACCCAAAGAACTTGGAATATGACCTTGTAGATGGTTGCTCGACAAGTCTAGCACGTCTATTCCTCCCAAGTTCCCCAAGCAACGAGGAATTCTTCCCGATAAACGATTTTTTGACAAGTCAATGATCTGAGTGGTCGCCGCGCTGCACAAAGATACAGGGATGACACTACTAAAGTGGTTATTTGAGAGAACAAGAAATTTGATTCCACTGTAATTGCCCACGGGAATAGGTCCAGAAAGCAAGTTGTCGGAGAGATCTAGTACAGAAATAGATGACGGAAGTGTCGATAAAGGGCCATCAAACTTGTTAGAACTCAATTGCAACACCTTTCCAAAGCTATCAGAATCATTGCATTTCGTTTGGAATTTTGGCAGCTTCCCTCTCATATGGTTGTTGGATATATCCAATTGCTCGATGCAAGAAGACATATACTCGAACCAATCGGGCATGATATCTGAGATGCTTGCATTTGACATATCCAAGAACGTAACGTGTCTCTGCGTCTGAAGCCATGTAGGAAATTGAGGTCCTAGTGTGCAGGACCCCATTTCTAAGATTTGGAGTTGAAATGGAGGAACCCATTGGGAGCTAACATTTATAACTAATGAGTTGGAAGAGAAGCGGAGTTCCTTTAAACTCTTGAGAGTGGTGAAGTGTTGCTCGTATACCGTGCCACCTAATGAGTTGAGCTACAAATCTAGGGTTTGCAGATTGAAAAGTTGTCCTAGACCTACTGGAATGCTCCCGTTCAACTGATTATCTCTAGCAGTCAACTCTCTCAAATATGACAGCCTTCCAAGTGATGATGGCAACGGACCAGAAAAGGAATTACCATCGATAAGAAGACGCTCTAGATTTTTAAACTCACCCAAATGGTTCGGCAACTGACCCGTAAACAAATTAAACATGAGATTCAACTCTTCCAAACTAGTGCGGATACAACCATATAGAGGACTTACAATCTCTCCGCTGAATTCGTTTGATGACAAATCAAATATGCGCAAGCTGCAAAGGTTCTTCATGGAGTTTGGTATTTCACCTTTGAACTGATTGTAAGAGAGGTCAAGCACCGTTAGTTGAGTCATGTTGCCCAAGGACGGAAAAAATGGCACCTTGATAGTATCATTGAACTGGTTATCAGAAAGGTCAAGGACGGTGAGAGAGGTCAATCTTTCAAGTGTATTGGGAATCGGACCAACCAGATCATTATTATTAAGGTCGAGATACTGCAACCTTGAAAGATTCCCCAGATTACGAGGAACCTTTCCGACCAAATTTGAAGAAGAGAGGTTGAGATACCTCAAGCTTTTCAAGGAGCCCAAGAAATCCACACCGGAGAGGTTGTTACCGCTTAGATCTAGATAACTCAAATGCTTCAAGTCGACTAAAGAAGGACTTATCTCACCTCCCAGCTCCTTCATCAGGGAATTTTCATAATCAATTTCGGAGAAGTAAGAAATTGGATTACGGAGATCGAGCTTCATGACATGGCCTGTTCTCCTGCTGCAACCGATTCCTTCCCATGTGCAGCAGTCTTTTCCGGCCCACGACCGTAAGCGGTTTGCTTCATCTGTGAGATTTCCCTTGAACTTGATAAGAGCTTCTCTCTCGTTCTCCAAGCAGCTTACATTTGAAGCTAAACTGCCACAACTGGAATCAAGTGTTATGATGAAAAAAAGAGCCAATAGCATCACTAAAGCACGCATGGTGGTTGTGGCTAGCTATGGCTTCTCAGTAATATTCAAAGGTATAATTTGCAGTTGCAGTAGCAGTGTTGAGGATAAAAGTGCATATGAAAACTTGGGGATGACTTTTGAAGTCGGGCATGGCCAAAGTCTTTCGACTTGCAGTGTCATTTTCTCGAGTCAAGTCTCTGCAATAAGTATCTTCCCTATATTACAAGGAAATGTTCCGTTTGGCTTTCGCTTCTTTTTTTAGTCCCAATTTGCCCCTGCTTTGGCCTTTTGCGTTGATTTTGGTTAAATTGAGTCTTCACTCTTTAATGGTATTCTCGTAATTCCCTTGTCTTCAATGACTGTTCTAATTTGCTTTTTAAAAAATATATGAAAAGAAAGGGAAAAAACCAAAAGATTAGTGTATGAGAAGATGACTTGTGGAAGTCTTTTTACGCCGTGCACGGCATGACCAAGTCATTCTAACTTATATGTGGGTATAATTGCACTACAGCTTGTGGAAGTCTTTTCACGCCGTGCACGGCCAAGATGACTTGTGGAATGTCATTTTCTGGAGTCAAGTCTCTAGACAAAAGTGGACAACACGTAATGATGAATGAGTTAATATTTTTAGTTATAATTACTTATATGTGCAATGAGAGTCACTACAAAAAAATTGATCTTTAGTGACAATGATTTTGTCACTAGATTGTCACTAAAGGTGTGTTGCTAAACAGTATTAGTTACAATTTTTTAGTGCGTTGTCAATAATTCTGTAATTAGTGACAGCTTAGTACAAAAAACCTGTCATTGAATACCCTTTAGCAACACACTTTTAGTGACACGTTGTTGTCACTAGGGTGTCTCTAAAACTCAATTTTTTTTTGTAGTGAGTACAATTCCACTACGGCTTAGGAATGCAATAATTTATTTTGAAAACTTTATTACTTTTTCTGTGGTTTTCTAAAAGAGTTCAGAATTTTCTTTTTAGTTGAATGACTTTTATTAGATAAATTGTTTGAAAAAAAAAAATCGTATATCCACCGCTGGTGGAAATAATTTAAACTCTTGAAAATATTATGATACCATTGCTGAAAGATCGGGGTGTTTAAACTTTTTGACATCTTGTAATGTCTAAAATTAAGAATTTTTATTTCCTAAGAAGTTCTAGGAAAAAATCAGCACCTCAATCGGATAACGGAGTTAAAAGTTATAGTCAAAATACCTAGAGCAGTGCAACTTGACTTCTAATTGGGGATCAGAATCAATCTTTATTTTCACTTTCAAATTAGATTGATATAGGTTTTCTCAATGCCAACCTCTCTATTTCGGGTGGTAGGTTTTTTTTATCAGTGACCGTAACAAGTTCGATGAGCATAAAAATATCATTGAAGATGCTAGGTGGAGTGCAAGAATATTCAAGAATTGTGTTTTTTCACTTTGCTCGGAGCCGACAAGCTGGCAAGATTTGGGATGAGAGGTTTTATTGTGAAGACTTAGGACATCCACAATGGGCTCCCTAAAAATAGCTCCTAAGTTGACTGCTAAAGTGTACACAAGTCTAATTGGGATCCATTTTTCACTCCTAGAGCTTGCTAAATTTAGAGAGCATATGTGCACTCAATGGGATAACAAGAGCATTATCTATTTTCAAATAAAATCATTTATATTTTGACAATTTCATATTAAAAAAAAAATTAAAAGGGCTTGAGCTAGTCCCACTTGGAGCTAGCTGCAAAGCTACCTAAATTTAGCTAATGGTTTAGGAGTCATGCGTAGGAGCCACCCTAAGGAGCTTGTATTGGGAGCCCATTGAAGACTATAATCGATCCAATGACTTGCTAAATTTTAGAAGCCTCACCTAGGAGCTATTTTAAGAGCATACTGTGAATGTCCTTAAGATTTAAATCTCCAGATACCTATTGTGTTCTGTTATGTTCTAGGTGGTGCTTCGTTTAATTCTCATATGAATATTTTTAGGTGGTGCTTCGTTTAATTCTCATATGAATATTTCCATATAGCCTCTGAGCCCGTCTTTGAGTTGTTAAACCTCCAAATTTAAGCTCAATCCTTCTAAAAAGTTTCAGATTTATAATCATAAAATGGCCCAAAATTACATGTCAGCATTGGCGATTCCAAGAGTTTGGAAGTGTGGGGTCATTTTAAACATCAAATACCTTTACCAACTATAAATTAAAGAAAATATCGCAGTAATGGTAAAAATTTTGTTCCAACATGCAAAAATCACATTTAAAGGTAAACCTAATAAACAAAATGTATCATCATAGTTTTCTTTGTTTTCAGTTTTCAATTTTCAACACACACACACACACACACAAAACCTACAGAAGCTTTTACAATTGCATACGACGCGGTCTCGAGTTTTGAAATCGTTGCATAATACTAGTCTCTAGTTCGATACTATCAAATAATCCCTCTGTCCCAAATTGTTGCTTCTGCTTGACTTTTTGAATCATTCAAACAATTATCTATATTTTATACCCTATAATTTTTCTATGATTTTAAAATATGTGTTTGATAAAAGTAATTGAGATCTATCAATAAGATCGATATTCGATATATAAATCATTAAAAATCTGACGATATGAACATTTTTTTTAGAGGTCCCAATTCCCAAATAGTAACTAGGAGCAACAATTTAGGACAAAGGGAGTGCTTCCTTAGCAAGACAGATTAACCTCTCCATATCAAAAGAACAAAACGAGTGATTAGGATTCAAACAAGCCACACAAAGAGGGGGGGATGAAAGTTAGAGAATTACTAGTGGTGTTAGCCCTAAATTTATAGGAGTTCAGTTATGAATTTCTTAAAAAAAATTAATACAGTAATATATATATATATATATATATATATATATATATATATATATATATATATATATATATATATATATATATATATATATATATATATATATATTCTTCCCGTGGGGTCGGCTGACCCCCTCATTTCCCGTTGGCGTCGTCCCAGCATGTCAGGGAAGATGGATTAAAGAGTTAACACATAGTTGTAATTAAGGGGCTATCAATTATCATTCTCGAGCTCGTGTGTTTGCTTTTCATGATTTCTTCCCCCTTATCCCCTTACATGTATTTAATTTTTGTCGACTAGATATGTATAGTTTAATTGTTATATGAAATTTGATTAAAAACAAGTAACGATTCTAATGAATCGGTTGGATTGGATCGGGATGTCTATCACCTTTGTCTCATTGTACCTTAGCACTTGACCTTGAATCGTAGGTGTCTTGGTTTCTAAGACCGAGTTCGATTCCATTATAAAGGTGTTCTTCAATGACATTTTTTCTGTCAAGACATAACGTGGCGGACATCTAATACTTGCCACCGTGATAAAGGAGAATAACTTATTTGTGGATCGAGATCCGCACAATTCATCCCGAGATCTAATGGCCTAGATGACTACACTTTCTCTCTTCATTAAAAAAGAAGAAGCAAAATCTGTTCGTTTATCTGAGCCGTTGGATGTAAGGATGGACGGCGCGAATGTGCTCGGTGTGCAAACACCAAGTTGAAAGGCTTAGACATAACATTTCGACTGTGTTAGTTTGGGGGGGGAATCAATGTTGAAAGTTTTTGCCTCCGTTCTATGATATATAGGTTTTTTTTTTTTGAGAAATAGGAAGAAAATATTAATCAATCACCAACTATTACAAACCAAATAATAAAAAAAAAACAGAAAAATACAAGAAAAAACATAAAAATTATAGAAAAATGAAAAAGAAAAAGAAAAGTATAGGAAAAGGAAGATCGCAGCCTTGCATGCGCCTCGGAAGCCTCCGGTCGTCGTCTTCGCACCCGCTGAAGCTGTTGAAAATCGCCGCCTGCCGTCGATGATGGAGTTCTAGACTAGGAAACCCCCGATCTAGCCCCCACGGTCCCAAAAAATGGGCGCAGTCATCCACACCGGACTGGAGAGGAACGGATCCAGCATGGGAGTCTTCGGTCGCCCAAAGAGGTGTTTAGAGGAGGAGGAAGGTGGAGGGGGTGTGGTTGGGGAGTGGAAGGGGTAGCGGCCATGAAGGCTTCTCCCTGACTCCGCACTTTTCTCTCTCTAAACTCTCGCTCACATATAGGGGTTGACATTACTATTAAACTAAACTTCTAAATAATTAAGTCTAAGAAGTTGATGCCTAGTGCTTCAAGGCTTGAAACTTAGGATTTGATTCTTCGTAAGGTCTTAGGTTCGAAACATATTAGACATTATCAATTACTTTAGGACCATTGGATACACAATTTTGCTTTGACTTCAAATGAATTAATCCCCAAAAATTAGTCGAGATGCTACGGTACCGGTTATTAAAAAGAATTTCTTAGGGATATCAATTACTTTAGGACCATTTGATACACAATTTTGCTTGGACTTTGAATGATGGAATTAATCCCAAAAAATTAGTCGAGATGCCAAGGCATCAGTTATTAAAAAGAATTTTTTAGGGATTGAACTGAAAAACGTACATTAGCTAAATTGTGACACAGTTTATTGGTAGAGTTCTATACGTGATTGTTCCAGGTTCCAACATCATACTATCTTGGGAAAAAAAACCCCCTCAAATTTTGATGTCAATGTCAAATAGAAACCCACATTTTAATAAATTTCAATTGGACTCCTGAACTGTTAACCAATTATTCAATTACCCACCTACCATCCAAGTCTGTCACCAAATTAATAACAGAAATTGCCAAGTGACTTGGTGTTTCCCTCTCTCTCATGAACCCCATAACTTTCATCCACCCCACTCCGAGAGTGGTTGTGGCAAACCCAACTCTGCCTTTAACTCGTCATCTCCGCCCAACTCCCATGACAACCTCCTCTCTTTACATCCATTCCGAATTCTTTTCCCCTCTCCGTTGGCTACACTAACTCTCCCACCCCTTCCCCTCTCTTCACAACCCCTTGACCGCATCTTTATCTGCCTAGTGCATAAACACGGTTTCAAACTTGTTTTAACCCTATAATAATACAAAAATCGATTTCATTCCAACTTCCCAGTACCTATATCCCAAACTCCAACTGGCCGCAGAGAAAGAAAGGCATACCTGATTATCGAGGTTAACGACAATCGGCAACTTGCTTGTGAGATTTCGATGATTAGGGAGAGGATAGAGTGCTTATAGCGAGAAAGGCGGGGAGAAAGCTTATAGCGAGAGAGGCAGGGAGAATTCGGGGGAACTGTCGAACAACTCGAAAGTGGTAATTGATTTACCCAGAAATAATTAAGAACGTTGAAAGATCGTGTAAATTGTTTAGTGGGAAGATAAGAAGCAAAAAAAAATTACGCCATAAACTTTCCTTTTAAGGCATAGTTTTCCAAAAGATTTTAGCAACCTAGTTGCTAAACTCAACCATGATTTTAGCAAATGAGTTCAGCAGGTGCTAAAATCATGGTTTTGAAATAAAAAAATGAAGTGGTTCCATGTATCGCTTTTCGATTTTTTTTTTTTGCACCAAATTAAAGTACTCCTCATGTACGTTAATTTGGTGTGAAAAATTCAAAAAATAATAAACGAAAACACTTAATTTTTTAATTTGAAATACTATGATTTTAGCATCTGTTGAACTCATTTGCTAAAATCATGGTTGATTTTAGCAATTGGGTTGCTAAAATCTTTTAGAAAACTATGCCTAAGAAGTAGAAAGTTGAGAGTGAAACAGTTCACAAAGAATTCAGAATAGGTATAATTGGGAGGAAAAAGGGTGGATGAGATTTATGGGGTTCATGAGAAAGAAGCACCAAGCCAACATAAAATGGAAAAAATAACTATAGTTAGAAATTTCTATTATCAATTTGACGGATTTGAACGGCAAATAGGTATTAATCAGAATAAGTGAATAACGGCTTACTAGTTTTGTTTAGGAGTTCAATTGAAAGTTATCAAAGTTTAGGTGTTTATTAGACATTGAAGCCAAAAGTTTGAGGGTTTTTTTTTGAAAATTTCCCCACTATCTTTGCCCCAGAAACTTGATTCAATCAGAACCAAAACCAGCCCAAAATCGAACAAACCGGGCCGTTAATCGCAGGGTAGCTGCTCTTCATCTACCCCCCTCCTCCTCCTCCTCCTCCTTCTCTCTCTCTCTCTCTCTCTCTCTCTCTGTGGTTGCATAAACACAGTTTCAGGGAGGAGTTAGAAGCGGATCGATGTCCAATCCACACACCAGTTGTGAATCCTTCGAAAGCAGAAGTAGGAGGAGTGGAATACAATGATACGAACCACCACAACCATAACCAGAAGAAGAAGAACAGCAACGAGTATCCTTGCAAAGCGCACAGGTGAGTCCGCTCTCAAAGCATCATTACTAATATCTTCAATCGCCGCCGCCTCTTCCCTCACCGAATCTCTACCCTCTTCAGACCACCGCCCAGAGCCGCCGCTCGATACCCAACTCCTCTCACTCCTCTCTCGACCCAATTGGCAGAAAGACCCTTTCTTCAAGAAGCTAATCCCCTCCATATCCCCTTCACATCTCACCTCTCTCTTCTCTAACGGCCCTCCTCATCTCAATCCCCACACTGCCCTTGCTTTCTTCAACGCATTACGCTTCCGAAGACCCACATTCAAACCCAATGTCCACTCCTATTCCTCTCTGCTACTCAACATCCTTTTACCTAACCGGTTTCTCGGAATCGCTGAGAAGATCCGTATTGAGATGGTCAAATCATGCGAATCTGCCCAAGATGCAGAATTCGTTTTGCATATTTTGAGAACGATGAATAACACCAATGTTGTTGGTGATGGTGAGATTAAATTTAAGCTCACTCTTAGATGTTATAATATGATGTTGATGTCGTTGTCGAGGTTTCTAATGATAGACGAAATGAAGAGTGTATATGCGGAGATATTGGACGATAAGATTCCTCCAAACATATACACTTTTAATACTATGCTTAATGCATATTGTAAACTGGGGGATGTGGTCCAGGCAGAGTTGTATTTAAGTAAAATTTTGCAGGCCGGGTTGAGGCCAGATGTGTATACGTACACATCGCTTATATTAGGCCATTGCAGGAGAAAAGATGTAGATAGTGCTTTTAGGGTTTTCAAGGTTATGCCCCACAAGGGTTGTCGAAGAAATGAGGTTTCTTACACAAATCTTATTCATGGGTTTTGTGAAGCAGGGAGAATTGATGAAGCTCTGAAGTTGTTTGCTCATATGGGGGATGATAATTGTCATCCAACTGTTCGGACCTACACCGTTTTAATATGTGCATTGTGTGGATCTGGTAGAAAAACGGAAGCATTGAATCTTTTTGAAGAGATGGTTGAAAAAGGTTGTGAGCCAAATGTACACACTTACACTGTACTCATTGATAACATGTGTAGAGATAACAAGCTTGACAAAGCTAAGGAAATGTTTGATGCGATGTCAGAGAAAGGGTTGATTCCAAGTGTTGTTACATACAACGCTTTGATTATTGGGTACTGTAAGGAGGGATTGATTGATGGTGCATTTGAGGTATTTGACTTGATGGAGTCGAATAATTGCAGTCCCAATGATCGCACGTACAATGAGTTGATTTGTGGGTTTTGCAATGCAAGACAAGTCCACAAGGCAATGGCACTGCTTAGTAAGATGCTTGATAAAAAACTATCGCCTAGCCAGATTACATATAACCTGTTAATCCATGGACAATGTAAAGAGGGTCATCTAGATAGTGCTTTTAGGTTGGTTAGTTTGATGAAAGAGGATGGTATGGTCCCTGACCAGTGGACTTATAGTTTTCTTATAGATACATTATGTAAAAAGGGAAGGGTGGAAGATGCTCACTGCCTACTTGATTCTCTCGAGGAAAAAGGGATGAGGGCAAATGAAGTTATTTTTACTGCTTTGATTGATGGTTATTGCAAAGCGGATAAAATTGATTCTGCCTGCAGTTTGTTGGAGAAGATGCTTGCTGAAAACTGCTTTGCAAACTCGTGGACTTTAAATGTATTGGTAGATGGATTGTGCAGAGGAAATAAAATGCTTGAAGCCTTACAACTACTTGAGAGGATGGTTCATAGAGATGTAAAGCCTACATTTATAACTTATTCAATACTCATTGAGCATACGTTGAAAGAATATGCCTTTGATGATGCTCAGAATATCTTTGACCAAATGGTGTCCTTGGGGCATAAGCCTGATGTTTGCACTTACACTTCGTTTCTCGTTGCGTATTGCAACCAAGGGAAGTTGAAAGAAGCAGAGGAAGTGATGGCTAAAATGAAAGAGGAAGGTGTATTGCCAGATTATATGACCTACACAGCATTGATAGATGGGTATGCACGAGGAGGATTGATGCATCGCGCTTTTGATATATTTAAATGCATGGTTGATGCTGGATGTGAACCTTCTCATTATACCTACTCAGTTCTCATTAAACATTTAGTGAAGGAAAAGTGGTTGAAAGAGGGTAGACATGGAATAGGACAGGAATTGAATCCAAATGTCACCTCTATCAATATTGGAGAAGTATGGAAACTAATGGAATTTGATACCGCTCTGGCGCTGTTTGAGAAAATGAATGAACATGGTTGCACGCCTAATGCTAAGACTTACGCTGCACTCATTATAGGTCTTTCCAGAGAGGGACGCTTTGAAGAAGCTTGGAGATTGGTTGATCATATGAAGAAAAGGGGAATATCCCCCAGTGAAGACATATACAACACTCTTGTTAAGTGCTGCTGCAATTTGCAAATGTACGGGGAAGCATTGACGATGATAGATACCATGATTCGATATGGTCTTTTACCGGATCTAGAGTGCTATAAGCTGCTTGTTTGTGGGTTATTTGAGGAAGGCAACATCGAAAAGGCTAAAGCAGCTTTCTGTAGTTTGCTTCACGATGGATACAACCATGATGAAGTGGTTTGGATTGTTCTGATTGATGGCTTGCTTAAAAAGGGTCTTTTTGATAGATGCTCTGAACTGGTGGAGATTATGAGGGATGGGGGCTACCAACTTAATCCTCAAACACATTCTATGCTGATTGAGGGACTATTTGACAGAACACAAGAAACGTGAAAGACACTGTTTTGATTAAGCTGGCGTTTTTCAAATTTGTTGCTGGAGTTTCATCTGGTTCGTTGCTCCCCTTGCTTCTACTTTCTCGAGTCTCATGGGATGCAGCAGTTGCTGAAAACTGTTTCTCCTCTGGGTCAACCTCGGACCCTTGTGATTCTTATAGGGTAAGTTTACTGTCTAGTAAGAAGTATAATTTTTTCTCAATGAAAGTTTCTTCTAAGGCACAATAAAGATATCTTCTAACACGTTGTTGGTTTCTCTGAAGCTATCCGACAGTCGAACAATGAATTTATTAAGCAGATCATATGGAGTATACAACATTAATGAGCTCGGGTTGCATAATGTACCTTATGGCCAACAGATGACTTAGACCATGGGGAGACGACGAATAGATGTACCTCTCATGAGATGACGATATTTGGTGCCATAGGTAGTGGTGCAAGCAGTGTTGTCCAAGAGCAATTCAATGATTCATATACCTGCTCATTGAATTCTTGCCTTGAAAAAGATTAATATTTTTGAGAAGGTTTGCATAATTGTTTCGTGCTGGTACTTGTGTACTACTTCTGTTTGTTTCAGCGGTTTGGCCAATTTGTTTGTCGAATTAGTTTAGGATTGAAAGGATCAACTTGTTGGCGTACTGCGTGAAAGCCAAAACGCATTATTGAGACAAGATTATTTCTGTCTTGGTATAAATTAACTTCAACTACTTTTTTGGAGTGAGAAAAAATGTTGAGGAAGAGTCATTTTTCTATTGATAAAAAATGTTGAGGAAAAGTCATTTTTCTATTTGTTATTGACAGATAACAAACATTTGCTTCTTGAAGTTTCACATCTGTTTACTTTAGTATGTCAGCATCTACCATACAGAGAAGCAGTCTTCTACTTACACGGCTGATATTTTCCAAGTGTTATTGTGGTGCCCATTGAATTGAGTACAAACATCCTACATTGCTGTGATACTCGTGGATCAGCGATTTTAAGTTCTGAGGAGATAAAAAATTCGATTTTTTGAGGAATATGCATGTAGTTTATGTTAAATGAACACAAACGAGGTGGTGCATGTAGTATGAGAAATAAATGTAGGTTGATTTTTTTTTTGTTGCTTACATAGATATTTCTCTGTTTGCACCAGGAGAAAAGGATCAGCTGCTTACTGAGATCCGCACGTTGTTTGAGGCACCTTGTTATCAGGGTCTAGTTGAATTCCATGTCGCATTTTATACTCTTGACTCGGGGCAAATAAGCATAGCTCTTGAGTAAATGGATAGAAGGTCCTTGGCAGATGTAATAGGAGTCCGGAAATGTATGCCCAAACCAAGTACTTTCATCAATGTTTCTAAAGCTCTTGCATGTAAGGATGTCTTGTTTAGTTTGGCTTTTCTCTTCTACGTATGTTTACAATTCATCAATTATCTTTGCAGGTGTGTCGTTTTTCTTAAAGGGATTAAGATGCTTGCATGGGGTTCGACATTTGGTTTACAGAGACATAAACGTGGCCAATGTGCTCATAAATCTCAAAGAGGAGCCAAAGATAACAGAATCTGGTAGTAGTGCTGGCTTAGAGAATTCAATGGCAATGGTTAGTAACGTATAACACATTCAGTGGATGCTCTGTTAGTTTGTTTTTGTCACTCCCGTTGTTGTTCTATCTTTCTATTTGCTGTAGATCGAGAAATTTACATCAATTTAGGATTCGTAGTAACATTCAAATTGGTTTACCAGTGCGCTACTTTGATTGGAACTGTCACATACGTGTCATCTGTGCAAAATGAGAGCTATTCTTACCCAGCAGATATTTGGAGCCCTGGACTTGCTCTATTTGAGTGTGGGACCAGACAATTTCCATATACTGCTGACGAAGGACTTGTAAATCTTATGCAGCAGGTATTTCCCATTGTATTTTTCTTGGTTCATGATTGCTTTGCTTTGCCCTCTTTTTAGATGCAGTGATTAGTAGTTTCAAGATATGAAAGATTTAACCTCCAAATTTTCGAAGTTGTACGAGCTTTAACTGATTAACAATTGACAGACGTAACTTTCAAATTTTTGGTGAATATATCGACACCCATAATAGCCATCAATGCATATCCATGGAAGAACAATTGTAGGGCCCCTTTCTTACCGTTACAAACTGAAACAGGGAGGGTAGGAGGGAAAAGGGGAGCTGCCACTTGCTCCCTTTTTTCCTTCTCTCTAGATATATAGATTTAAGGCCTCTCTTGTTTATTATAATCAATTATGAGACATGATTACTCATTATTTATGAGTTGATCAAAGCATCAAAAGTGAAAGAATCTGTCCCCTTTTCTGGTTTTAAATACTTTCCGACTATCTTCATATGCAATCAGTTGTTTTTTTTTTTTTTGTTCCATTTGACATCTGGTGATGTACACATCCCCATATTCCTATGTTTTATCACAGAGCCAATGTTGTGGTTCTTCGTGTCAGATTCTGGATTATCCATCACCATCGCCCCCAAAGCTTGTATTTTCACCCAAGTCCTGCTCGTTTATGGATGCTTTTTATTTTTTGGTGCCTGCAGAAGGATGCAGATTCAAGGCCGCCGGCTGAGCAGGTGAGCAAAATGCATATACTGATCTGGGTACATATACAAGCATTCTGATTTGATGGCTATAGTATTATGTTCCAAAGCAAACCAATAGAAAATTCTCAGCAAGTATATCTTTTAACTGAAGGTAAGCAGGTTCTCAAGATTTTTGTCAGCAAGGAACACAAAAGCTAGGGAACTGATACTGCTGCGAAACAGAGTCACAGAGGTCTGCAGACGTGGCAAAGTAGTTGGAATTGCCTTACTGGAAATTCTCTTTCCCTGGGGATTATGTTTATAACCTTTTGGGTTGAAGTAACGAAGTACTTGTGGCAAGTCAATTCATTAGAGATTTGAAAAAGTCTGCTGTTGGAAATTCCTTGATTGAGAAGAGGCATCTCTTTCAACAGTATGTCAAAAATCTAAGTTCTCTGTCATCAATGAAAAGTTCGTCCTGTTGAAAATTGGCTTAACCGGTAATTTTGCAGGATATTTGAATTTGAGGTTTGTAATGTAGATCCTGCCATTTTCCCTTCACCTGTGTTTGGAAGGATTAATTGCACTTTCTAATAGTGAGGAAGATTGAATAGAGAAGGCTTGCATCCATTTATTAGAATTGGTAATGGGTTCACATTAAAAGCATGCTCGAGAATATGGAGTCTGTCTTCCAATTGGAATCATGGAATGACAATTCACTTTACGACTTTGCCTCCCTCATCAACCAGAACTCAGCATGATATTCTCCCTGAGGATTGAGAGTCCCAGAAACCCATTCATGTACTTTTCTAACATTCGCAAGCTTGGTGTTGCCGATGTAACCGTGCAGTGGGAGACACAATGTCAGTGTTGTGTGGCTGGCTGTTAAATGTTAACAAGTATAATCAGAAAACTTACTATAGTTTCTTCACTTTATAGTAAAGGGACTTCATCAAAAAAGAGATGACAGCCTGAACTTGGCCATTCTTGATTTTGCCATTTTGCTACTGCAGCTGCTTCCACATCCGTTCATCAAAAGTACGACAACGCAAGGGTGGACATAGGAGCATTTGTCTGAAGCGTTTTTGATCCAACACAGCGGATGAAACAGTCTTCTTCTTCTTCAGATTTGCAATGTGGCGTTCTCTATCCTGTTATCCTTTCTTTGCTATCTGCTTAAACTACCTGGATATGGATTCAGGATGTAAAGTTAGCTTAATTCAGCTGATCTTGTATGAGTAGTTGTTGTGTCAAGTGCCAACTCTATAATAAACCTGAGCGATTATGTTTTATTTTTGGGATATTAATGCCGCTTCTGTTTGCTTGCCCAGATGCTGACAATACACTATTACTTACTCGTTGATGGACCTGATGAACTTTGGCAACACACACAAGCATTTTCTAATGAATGCTAGCTGTAACTTTCAGGTTATCTTTTCAGATAACTGAAGCTTCGATCGGTATCACATTTTGGGGGTAGAAAGTCGAGGAAATTATACGGTTGCAACAAGTCCTGAAAAGTTGGATCCCAGGCCTCGAGTAGTTGAATAAAGGCCGACTAGAAGGATTTACAGTAGCGAGTTCAACGCTTTTTAGCTGCGATTTCAGTTTCCCTGTGCTAATACCTGCTTTCACATTGCCGTCCAAATGACATTTGCCGCCTCGTCAAATATTTGGAATACATTAGCAGGTGAATGGCCTCCTTGTGCATGTTGTGGAAAAAGTTCAGTGCCGCATTCACGATCGAGACGACGTTGCAATATGTTATTGTTGGTAATCAATTCCTCGTATGTTGAGATGGTGTACAAGCAAGCTTACGAAATCGGTCACTTCTTCGAGAGCTGCTCACAACACGCTTGTAACCCTAACCACATTTAACCTAAAAAAATGCCAGAAAAGCCTATCGTGGTAACGCATATTTTCTGCATTAATCTGCGCTCATCATATACCTCCAACTTTGCTTTCTTCTCCGGTACAACAACTCTGGAATTGTGGGCTCATTAACTGATTTACGTTTTTTTTAAAAACTTTATTAAATAAACCGCGTGTTTTTTAACTTTATTCCTAATATACGTGAAAACGTGTTTAGAAAATACGGACTTTGTTGGGATAGCTACTGAACCAAACTTTTCTAACTTCTAACCGCCAGAAACGGAGCCCACTGGCCCACCCCACCTCACCTCTTCCTGTCTCTCCCTCTAACTTCTAACCGCCAGAACAGGGCCCACTGGCCCCTCACCCCAAAACCCATCGCATTGTCCTCACTCTCTCTCAAAAAGCTTTTTCTCCATTTGGTCTAAGGCCCACTGGCGTCAGAGTAAGGTCGTCATTATCTTTTTGACCAATTTCAATGTCAGACAGCCAGAGTGTTGAATATTTAGTGGGTCCACTGGCGCCACTCAAATCGTTTGGAATTTGGACAAGGCAGCTATCCGAACAAAGCGACGCTTTCTAGAAAGCGTGTTTCCATTTTACGCTTTTACCTTGGGTTAAGACTGATTTATCAAAATATTAAGTTAACTAGAAAACGTGTTCAGTGAACACACTTTCTAAAAACGTGTTTTATAAACACTTTTTCAGTGTCACATGTTCGGTGGAACACGGCCATGGAGCTTCGTCCTTGCTTCTGGTGGCAAAACATCAGATTTTCAAAGGCAACTCATCATATTCTTTCCATCACAGAACCCAGACAAAGGCACACACCAATGTTCAACCACCTGGGTCTCTAACGCAGACAAAGGCGATGTGCAGAGGGATGAGAGAGAGAGGGAAAGATCTGCAAATCGCGAGAATAGACGGCGAGAGAGGACACAGGTCGGCCACCCGCGACGGAGGGCCGGAGCTGTTGAGACCGGCGGTGAAAATGGTTGGAGGGTTTGAGTTGCAGACAAGGAGGAAGACGAAGAAGTCCAAAAGAGGAAAATAAGTTAAGGGTAGGCGGACACATATTTAAGGCAAAAACGTGGTTTCCATACACGACTTCAGAAATCGTGTTTACAACACACGGACGTTTTTGAGGTGAATCAGGATTAATTTAATTTTTGGGTTAATCCATCATAATCACTGTAGGAAGCGTCTTCCATAAAGACGATTTTTAGAAAACGTGTCACGTATTTTGGGAATAAAGTCTAAAAACGCGCGTTTTAATTAATAAAGTTAAAAAAAAAAAATGTAAATCGGTTAATCAGCTGGAATTGTGATCACACTCGCCACTGCTACATGCATGATTACTTCTTTCTCCTTGAGTTTTAACTCAGGCGATTAACTAAGAATACTACGATAGTTTGTCTTCTGGGACCCAAAAAATGGGGCTCCAACCACTGAATTGAGTATTTTGTTGAGTAGCTTGACAAAAAAATGGTTTTATTCGCACGGTCCTCCTCCTGCAATAATGTTGCAATCTTGTTTCGTGCAGATACAACATGAAAATATGCTTGCGGCCTTTTACAAAATTGGTTCTTGAGCTGGGACCAAGGGAATGCAAAGAAGATAGAACCGTGATCCCGTTGGAATGCCAATGCTACATGAACACCTTCCAATAATTTCCAATCGACTTTTTTTTTTTGGTTAGTCATTTTTTACGCGTGAATGTACGTGTGAAAATAATGCTTTAACAAGCTTTATATTCATGTACTATGTCTTTGGCTTTGCAAGCCATTTGGACTTTTATCAAATCCTGGAGCATATAATTGGTGTGCAGTTGAAAATTTCAGATTTAGAACCTTTTTGTTTGCTTTTAGCATCCTATAAATCCGCTTCTGCAATGACCACTCGATTGTTTATAAAAGAATCTTGCATTTGCTGCCAACCTTGGCTTCGCCGTCCTGAGTATTTGAACATTAGCTGATGCTGTCTGCTTAAAAGTACCTGAACCAATATCTGTCTATGAATTGCTTAAAGTTATTGTATTCTTGCCTCGTGACAACTAACCATTTTCCTTTGCTTCGAGGTAAACTAACGGTTATTTTTCATGCCTTTTTTCTAGTTTTAGTGTTACGGTAAATGCATGTGAACTTGACCACCCAAATTATGAAATGGACAATATACTGCAATCAAATAATTTCACAAGTTCTGTACAAGTAATCATTCTGAACGTATTCAAGCCGGACAAATACACGCCACACTCAAGTGTTCGTAAAATAAGCACAAAGTGAAATCGCACGCCCTTTCTTGATTAATTATTTTTCAGTAAAACCAACCGTCATGTGGTTTTGAACTAATGGAGACAAGCTATTTTGGTGACGTTGGCTTTGGGTGAGAAGACTTACCAGTTATGGCTTTCTTCACCTTGGCAAGTGAATGCTTGACCTTTGACCCAACACCTGAAAGTATATTGTGATGAGATTTCTTATGTACAGTTTTGACATCCATATCTCTCGAAGCTTCTACCATTACTGGAGCATCAGAGCCGGAGTCTTCTCTTTTATGTTCATCCACTTCCTCTTCTTCATCTTTCGTTTCATGTACTTCTGCTTCTTCAGCTTGAACTGTTTCTGCTGTCGCATTTTGTGGTTCTTCTTTTTTTCCCATCAATTCTCGCTCTTCAGTCAAGTCTTCAACCACTTGCGAGTTCCGTTTTGTGGATCTCTGCACGAGGTCAGTTAATGACATCTTAGCTGACTCTATCTTTTGAGAATCTTCTGTTATTTCTTCGGATTTTTCACCCATTCTGTTCTCTTCTGCACATTCCATTCCTTTTGCTTCTGGTTCAGATCCTACATCACGCCCAGCGTTTAAATCTTCAACCTCAACATTCTGGAAGGTTTTGGCAGCTGCATTGTCTTGCATAACAGAAGCATCTTTGCTGGCGGTTGGATTTGTGCGTTCTATGCTCTCACTTGGATCTGTTTTGCTTGCAATCTGCTCATGTGGCATGGCAAGGGAGGTTTCCTCTGGCCCTTGTACCTCTTCAGGAATATTCATTAAGACCTTTTCATGTGATACCTCCTTTTCTGAATCCTCGATATGAGGCAAATTATCATTTTCCAGTTGAGTTTCTTCGTCTTCAATTGCAGTGATTGTCTGAATCTTGGCTTCGTCAAGCTTCCTCTTCTCTCCCAATGCTGAGAGCTCAACTGCCTCCTGCAGAAATCATGAAATGCCAAATTCAGGACTTTGGACTCCATTTGTTGACTATTGCAAGAAAAGTTGTGCTTACCTTATCCATTGTGTTTTCCTCAAGTTGAAAGCCTTCTTCAGGTATGCTTGCTGGTTCTGCTGTTGGTTCGTCAGACATGAAACCATGTTGCTTTGCATCTACAGCTTTCTCACTCTCTTCATCTGCTATTGTTTCCTGTGAAGTTGCCGTGGCAGATGAAATACTTGGTTTATTTGAGCCATCTTTATTGGTCAGATCCAAGTCTTCTGTACCACCAGTTCCTTCACATCCTGGTTCAAGAAATGTATGCTCCGGCTTCTCAGTGTCCATGAGGCTTTCTGAATCAATGGTGCCAGTGTTAACAATTTCTTTTTTGTGTTCATATGGTTCGGTGAATCCATGAGGTGGGCCTTCTACAGCAGGTTCACAGAAATCATCGAAAGTTTGAAGTTCTTGTCCATCCGGTGCTTTTTCAGCTGCTGCATCTGCTTCTGGTGGCACATCTGGGGCTGTATTTTGCAGTTTTCTATCCTTGCTGATCACGGTTTCCTCAACATTATCACCTATTCTTTCCACCTCATGGCTAACCAACATTGCCTCGGAGCTCTTTAACTAGATGACGAATAAATGTGAGGATGTATGGTTAGTATGGTGTATGTGGCATTGAAGAATAGGGTGCTTACACTTTAAAAGTATGTATTTTCATGCTTTTCCACAGAAATAGTAAGGCAGTCAATCCTTTTTTTGTTTCAATTGACAGCAAAAGAAAATTTTATTAAGAAAAAGATGGAAGTGGTATAAGAAAAGGGCATGAAATCCACCGAAAGAAAAATTCAAAGCAACCAAGCTTATCAAAAACTCCACTACAAATGACAATCTGCCCTCGAATAAAAAAGATGTTTTTTTTTGGGGTGTGTGTGTGGGTGGGGGGTGGGGTTCCTATCATGAGATGTTGACGAGAGGATGAAGCGGTGTGGTTCCTACAAACTGTATCATCTTTTGTGCTTTGGGTGATTTCGCCCAATTACGTTACTTTTAATACCTTATGCGAATCTACTGGAAAAATAGAAATTAGTAATCATAGACCTAGTTATACTGTTTCTGGAGCTAGCGCTCATCAATATGTTACTGACTAGGGCATGGCTGGCCATTTTCGTTCTGTTTTAACTGTATGAGGATATGTCTGACCTTTTAGAGGCTTTAATAAGGTGTCAACTTTTCCTCTGTAAGAAAAGAGTGCCTTTATCTTCTCTTGACACTTAAAATTTTCTCCATATTAGGTTAGTTTATTCACTTTGATATGTGAGGTTCTTTGTCTATTGCAAATTGGAAGTCTATGTTTAACCAGTTATCTTTATTACTCCATGGGCTTAGATGTAAGATATCTGCAGAAGTTTGGTATTTCTGTAGGAGACCTTCCTGTAAATACAATCCAAAATTCCTGTAATGTATGCTCACTATAAGTGTGGGTACATTGTAAGGAAAAAGATAATCAGAAACGTTTTCGAAAATATTTCAGCACTACGGGTATTGATATTAATAGTAAAAGCCCTCTTGTTTTCATTTTCAGGTGATTCAAACTTCTGCCAGGGCTCAGGATTCTATCTTATGGAAGGGAAGGGTAACGGTTTCTGACCTCTTTAATTTGAGCTGCTGCCTTTGTTGCTGCGTCTGTGGAGTCTGTTTCATCTCCGTGACTTTTAAGCTCTGATTCATTAGGTTTTTTCTGGATATTCTGTCCGTCTTTTGCTTCTTCCGGAGGGGTGACATTAGCTATCTCATCTCCAACTGAAAGTTGGTAAGGGCCCTTATCATCAGCTGTGACTTCTTCTTCAGTACTTTTATCTGCACCAGCTTCTTGAGATTCCTCAAACAACTGTATAGTGATAAAAAGCTTCAACTTTGGAAAGAGAGTAAGAAATGAAGACACAAGTTACGGGTAACATTTAAATTCAAACCATTTCATGTTGAACTTCGTTCCTTGAGGCCTCGAATATTGCGTTTGCTCTTTCTCCTGGGTAATTTTCTGCCATTAGTATACCTTCTTGGTTGGTCTTTGTGGCTGTTTCTTCCCCAAGAGATACTGGATCGAAGTTTCTAGAACCTTGCATTTCCTCCGCGGTCTGTTTTAGTGTTCTTGGTTAATAGCCATCAAATAGTTAACATAGAGCATACAAAGGAGGACAAAACAAATAAACGTATGCAAAATATAAATAACTCTACCCTTATTTCCTTTGTCACCTTTTCCTTTGATATATGCTTCTCTATGGCTTCTTCTTCAGTTGTTTCCTCACAATGATTTTCACCATCCCCCAATTCAGTTGTGGTTTCCAAGGGATACTCTTCTTTGACTTCTATTCCCTCTGTTGTGACGGGTGCTTCAGGACTGTTAATTGTAGACACAGATTCAAGAAGAACCTTTCCATTCTTCTCAAACTCGAGATTAGAGGCTTCTTCACTCTTTCCTCCCTTGTCTTCTGTTGAAAGCTCTGTGACTGTTGGATATGGGGGAGGTAGATAATCAGCATCCTTGTTTGAGTTCTTCAAATAGACAATGTCCTCGTCTGTTGAAGCCTCCTGTGAACTACCCTGAATAGGGCTTTCCTCAAATTCTGATGGAGCATCAGTTGAACTTTTTTTGAGACCTGTGTTTTCTTCCTCTGCAGATATATCTTGGCTGTCCTGTACTTTCAACTCCAAATTAGAAACTTCAAGATCCTTCAGCCCTGCGTCCTGCAAGCAGGGTTTTTCTGTTGTACTCTTTGGTTCCTGAAGTTGCTCTACTCCCTGAGGTGTGAGAGTCTGATCAATGGCAGTCTCCACTTCAATGGCTGTTTGAGCACCTTCATAGTTGGGCTCGAATATTGTTTCAGGAACTGCTTTGGTTTCTTCTTTAACTTCATCTGTACAAGTCTTTTCCACAGGTAGGCTTGACCCAATCTCCTTAATTTCTTCAAAACCATCGCCTTCGGACTCAAATATTGCTTCAGAAGTTTTGGCTTCTTCAACTTGAATTTCATCTGCTTCCGACTTTTCTATAGTTGTGCCCAGATGGCGGGTCCCATGTTCAGTTGTTGGAAGTTTAGACAACATGCCAGTGGCTTCCTCAAGCTCACTCTTGTCGAGTTCTGTTGCATCTTCCTTTGTGCTTTCGTAGGAAGAGGATGACAACTGAATTTGCTCTTCTAATTTACCAACTGGGAGAGGATGATTGAGGTTCTCATCATCAGGAACTTTTTCAGTTACTTCTTTTATTTCTTCCTCTACTTTGTCTGTCTCTGTGTCTTCTGCAGCTTGGATTGTCCCAATATCATGAACCACTTCAAAAACCTGATCTTTGGACTCAGATTCTGCATCCAAAGTCTTGGTTTCAATTAGTCCAACTTCATCCGCATCTGATTTTTCTTCAATTAAGCCAGAGTTTTCTTGAAGCTCCAAGTTGCCAACTTCTGTACCATCTTTATCTGTGCTCCCCTTTTCGATTTCTGTTGAAGTTTCACCATCCTCCTCCTTGGAAAACACGCCAGAGGATGGTACCTGAAGTTGCTCGTCTGTTATCTCAGCTTGGAGAGTTTGAACAGGGGTCATTTCATCATCTCTGGATGTGTCGAAATATGGATTAATGGGTTCTGACAATGCTTCAGGAACTCTGATCTGCTTTTCAATTTCATTTGTATTGGCCCCTCCCACAGTCAAGCTTCTACTTGTCTCATGAATCTCTTTGACAGCCTGGTCTTCAGACTCGGGCACCGTGTCATGAACTTCGGCTTCTTCAACTTCAACATCATTTGCATCTGACTTCTCAACAGGTCTGTTTTCACTCTCTTCTTTCTCATCTTCATGTATTGGAAGCTGAGCCACTGTGGTAGAAGTTTCTTCATGCTTCACGCTGTCAAATTGTGCATCCTGTTGACTACCATCACCTGTTTTGATTGTATCAGGGGCTTCCACGTGCTCATCATTTACCTGAAGTTCCCCCAAGGTTGTTACTTTTGTTGCCTCTGAAGGTGCAATGATTTCATCCCCACTAATTGTTTCGACACTTTGACTTACATCTTCAGACAAAGCCTCACGAACTTCTCTAACTTGTGTTTCCATTTCATTTGTTTGAGTCTCTTCCACATGTGTACCTACCTCATGAATTTCTTTAACTCTCTGATCCTTGGACTCCGGTACTACACCAGGTAAATCAATTTCTTTGACTTCAACATTGTATGCATCTGACTTCTCTGCAGTTACACTTTGGTCGTCTGGTTTCTCATATTCGTGCACTGGAAGTTGAGACACCATGCTGTGGGTTTCTTCAAGCTCCTGTTGGCTAGCATTTGGTGTTTGAGTTGTTTGTAGGCTTTCAGTGTCTGAACTAGTATCAAGGGCCTTTAGATGCTCATCAGTGTCGTGGCCGCCAGGATTGGTCTCAAGTACCTTTTGGCATATTGACATGCAGTTAGGCTTTGTTGTTCAGATAAAAATTACGAGAAGGAAAAAGAAGAAAATTTAGCATGTATCTGATGACAGCTAGGTCTCAAAATCTGTATCTGGTCTCTTGTTGACGCATCCACGGAAAGCTTTCCTCAGTGAAATTCAACTAGAGTCTTCCATGTTACATATTAAGAATGGTCTAATTTACTAAACTCTGAAGACCTAAAAACACAAGGCTTAGTTTGGAAGATGTGCCTATTTACTACTAGATCCATGAGGCAAATTGCTTATGACCAACGTCTGACTTTATATATGTTATCTAAAAGAATGTCCACTTATTCTGTTTTGTTTTGCTTAATAAAATGATTTGCTTAAACTTATTTACAATGTGCTTTTCTATATCATAACATACAATGCCATATAGTCTGGTTTACCTCTTCTCTGGACATCTTTGGGATCATCGCAGCATTGTCTTCAGAGCTATTTGTGTCCAATTCTTCTGGACTGTAAACTTTTGACCAGTCCTGAACTCTTTTCTCCTCTGCTTGAACTTGATTTTCAGTTCCCTTGCCTTCACTAGTGGTCTCGAGTTCCTCTCGAATCTGTTTAATAGATAAAAATAAGTAAACACAAAAGCTGAATAGAATTTCCTATAACATCATGATTTGGTTCTCCATTAGTCTCCTCGGTCCTGGGTGATTTGCTTATGTGGTCAGGAAATTTTACATCTACTCGAAAATTTTGTTGTCGAACTACTGATTGCTGTTATGGCTCATTCAGGGCCATTTTCTTATCTAAAAGCTATACCACTTCAAGAAAATGACTTTTAGGAGATAATTTACTTGGATTACTTTTTGTTTTAGTGTTCTTTTCAAGGGGGTCAAGTCCTCCGTTTGTACTTCTTTCTTTCCTTGTTAGAAAAGTTGTTCTTGTTTTCTTTATCCTTATGTACATGCACGTGAGACTATTTTGACAAAAAAAATTTGTTTATTATTGTAAGAGAGGTTAAAGTAAGATTGAGGAATTGGTTACAGTGCTAACCTCAGCTTGGAGTACTGTTGTCCCTTCTATAGCATCTTTATCTATACTCCCCTTTTCATTCTCAGTTGTAGTTTCCCTCTCCTGTTCCTTGGAAAGCAAGCCAGATGATGGTGCTTGAAGTTGCTCTTCCAGTTTCTCACCTCGGAGAATTGGAACGGAGGTAATTTCATCATCTCTAGCTGTGTCAACACATTGATTTTTGGGCTCCATTAATGCTTGAGGAACTTCACTGATTGGTTTTTCAATTTCATTTGTATCACTGTCGCCCACATCCAGGCTTGTACCTGTCTCATGGATATCTTTGACAGCCTGATCCTGATACTCCGGCACTCTCTCTGGAATTTTGGTTTCTTCAAGTTCAATATAATTTTCTTCCGACTTCTCTGGAGGTATAATTTCCTTGTCTACTTTCTCATGTTCATGTATTGGAGGTTGAGACGCCATGATACATGTCTCCTCCAGCTTCATGTTATCAAATTCTACATTCTGTTGACTAGCATCAGCTGTTTTGATTGTGTCTAGATTTTTAGCACCTGAATTTGCATCAAGGGTCTCCACGTGTTCATTTAGCTGGACTTCCCCCAAGTTTGTTACTTCCATGGCGACAGCAGGTGCAATGATCTCATCCTCACTAGGTGCTTCAACACCTTGATTTATGGCTTCGAAAAATCCTTCAGGAGCTTCTCTGTTTTGATTTGCAGTTTCATTTGTATGAGCCTCTTCAACAGCTAGGCTTGCACCTGTCCCCTGAATTTCTTGGACTTTCTGATCTTTGCCCTCAGGAACGTCACCATGAATCTCGAATTCTTTTTCTTCAACATCATATGCGTCTGACTTGTCTACATTTACACTTATATTTTCCGATTTCTCATGTTCTTCCACTGGAAATGGAGACACCATGCTGGATTTTTCTTCAAGCTCCTGTTGGCTAGCATCAGATGTTTCAGTTGTTTGTAGGCTTCCAGTGTCTGAACTAGTGACAATGGCCTTTACAGGCTCATCAGTGTCCTCGCCTCCATGGTTGGTCTCAAGTACCTTTTGACATATCGACATGCAATTAGGCTTTATCATTCAGATAAGAACTAAGCGCAGGAAAGGAAGTGAATTATGCATGTATCTCATGATGGCTAGGTCTCAAAAATTGTATCTGGGCAAGGCAACTATAAGAGTTTGTGATTCAATTATCTAAACAAATGGCTGGTTCTCCTTTTTCTCCGTGCTTTTGTTATTTTACGATCAATTGCTTATGGGACGAAATAATGTGGTTAACCTAACTGTCCTCTACTTTGTTCTTTTCTGATGACATATTTGAAAGCTGTTTCATAGTCTGGTTTACCTCTTGTGCGGACATCTTTGTGAGGATGGTGTTGTCCCTGGAGCTATCAGCATCCAATTCTTCTGCGAAGTCTTGAACTCTTTTTTCCTCTCCTCGAACTTGATTTCCTATGCCCTCACCTTCACTGGTTGTCTCAAGTTCCTCTCTAATCTGTTTAGCCAATAAACATGAGTAAAGAAAAGAATTAAAGTGAACTAACTATAACAATGTGAATTGGATCTCCATTAATCTCCTCTGTCCTAGGTGACTGACTTATGTGATCAGGAGATTATACTTCTGCTTGGAAATAGTGATGTTTCTTTCTATTCAATCGATACTGCTCATTCAGAGTGTGTTTTCTTGGGTAAGAGCATTACCTCTTGTAGAAAATGAACTTTAGGAGTTAAGTTACTGTTTTCGTTTTCCCTTTCAGGAGTTCCACTCATCTGTTTATAAATTTTTATTTTGTTCTCGTTTACAAAATTCCTCCTATTTTTTAAATTTTAGCAGCAAAAGATATTTGTTGGACCGGTGATGAATGATTGTAAGAAAAACATTTTTTTATTTCTGTGAGAGTTTTAATGTAAGATTCCAAATTACTTACCATGCTAACCTCAGCTTGGCGCATCTTTGCCTCTTCCATAGCCTCTTCATTTGTGCCCCCCTTCTCAATTCTGGTTGTAGTTTCACTCTCCTGTTCCTCAGAAAGCAAGCCAGCGGAGGGCACCTGAAGTTGCTCTTCTGTTTTCTCAACTTGAGGAGCTTGACCAGGGATAATTTCTTCATCTCTAGCTTCATCACCACGTTGATTTGTGGGTTCCAATAACACTTCAGGAACTTCTCTTATCTGTTGTTCAATTCCCTGTGTGTCCGCATCAATCGCATTCAGGCTTGTACCTGTCTCGTGAATCTTTTTGACAGCCTGATATTCAGTCTGAACCACCGAGTCAGGAATCTCGGTAACTTCAACTTCTGCACCATTTGCATCTGATTTCTCTGCAGTTTCTTCAAGCTTCTGTTCACCGGCATCAGCCGTTTCAGTTGTGCGTAGGCTTACAGCATCTGAACTAGTATCAAAGGCTTTTACAGGCTCGTCATTTAACTGAACTTCTCCTAAGCTTGATAGGTCTGTTACAACTGTTGATGCAATATCAGTCTCATCATTACCACTTTCCATGTCTTCTGTTTTCTCTCCCTTCATCTTTTCTTCTGACCCTTCAGATATCAAGCTCGAGACATCCCCAGGCTTTTCAATATTCTTAGTTTCATCCTCCAATACTTCAGCCATGGGAGATGCTTCTGATTCCTCGTTGAGATCTTGTGCAGTCTTTGATTCCATCATTTCCGTGATTTTATTGGAAGCTGTTGCTTCAAGACTGTGAATGGCCGTTTGATCCGGGTATGTCACCTATTTGACAGATAGTATTGGAAATCAATTAGCATTAAATCAAGAGAACAAAGCTTCTTGCAGAATTGTACACAATAATCTGCTGAGCAGGGAGTTAAGCTGACCTCATCCATCGCTGAGGATGTCTCTCTGGACACCTGTTTGACAAAAGTGAAGAATATAGTAAATAGAACTATAGAAACAAATATCCGGGGAAAACATATCATAAGTTCGTGATGTATGCCAACTGACCTCTTCTGTGGAAAATGCATCTCGAGTTTCATTTACTTCTTTTTGGGTTGCTTCTGATTCCATGTTGACATCTTCTGCAATGTCTGATCTCATCATTTCGTCATTTTTGTTGGAAGCTGTAGCTTCAAGACTCTGAATGGGCGTTAAATCTGCGTCTCTCACCTATTTGACAGAACATTTCAAATTGATAGTCATGAAAAAGAAAGAAAGCATTGTTGAAATTATGTTCATTGATTTGCTCTGTATGGATGCCAAGCCGACCTCATCTGCCAATGTTATCTTATGAAGTTCTTTTGTACAACTTTCTTCCTCCATAATCTGTCCTTTGATTATTTCACTTTCAGAAGTGCTCTCAAGGACCGTGGGATCCTGTTTGACAAATATTAGTTCAATAATGAAAATGAAAATTTTACCCATACGTCAGTGAAGTAGTGGAATTGTATAAAATAATTCGCTCTGCATGAAGGTTAAGCTGACCTCATTAACAGTTCCATCTGTCACTGGTGACATATGAAGTTCGTTAGTGCAACTTTCTTCCGTCTGTTCTTTGATGGTTTCTCTTTCAGAAGCGCTGTCAATCTCCTTGGAAACCTGTTTGAAAATGTGAGTTCAATTTAGAGATAAAACCTTCAAAACAAACAATGTGGAAGGAAATATCCACAAATCAACCTTCTCAGTCGATATCGCATATCGAGTTCCGCTGATTTCGTCTTGGGTCTCGAACTGCTCATTCAGAGTGCGTTTACTCGGTAAGAGCATTACCTCTTGTAGAAAATGAACTTTAGGAGTTAAGTTGCATGGAGAATTTTGTGTTTTTGTTTTCCTTTTAAGGAGTTCTACTCCTCTGTTTATAAATTGTTATTTTGTTCTCGTTTACAAAATTCCTCCTATTTTGTAAATTTTAGCAGGAAAAGATATTTGTCGGATCGTTGATGAATGATTGTAAGAAAAACATTTGTTTATTTCTGCGAGAGAGGTTAAAAGTAAGATTCCAAATTACTTACCATGCTAACCTCAGCTTGACGCATCTTTGCCTCTTCCATAGCATCTTCATTTGTGCCCCCCTTTTCGATTCTGGTTGTAGTTTCACTCTCCTGTTCCTCAGAAAGCAATCCAGCGGAGGGCACCTGAAGTTGCTCTTCTGTTTTCTCAACTTGAGAAGCTTGACCAGGGATAATTTCTTCATCTCTTGCTTCATCACCATGTTGATTTGTGGGTTTCAATAACACTTCAGGAACTTCTCTTATCTGTTGTTCAATTTCCTGTGTGTCAGCGTCAATCGCATTCAGGCTTGTACGTGTCTCGTGAATCTCTTTGACAGCCTGATCTTCAGTCTGAACCACAGAGTCAGAAATTTCGGTTATTTCAACTTCTACGTCATTTGCATCTGATTTCTCTGCGGTTTCTTCAAGCTTCTGTTCACCGGCGTCAGCATCTGAACTAGCATCAATGGCTTTTACAGGCTCGTCATTTAACTGAACTTCTCCTAAGCTTGATAGGTCCGTTACCACTGTTGATGCAATATCAGTCTCTTCATTACCACTATCCATGTCTTCTATTTTCTCTCCCTTCATCTTTTCTTCTGACCCTTCAGATACCAAGCTTGAGACATCCACGGGCATTTCAATATTCTTAGTTTCATCCTCCAATGATTCCTCATTGAGATCTTGTGCAGTCTTTGATTCCATCGTTTCTGTGATGTTATTGGAAGCTGTTGCTTCAAGACTGTGAATGGCTGTTAGATCCGGGCATGTCCCCTATTTGACAGATAGTATTGGAAATCAATTAGCATAAATCAAGAGAACAAAACTTCTTGCGGAATTGTAAACAATAATTTGCTGTGCAGGGAGTTAAGCTGACCTCATCCATGGCTGAGGAAGTCTCTCTGGAAACCTGTTCGACAAAAGTGAAGAATATAGTAAATAGAACTTTAGAAACAAATATCCAGGGAAAACATATCACAAGTTCGTGATGTATGCCAACTGACCTCTTCTGTGGAAAATGCATCTTCAGTTTCATTGACTTCTTTTTGGGTTGCTTCTGATCTCATCATTTCGTCATTTTTGTTGGAAGCTGTAGCTTCAAGACTCTGAATGGGTGTTAAATCCAGGTCTCTCACCTATTTGACAAAACATTTCAATAATGATTATAAGAAAATGAAAGAAACGTTGTTGGAATTATGATAAATTATTTGCTCTGTATCTATGCTAAGCTGACCTCGTCGACAGTTTCATCAGCCAATTTTATTGTATGAAGTTCCTTTGTGCAACTTTCTTCCTCTGTAATCTGTCCTTCGATTATTTCGCTTCCCGAAGTGCTCTCAAGGACCGTGGGGACCTTTTTGACGAATATTAGTCAAAATTGAAAATATTGCATACTTTTGTGATGTAGTGGAATTGTATAAAATGATTTGCTCTGCATAAAGGTTAAGCTGACCTCATTGATAGTTCCCTCTGCCGCTGGTGACATATGAAGTTCCTTAGTGCAACTTTCTTCCTCCGTTTTCTGTTCTTTGATGGTTTCTCTTTCAGAAGCGCTCTCAATCTCCGTGGAAACCTGTTTGACAATGTGAGTCAATTTAGAAATTGCACCTTCGAAACAGACAATGTGGAAGGAAATATGCACAAGTTCATGATGTATCCTGACCAACCTTCTCAGTCAATATTGCATCTTGAGTTCCGTTGATTTTGTCTTGGGTATTGAACTTGGGTTCCATTTCCTCATTCATCTCCCTTTTTTCTTCTTGAATATCTTGCCTGTTAATTTGTTCGTCTGTCGAAGCGATAGTTTGATTCTCATCATCTTGCCTCTCTTCCTCAGAGTTGGTCGGATTGGTTTCAGGGAATCTTCTGTTGTCTTCATCTTTGGCCATGGACTCAGCGGCAGTTTCATCATGTTCAACTACGTTTATATTCTGATCCTACAAAGGAAATAATATTGTTTAGTATGAAGTGAAATGCAGACGACGTGAAAAAGAATATTAGGAAAGAGAGATTCTGGTGGAGTTTAGATGTTCATGAATACATACTTCACAAAAAAAAAGAAAAAAGATAGCTTTGGAACGCATAAGTTGCTGGACACTGGACATATTCATTGGAAGTGTCTACTATTATACTTCTTCAAATCCAAACGCAGACTGTAAGTACTTAACAAACATTTTGAATGATATGTACAGTTCGTTAAATGAAATCTTTATCACCCATCAGTTTGAGTCATAAAAAATTGAAATTCATGTTCATTCTCCAAAGCTTACGAGGTCGTGGAAAAATTAATCATCCAATTTTAATTGCTTCGCAGAGAGTTATGGACATTGGGAAAGTGGGTTGTTCTTACCTCTTCTTTAAGAGTGCCAATACTTTTGGCTTCAGAAGTCTCACTGCTGTGAGTCTCTGCCTCAAATTCAACCGGTGCTTTCTCTATCTCATCGATTTCAATTGAGCTGCCTTCTAAGTTCTTGGCAGAGTCCTCTTGCTCCAGGATAGCCTTTTCGGAGTCCATACATCCACCACACGTTTCAACACCCTCAGAGGTTCCACTGATTGCCGTTTCATTTTCAGGGTTGTCCTTTTCTGATGACTTCAGTTCTTCTACAGTCTCTGATTTTGCATTCCTCAATTCCACACCTGATTCAAATGTACTTTCTTCTATGTTCTTCTCAGGTGGTGTGTAAAACTCCCGATCCTCCACTGCAGCATAATCATTTGCTCTCTCCTTTTCTGTCTCGATTGACCCAATATTGCTGTCTTTCATTGGATGCAATGATTCATCTTCTATTTCCGTGATCTCGTCTTCTGTTGTCTCTTCAGCTAATGGAGTTTCTGCTTTTTCATACAAGGTGCTGTCTTTCTCTGGAGCCTCACCTGTTGTTTCACCATCTTCAGGTGACACGAGGTTGTGTTCTTCCGATTTCTGTATGGATGATGCCTGAAGCATTTGTTCCGATACATCATCCAAGGATGTCTCGACTGTGGCAACTTCTCTTGCTTTTGGGACCTCCATGTGGACCACGTCATTATCCTCACCCAAAATGGAGGTTTCTGCAGTTCTAGTAACAGCATTTGATCCCTCACTTGTTTCAGCGGGTACTAGACACTTCTCTTCAACAACCAGGTCAGAACTGTCCACGGTCTTTACGTTTTCTCCTTCTGTTTGAGTTAAGCTTGTTTCCTCTGCAGCCACTGGAACATTTGTGTCTTCTTTCTCTAAAACCTCCTCTTTAATCTCTTTTCCACCTATGTCAAGCACTGAGGAGTAGTTTTCCTTTATATCTAAATTCCTTCCTTCTTGAGTTGTTTGTTCTGATGGTGATTCCGTGATACTCTCCTCATGTTTTAAGGTCCTGTCTTCTCTTTCCTCTGTGGAATACGCGGCATCAAAAGTCTGCTCTATGCATTCTGCGGTTGAGTTTGAGACCTGTTGAAAAGGGAACTTTTAAGTTGAAGCTAAGCGAGGAGGGTTAATTGGAGAACATTTGGACTGGAATTTGACAATTTTTTTTATATGACCATACCTCTATTTCTGATTTTGTTTCATCCCCTATGTCATCGTTCATTCTTTCCTCAACTTTTTCCTCCCCAATTGATGAAGAAAGGATGTCTGAAGTGGAACATTCATCTGTGGTCGTACTTGCTGGAGCAGTTCCATGACTCCCATGCACATTACTTGCCTATAAAAGGGTTCCAACTATGAGTTTTGAAAACTGAATAAAAGACAAAAAGCGATAAAATTAGAAATCATTGAGTTTCTGATGTTTTTCACCATGAACTTTACCCCATCTTCCTTGGAGCTATCTTGAACTTCACCTGCTTCTCTCTAATAAACTAAGCTTTTAAATGAGTTGGTGATTAACAATCTAATAAGAACATCAGATTAAGTAGCCCATACATTAAAACAGACCTCTTCATTCATGATTTGGTCATCGATGATCTTTATCTCATTAGATGTGCTCAAACTCTGCTCCCTACTATCCAGTGCCGGCAAGACTTCCTTAGATCTGTTTGGCATGACTTCATCCTCTTGGTCATGATGATATTCTCTTTCTGCTGTGCATGTGGGAGTGTTGTTCCTGACAAGAGATTCTTCCTTGATTGTGCTGTTCTCCTCGTCGTCATCTGCATCAGAAGTTACAGGTATGTTAATCTCTCTCTCTCTCTCTCTCTCTCTCTCTCTCTCTCATGCATGCACATGCAGGGGTTCCTTTCAATCTTGTCCCTCCTGTTGTACTATTATTAGTTGTTTTGAGGTAGCTTTGGACTGTGTTGCTATTCCTTAGATAGGTTTTGCCTTCATTACCCAAGGAAAAGTGGCTCAGGACTTGGACAGCTCAAAAGCAACAGTAATAAAATCATAATGGTTTTGGTTTATACTCTATGACCAAGATTTACCAGTGTTTACTGATTCAGGGATGGTTAGCATACTGGTTTTTCCATCTAACACCAAGCGTCATCTACTCTGAAATCTCTATATGGATATTCCTTACCGAATACCAGACTATCATTACACCTTTTTCTGGTGGTTTGAGTTCGCTTTTAAGAAAATTCATTAATGTTTGGGCAGCTAACTGCTTTACGATATTATCCAACATCCTGTCTCACTAGATAATGTATAATCATATTTTGCTGGTTGGTGCTTAAGTTTGTCCAAATTTCTGCTGTGGGAAGCATTCTGTGGGAAAGAAGTGTCAAAGCTACTCACTTTTTGTTGGAATTTGAAAATCAGCAACAGCAGCTTTTTCTATCTTTTCGGTCACTTCTTCTTTGTTCTCCTCAGATTTGAGCTCCTTTAATTCATCTTCAGAGATTAGTTCACTGCCCTTTTCAAGTGTAATGTCCGCCGCACTTCTTGTTGAAGTTGCTTCCATGTTTAGTGCTCCTTCATTGGATGTCCGCTTTAAAATGTTAATCTCTGGACTTTTGATTGCTTCATAAGTGCCATCACCGTCCTTTTCCTCTTCCCTAGGAACTTCAGAAGCTTCAGAAACTTGATTTCCTGATTCCAACACGGAAACATCATTCTTCTTTTCACCTTCCTCTAGGAAAGTTTCCTCCACCAATGGAGTGGTACCGTACAAGTCAACTGTCGAGAGATTCTGCATATAAGGAATATAAATATTAGCTAAACGATGAAGTCCTTATAAGAAGATGATAAGTCATTTCACTGATGTAGAATAGATGGTAAAAACAATGAAGAGTAGAACATTGCCATGATCCTAACCTCTGCTTCTGGAGTTTCTTTATTGTTGACATCATCAGCAGTCATGGTTTCGTCCCTCCTTGGTTGCCCATGGATTTCTTCTTGGCTTCCAACTGGAATTTCCTCCGCGCTTCTTGTTGTCTCTATGTTTACTTCCCCTTCAGCGGATGTTTGCTCTGAAATATTGCACTCTGAGTCTGGACTTTTACTTGCTTCATTTGAGTCACCAGCATGCTTTTCCTCGTCTTTGCGAAATTCAGGTGCTGATGCCTCATGAACTTGATCCACTGATTCTAACATAGAAACTTGCTTTTCGCCTCCCTCTAGGACTGTTTCTTCCACGGGCGGATGGGTGACACAAACTTCCTCACCGCTGTTGTCTGGGATCTTAATTTCTGCACTTCTAGTGTTCTTATCCAAGTCGAGTGCTGACAGAATCTGCAACATGACAACACTATCAGCTAAATCTTAAAATCGTGACAAGAAGATAATTGAAACTTCACTGATGTAGAAAAACTTATTAAAAACAATGAAAGTTCAAATTTGCTATAATTGTTACCTCTGCTTCTGGAATTTCTTTATTGTTGATTTCGTTCTTTCTTTCCCGAAGGATTTCTTCTGGGTTTCCTACGGGACTTTCCTCCTCAATGTTGGTAATCATTTCAGGGTGATCATTGAGGGAAGTTGCTTCAAACTCCTCTGAAGCTACTGAAGCTACAACCATCGGGCTTCCCACGTTCTCCTTTGCTGGTTCAGCATTCTCCTTCAAGCTTTGCTCGGAGTGTTCCTCATGTTTTGATGTTTCAGTTGTTTCCTGCTCTTCAACCACAACAGTGTCTTCACCTGGTACAACCATAACTTCAGGTTCACATTCCATTGTCAAACCTTCTGGTGGTGTGACGTCCTCACTTTCTCTTGTCATGCTTTCCTCTGGCTGCATATCAGAGATTTGAGATTTTCTTTCTGTGTTTTCGACATCCTCACCTTCTGTACTTAGGCTTCTATCAGCTGTAGCAGTATTGTCAAGGGTTTTATTTTGGTTTTCTGCTTCTTTTTGCTTCTCCTTGTCTATATCCTTCATCCCATTTTCAGATTCTTCTTTGGATATCCCAAGGTCTTCAACTTTCTTAACAAAGGAAGATTCCAAGTTCTGGTTTTGAACTTCATCTTCAATTGAAGCATCATCTTTTATCCTCTCGCTTAATGTGTCTGTTTCTTGGCCTTCATCCTCGCATGCCATGCTGGAGTTCTCTTCAAGATTCTTACAAACATCAGGTCCTGCTTTTGTGGAGCTTGTTTCCTCTGTCGGTTCAGTGACCAATGAGCTCCCAAGCTGGTCCGTGGCACCTACATTGCTTTTTGTTGGCTCGTCTGTTTCAGGTGATACACAAACGTCTTTGTCGCCGTGACACGGCATTTCCTCTACTTTGTTCTTCTCGCCCTCTATGTCTGTACTTGGTTGTGTTGCTTCAGGATCCATCTCCAAGGTGTTTGATTTCTTTTCTTCTCCTTCGAAGCTTGTTTCCTTCAAGTCTTGTTCAACAGATGTTGTCACGGTGCTTGTGATATTCTCCATATTTTCCTCATTCAGGACCTCGTTTGGTATTTCAACATCCCTGCTTGAGCCCTCTGTCAGCTCAGGCGATTGAATTCTAACTCCTCCATCTTGACCATAACTCGCTTCCACTATGACATCTTCATCTTTTATCATTTTCACTTTTTCCTCTTCCTCCTGGAACCCACTCAATTTTCCATCGTCAACTGGGGTTGATATTAAAAAACTTTCACTCTCAGTGGTTCCCACATTTCCTTTATCAGCGACATTCACATTTCCAACCTCAACATTGGGTGCTACTTGCATGCATTCTGTTTCCAAGATTTCAAGGGTTTCAGGAGGTTGGCCAAGCCAAGATTCAGTGTTGCTCTTTTCTTGCAAGGGAACTTCGTTGGCAGTTGCGTTTGGAAGTTCACTTGCCAACTCTTTGTCTTCCACTTCTATTTTCTGCAATCAATGAGAAAAAGGGGGTGAATGTTGGCTTGAGCCTTGAACTAAAGAGGCTTCTCCCAGGTAACACTAAGCAAAAAGTAAGGAGGCAGAACTACGCATTAGTATTTGTGATAAGCTGTTGGAAGCTAGAATCTTAAGTGAAGAGTGATACCGGAGGTGAGGCCACATGGCCCTCTGGGTACTGGTTCTAGTATTAACTTACAATTTCGTGTGCCAAACATATGGCTTCTCATCTTCAACTATTAATGGAGAATACCCAAAAAACAAGATAATAACAAATTCGACAAGTATTTTTTGCACCAAATTTCTTTTACTCAAATAAACTGGAGGTCACATGCATCATTTACCATTTATTTAATATTCTTTTTTTTTTAATGGTATGAAAGGAGGTACCCATGCACTCTATTTAGATTCCTCAAATAAGACAACCAGGGTTCAGACCTAGAACACAACAACAGTAGAGTGTTCTGCCGACAACACTTGATAACTACATAACAATAGTACATACTAAATCAACAATTTCACTTCCAATTCTAGCAGAGTGTTAACTGTCTGTTTATAAGGACAGAAAGTAACATCTGACATAAATCCTTCAAAACAATGGCAAACTCTTTGTATAGGTGAATGATTGGATTATCATCACGGCCCATGTGTCGCATCACGAATGAATGAACCCACATTTCTTACACAAATTTTGTAAAGTTTTAAGCACTGGTTGTTCTGACCTTTTCTTAGAAAGAATGAAGCTAGTTGATTGTTCTTACCTTTTCTGTATGAGCGCTGATAGTTGGGGTTTCAGAAGCCTCACTTCCACCACTATTTGCTTCTGACTCAAATTCAACTGTTCCTTTCTCCATTTCAACACTTTCCTTTGAGCTGCCTTCAAAGTGAATAGCAGAATCCTCTTGTTCCTGGATGGTCTTTTCGTTTTCTATGCGGCCACCTCCAACTCTAATTCCCTGAGAGGCTTCATTGACTGCCTCTTCATATTCAGATTTGTCTGTCTCGACTTCTTTGTATGATGACTTTTCATCATCTAAAGTCTCCAATTTGCCGATGTCACTGCCATTGGCTGCTTCACTGGCATTTACCCCGTTCAAAAGCTCCACGTCAGATTCAGTTCTGCTTTTTCCACTGTTCAGCTCAAGAGGTTCATGCAACTGTTGATCTTCAACCCAAGAATCCTCAATCGTTCTCTCCTTTCCAATATCTATTGACCCCATGTTGGTGTTGTTCTCTTCCAGTAATGATTCATCCTCTTTTTCTGCTACATGCTCTTCAGTTGTCTCTGCAACTAAGGGAGTTTCTTCTTTATCAGACAATGTTTTCACTTTGTCTGGAGCCTCACCTGTTGTCTCACTTACATCAGTGACAAGGTTGTGTGCTTCCAATGGCACTGTCGAAGATTCCAAAAGTTCTCGGTGTGGCATGTATTCCAAGGATGTCTCAACAGTGGCAATTTCTCCTTGATCTTCAGGTTTTGATGATTCGTCACAAGTTTCACTTTTACCTTCAGGCTGTGTCTTTTCAGTGGATTCATCAGCTCCATCCTTTCTTTCTGTTGGGATCTCCATAATCTTATTATCGCCCACAATGGAGATTTCTGAAGATTCAGCTATGATATCTATGTCATTTGACCTCATCTCACTTGCTTCAGTTGTTACTTGGCCCTTCGCTTCAGACATCAGGTTAGAATTGTCCACCTGGATTTGGTTTTCTGCTTCAACTTCAGTTGACCTTGCTTCCTCAACTTGCACCATATCCTTTGACTCTTCTTTCTCTAAAAGCTCCATGTTAACCTCTTTCTCAATTATCTCAGGCACTGAGGAGCTTTGGACGAGATTTGAGTTGCTTTCTTGAGCTGTTTCTTCTTCTGATGATCCTATAATACTCTGAGCATTCAAGCCTTCATTTGCCTCTTCCTCATTCTTAAGGTCCTTGTCGATGTTTTCCTTTGTCGAATGTGTGGCTTCGAAATCCTGCTCTATGCATTCGTTGTTTGAGTTCGATACCTGTTAAACGGGAAACTATAAGGTGACAACTGAAAGAGGAGAGATTTTAGGTGAAAGTTTTTCTTTCTTTTTTTTGATCAGGTTTTTAGGGGAAAGTTTGGACCCACAATCTTTTTTTCCCTACGTGCATACCTCTTTGTCTGAAATCATCGCCTCTCTTCTGTTCTCTATCAAGCTTTCCTCAACTTCCTCTTCCTGCATGTGAGAGGGAGGGGGGTCTGTTATGGCACTTTCCTCCATTGCCACACTTTCTCCACAAGTGTCATACTGCTCACTTGCCTGTATGATCAGTTGGAGGTATGAGTATAGAAAACTGATATAAGAAGTGAATAAGAACAGAAAGGGATAAATTTGATAAGTTCGTTTTTATAGATTTTCAAATTAAACTTCACCTTATCTTCCAGGGAGCACTCTTGGAGTTGCTTTCTATTTCTTATAACAGCAAGATTATTTTTTTCTAAACCAAGTAGTCCATATACACCAATGAAATCCGTTTATGATAAACAGTTTATCTATATGAGAGAAGCTAAAGTAACCTTCAGAAATGGTTAAGGTGCTAACCTCAGCTGTGTGCTTCTTTGCCTCTGCTTCATTTCCTTCAGAACACTTTATTGTGCTTTCACCCATGGGTTCTGGTGAGAAATCTGTAACAGTGTTTTCGTCATTTTTCATCTCTTTTTCTGTGTCTTCAGCACTGTCAACTATCTTAGTATCTTCACATACCTACATGGACAGTCACAGTTCTACTTAATGAGCAATCATGACAAGATGTTGGAAGAAAATCTTAGAAAGGGAACCAGATTAAAGCTATTCATGTAGTTGAAGGAGACCTCTTGATTTATGATCTGCTCCTTGGGGGTATTTATCTCATCCGATGCTATGTAACTCTGATCTCCACTATCTGTTTCTCTGATTTCTTCCAGGAAACTGTTTGACCCGACTTTCTCCTCTTGGTCCTGGCGATATTCTTCTTCTCCTGAGCATAAGGGAGTTTCATCCTTGATTGGGTTGTCTTCTTCTATTGTACTTCTCTCATTGTCATCACCTGCATCAGATTTTGCATGTGCATGAAGTTCTCTACCTGTGTGTGGGTGTGAGTGCACTTAAGCAGTTCTTTTTATGAGCGTAAAACCTCAATAGTAGGTCAAGTTATTTCTTTCGTTTCCTTGTAATTTCCTTTAGTGTTGCAACTCTCAGTACCTCCACCAATCCATTAAAAAAACATCCTAATATTCCATGATAATTGTGGTGAGAATTCTTGGAGTGTTTTGGCAAGTAGGTCATTCTTGCTATAAAGCTGCTCAGACAGTGAACATTCTATAAATTAAAGGCTATACTCTTTAGCATCTTTTTCATTAAAAGTAGGAGTTTCGATTTAAAGCAACAAGAATTTCGTATCATATGGGTAACAGTTTGATGAACCAAGACCTGTAATGTACTTATTGAAAGATGGTGACTCCTGATTTTCCCATGTAACCAAAGCATCATTTTTGTCAAATTCTTCTATTGATTCTTGCTATACGTTTGAGATGTGAAGCATCCTGTGGAGGAGAAATGCGACATAGTATTGAAAGTTGAAACTACTCACTTTTTCTTTGTACTAAAAACTCGGTATCAGAAACTTTTTCTATTTGTTCTTTGCTCTCTTCTTCCATGTTGTCCTCTGGATTGATCTCCTTTAGTGCCTCTTCAGATTTCAGTTCACATCCCTTTTCAGTGTTGATGTCCATCTCACTTGTTGAGGTCACTTCTGTGGCTGTATGCTCTAAAATTGTGCTCTCTGGACTTTTGGTTGCTTCGGCTGTCTCATTAACGTGCTTCTCCTCTACGCTTGGAATTTGGATTGCTTCGCGAGAATCCCCTGATTCAGACATGGAAACTTCATCCTGCTTTTCACCTACCACTTGGACTTCTTCCTCTATGGGTGGATGGGTGATCCATGACTCACTACCACTCTTGTTTGGGATCTCAAGCTCGGCACTTCTAGTCTTCTCATCCGAGTCAACAGTTGCGATATTCTGCATCAGCAAAACAATATCAGCTAAATCTTATAATCATTACAAGATAAAAATATTCATTTTCAATCATAAGCAAAATCTATAAAAAGCAATTAACAGTTTGAAATTGCAGTAACTCTGACATTTACTTCTTGAGTCTCATTCTTGTTGATATCATAGCTGATGACTGTCTCATCCTTTCGTTCTTCCCCTGCGATTTCTTCAGGGCTCCCCGCAGGTCTTTGCTCCTCAATGTTGGTAATCACTTCAGCATACTTAGTTGCGCCTTCTATTTCAATCTCCTTGGAATCCGCAGGGGCTTCTCGTTCGGTTTTCTGCATGTGGCTATGCCCTGATTGTTCCTCATGTGTTGATGTTTCAGTTTTTTCCTGCTCTTCAACCACAACGTTGTCTTCCGGGCTATCCAGTGGTTGTCCAAATGAGACATCATTTTTCTTATCATCGATTTCATCAAGCTTACTTGTTTTGCTTTGATCACCATCAGCTGTAGCAATATTCTCAAGGATTTCGTTTTTGTGCTCTGCTTCTTGTTGGCTCTCCTTGACAATATCCTTCATCCCAGATTCAGATTCTTTAGCGGATGTCTCAAGGTTGTCCACCTCATGAAAGAATACATCTTCATTTGAGGTCGAATCATTAATCTTCTCAGTTAATTCAACTGATTCTTGGCTTGCCTCCTTGGATGATAAACTCATATTCTCTTCAACAAACTCCCCGACATCTGGTCCTGCCTTTTCAGAGGTCGTCTCCTCCACCGGTGCATCAAGCAATGAGCTGCCATGCTCGTTTTTCCTATCCTTATCTATAGTTGGCCGTATCATTTCAGGGTCCATCTCGATACCCACAGGATCGATGGAAGCCGTTGATTTCTCGCCTTCTAAAGTCATCTGGCTATGTTCAGTGAACCTCTCCGATTTTTCATCGGTAACCGAGAGTGACTTTGAAAAAACATCACCCTCGTCGGTTTCACCATTGCCTTTGTTGATGACATTTGTGTCTACAACCTCGTCATCGTCGCCAACTTCCTCAGATCCTGTTTTCCCCAAGAATTCCATCATTTCAGGAGGTTGGCTAAGCCAAGATTCAATTTTCCTCTTTTCTTCTTGGGGACCTTCACTGACAGTGATATTTGAAAGTTCACTTGTCATCTCATTACCTTCCACTTCTCTTTTCTGCACTCACCACCAAGTGAATAGTAAGGAAGAAGAAAGTGATAATAAGTGTTTCAAACAAGTTTAATGGTACATATCCACAGTACAACACCATCAAATATTAATCATTCTATTTCTCAGTAATTTACAGCCTTTTCTAGGAGTAGGAGCAATTTAGTTTCTATCGATTGTAACCTTTGAAATTTAATAAAATTCAATTTGTAATTCTTCGACTAGAGAAGTCCTGAAATACGGCAATGAACCAAACTCCACTTTCATACGCCACTTTTCCAGCATCTATTTCGTGAACTCCGTGGATCTCGACAGAGTGAAAATATTTGGTAAACAATATCATTTCAAAGTGGGATCAGAAAAGCAGTACTTATGGTTCGGTATGCATCATACCTTCAAAGTTCAACCATCTACTTTACAGAGGTTCTTCCAAATATATAAAGTACCCATACTCGACACTCGATACTACATAACTATATGTAAACCTCCCATATGATGAGCAAGAAGATGTATGGCCCCTTATGAACACAATTTACTTCAAAAAAAAAAATAAAGAGAATCGTGTAAGAAGAATTAGAGTAGTTTTTTTCTTTTTTCTTGATAACTCGGGTGTTCGGGCCAGTTTACGCGCACCTCGATCGACTAATCAAGGGGAGCCCAATTAAAGCCGGAGCAAAACTCAGTATGGAACGAAGACAAAGTAGTTGATAGCACCTAAGAGATTTCGAACTTGAAACCTTAGGAGGGACCCATTATAGCACTATGAAGTTCATGCAATATAGTTCGAGATCATACAACCTTAAACAAGATGGATTTTCACAAGTATCGGAATTACTGAATACTTCTGCATACCAAAGGTGATCTACGAAGAATATTTACAGAGAATCATCGCGTTAAAATCATCATACGAAGAATTTTTGTTCATATTATGGTAGAGTTCAACTTATTAAAGAAACTGCAAATCTATGTGGTTGGTTGTCTATACTCCTCACAGGTACAACATGATCCTGCAAACCCATCAGTCCATTCTTCTACATGAAAATTCTGACTTTTTTTTCTATCTAAAAACTAATTTTCAATGCATTCTAAGCACAAACAAGATGATCCTGATCATAACATGCCATGTACGCCGAAATTCAGAAACAACTCAAATCATCCTTACTATGCAAAGATTGTTTTGTTTTTCCATCCTGACTCAGTGAAATTCAAATATTTTCTGAAACAGGGAGAGTAAAAGTAGCTCACCAATACAGATGTTGGATCTGGAACATCATTAGCCTCTGTTGCCATATCTCAGGCTGATCATCTGGCTTGAAATGGTAAATTTTCCTGCGTCCGATCACCCAAAGGTGAGCTGCTTACATGAACACTTTTGAAAATTTTCTGGTGGTTAATGAGTCGATGAGAGAGTAGTAGAGTACAGACACTTTGAACATGTATTTTAAGATTTTTTTGGTAACATGTTGGCTTCCAAGGACGGAGCCAGGATTTTACCTTTGTGGTAGCGAAAATATGTACTTAAAATATAAAAAGACAAACTGCATTATGAATATTCATCTACTCTATGAAAAACTATAATAACATAAAAATCTAGTGATGGCAAGTCTATATAATTCTAGGATAAAAATATATTTTCTATGTAATCATTGTATTTTTTTTGAAAATCTTATGATGGCGGCCGTCACCACTTGTCCCCCTCGCTCCATCCTTGTTGGCTGGGAAAGCAGGTTGTTAAAAGTAGTAACTGACAAAAAGTGCCACTTGTAGTGTGCTATTATTTTGGTGAGTTGGCAAGATCTGTAATGGTTGGTCCTGCGCAGTGACATGCACATGCCCACAGATTTAGCTTTAGGGACACATTAGTACACAAACCAATAATTCATAATCTTGTTTGCTTTAGTTTTTGAGTTTGGTTTTTTTGGTAACGATCGAAGGAATAGATGGAGGTACTAATTAGAAATAAAGGGTAATGATTGGAGAGAGATAGAGAGAGAAATGAGAATAATAAATAAAAATAAAGGTAATAATTGGAGAGAAATGTGAGTAATAATGGAGCAAACCAATCTTGAAACCCAAAACGAACAAGGTATGATTTCACTAGCGGGGAAAAAAAAAAAAACAAGAAGGCTCCATATAGTGCGTGTTTACGAGAAATTTTATGTGCAAATTTTGATATTATAGTTTCTTGGAATTAGTTTGGATCGTCCATCAAAATTCTACGTAACAAATTATCGGATTCTACCAAAGATTATCGTGGAAGGTGACTGTGCCCAAGTTGTTCAGGCACACTCTCAAGAGGGAAATTTTTTTTTTTTTTTCTGATTGTAGCTCTATTATCTCGGATTAGAGCTTATTCCTCTCTTTTCCTCTTGTATATTTTCTCATGTCAAACGTTCTTGCAATCAGGTAGCCCATTCGTTGGCTAAACAATCCCTATTGGGTGCTCGATTGGAGAATTGGGGGGGTCCTGTCCCTCAGTGGCTATCCAATCTTGCCCTGAATGATGTCGGGTCTTCGGACCGTATTACTACTTAAATAAAATCCATTATCCTTTCCATGAAAAAAAAAATTATCGGATTCTACCGATTTTGAAAAGTTAAAAAAGGATAGCTTTTGGTACTTTTTGGATGAGTTTTTAGAGTTTATGTTTTATGAAAGCTGATTTTCCGCCTTTTGCAATAAATACTACAAGCTTTATCGTAAGTTCAGAGTTATGGTAAACATTTTTATTTACTTCTTCTAAAATCTTTGTTATGATTTTGACGTAGCTTAGGGTGATAATATAATTATGGGTTTTATAGCTTAAGGTGCAATCTTTCTTTCCTGAGAAGTCATCACTTGGAAACCAAACTCTTGAGAGGTACGTTAATGTGACTTCGGCAATTGACTGCTAGTGCTTCATAAAAGCCTCTTGACAAGAGAAAACGTTATTTAAACCGCCAGTGTAAAATTCATCTTTTTCATCACCGCTTTATGTGAATTTCAATGTGAGTTTATTGCTTTGATTTGAATCGTTTATCTAATAGGGCCTGTAGAGTAGTGTAGTCATTCAAAAATTTAGTTTTGATCGGACATCGGTTGATATATAAAATTTTGTTTTGCGAAATGAACGATCAAGGATAGTTTTATTTTAAAATCCATGTCCATCCATTTTACAAAAACAAAATTCAAATTTTTATATAGTTGTCGATGTCCGATCAAGCTGATTTTTTTGCAGGGATGTGGTACTATGCAGACCTACAAGATGAACAATTAATACACAATGAGACCCACAAAAATGGTGATAAAAAAGAAGGATTTTACACTCATTGTGTAAAAAATGTTCTCCCTCTTGACAATATCTTCACCCTATGATAAAGACTGTAGAATTTCCAACCTAATTGTCCTTGTCGCAATTGTTGAATTACCTTAAGGCCCCGGAATACTTGATTTTGGAAATGGAAAGGTTGAACTATAAAAGGGTGATTGGATGCCACAAAATTACTACTTTTCCCATTCTCATTTTTGCATTTTCCTCTTGTGGGTGTTTGGATGTCCTCATCCATAATGCATTCCATAAAATTGCATTTTCATTTTTCATTTTTCGATGTTTCGAGAACAAAAGCCAAAAGTACAGGGGGAGAAGAACTTTTTGAATTCACATTTTTTCTCTTTTTCCATTTTGGTTTACATAAAATACCTACAGAATATATTTTGCACATATTTTTCAAACACTACCTTTGTTACAAAATGCATTTTGAATGAGATATATCCTAACTTATTAAAAATTTGTACTCATTCTGTCCCAAAATGTCAGGGGATCGTTGGAATTCCAATTGTTTTCAAGACAAAACCATTTTTTTTATTTTTTTCTTAAGTTATCAAATGAAGTACATTGATTTATTGAAAGAGACTAACATTTTGGGTGCCCAAAATAAAAAATTAGACCAACATTTTGAGACGGAGAGAGTAATGCCTTCTGTATCAAACTTTCTGTCATCTCTGGTGCCACTTGATTTACTGGAAGACATCAACTGAAGTTAAGTTTTAATGGTCCCAAAATCATTGATTTATGAGAAGAAAAACCCTGGATTAGTAAGATTTTTGGGGTATTTATTACTTTTGCAGTAAGTCCAAATTTAATGTTCTTCTACTATAATGATGATGACACTGATATATGCTAACTTTTTTAAGCTTATATACCCATCTATACAGGTAAAAAGGGAACCATCAATATTATCAATTGTAAGTGTCAGAATTGGCCAGCCACCTTGGAGGGTCCCACTCTTTGGTGGTGTACCAAGATTTGTTCTCACTGTGAATATAATTTTATTGGGAAGTATAGGTATAGAGTCCCTGAAAATAAATACCAGTGTTTGCTACTGATTATAATGTCATAGCGTGGCCCACATTGAAAGAGGATTAGGATTATGACATGGGATTTAGGTTATCTCCGGTCAAACAAACGAGGCCAGGGTTCTGTTGGAGTAGGGCTTCTCCTCCAAATGTAGCTGTTTGGATTCGGGTTGGATCGGAGACGCGTTGGGTGCTTTGAGGCAAGTTGGTTTTCAATCCGGGCCTGTTGATATTATCGTAGCGGTTCATTTTTTGGTCTGTGGCAAGTTGATCGATTGTTGGAGAAAATTAAAATGCTGATGACACAGTAGTAGTTACATAATAGGATTATAATCTTCTTGACACTTGTGAATTGTTAGCATGATCTCGAAAGTAAATCGCAAGATAAATAAGGCCCAATCATGAAGTTGAATCCCGAGTGGTTCCCATATAAGGGCTTCTGCCTCATCAACAGCCCAGGCTCCATGTTTTGAGTTTTACTGTTATTCTAATTAAGCGTCTTCTTTGCTCCATTAGAAACTTGGCCCCTTCTTCTATATCTTATAGGCCGTGTTTGATAGCAGGGTTCAACAATGGGATTGGTCCTCGACTCCATACTATTCCAATCGTTCGCCGTAATACTATCTCAAGTGTGATAAAATGTATTGGTTGGCTAACATATTAAATGACTTATGAGATGATATTAAAAAGAAAAAGTTAGTGCACAAAACTGAAAAATAATAAGAGGTCCACGTGCAACGAACGGCAATTGAAACACCTGTGTCGGAATTTGTACATCAAAACCTATGTTTGTTGCAGTGTGATACTTAAATAATAGTATGCCTATTATTTGTCATCATAAAAGTATAAAACATGATCGGACGGTCAAGGAATGTACAGCACTCACGTAATTTTCAACGCTATACTTGTGTGTAATATAAGAAGATATCTGTGAAAAATTAAGAATTCCTCGTTCATCTTCACGGACAATATATTCAACCCAATTGCCTTTATTGAAAATTAAGCGTAAATTATCAGGCCGACCTGGATGACTTAAATTATCCTGCCTTAAATTGATTGAGAAGTCTTATTGCCATGTCAGCTGTCTACGTGGTGAAAGAAACTACCAGTGTCTCATTGAGGAGAAATTTTTCAGTCACGAGCAGCACCATCCTACGTGGTGATCGAGCGCATATTTCAGCTGTCTAAAAGTGTTTTGGATGATTCATATTTAACAGGAAAAAAAGAGGACAGAGAGGAGAAACCGAGAAAGAGTGGGAGAAAACTGGAGAGTCCAAAACACTTTAAACGGCCGAGATACGCGTTCTACACTACATGCCCGTGCCCGTACCCGCTCAGCACTAAAAAAAATTTCCTCAAGTGAGATAAATTCAAACCTATTATATAGAAGTATTATTCACAGAAAGGGCCACCCAATTCGTTGTTTCGCATGCTTTATGTCTCTATAATATACTGAAAAGTGAGAAGAAAAAAAAACCAGCAAATCAAAATCAATGGCAAATCAAACCGACCAAGCCAAAGTTTCATTGTCTTCTTCCGCCGCCCACATGCGAATACATTCTTCTGCGCGCGCACACAACTACTGCAAACGAAAGCCAATAACATGGGGTCCAAATCTGGCTTCAATTTCATATTACCCAACTTTCTTTTAAATAATTAGGTGTTCATATCAGTTAACGAGCACTTCAACTAATTCTGGAGTCTGAAAGCTAAAATTATTGGACAAATTTTCAACGGTTCTAATAGATTTCGTTGGCAGTGGAAAGCATATGTTCTCACTTCTCACTCGACCAACTCCTTGGGTAAATACGCGGATATAGATTTGAGAAGCTCTTCTTTTTTTTTTTTTCCCTAAACAACGTGACATATATACTTGTGTGTGTATTTTGTTGGCGGTGGAAAGTATATGTTCTTACTTCTCACTCGACCAACTCCTTGCATAAATACGCGGATATAGATTTGAGAAGCTCTTCTTCCTCTTTTTTTTTTTTTCCTGAACAACGTGACATATATACTTATGTGTGTGTATACATATATATGTTTATAATATGATAAATTGCAGTTTCCTTTGTGTATAATTATTGACTAAGTTGTTGTTCTCTTGTTTAGGTGTAACTAGATATTAGCCCCGCTAATTTATTTTTGTTTCTTAGGGAAAATGGAAAGCAATATATTGCATATGTGAGTGGCTGATGAAATTAATGCTTTAATGTGCAATAATCTCTTGTAAAGAAACTCAGAAAAAAAGATCCTAATGGTGGGGGATGTGGATACATGTCACGGTCTATTAATAAAGCAAGTTTGGATATAGGACGGTGTTATGGTAAGCCTTGGCCCATGTGACATGGACATGACAAGCATGTACACGATTGCGCAAAACTTCTTCCTTTCCTGGTTTAGCCAAAGAATTATTTGTATCAAATTCCCGATGTAATTATGTATCTTGTAATTTCAAGTCACTTGCGGAATCGTGACGGAATCGCGAAAGGTATACAATCCTAGTGTTGGCCTTGGCCCACGTGACGTGACATGGATTTATACGATTGCACATAACTTTTTCGTTCTCTAGTCCTACCCAAAGAATCATATGTATCGAATTTTTGAGGTACTACTCCTCTCTTGTAATTTTAAGTTACAAGATCACGACGGAATTGCAAAGAATATACCGTCCTAGTGTTGACCTTGGCCCACTTGACATGACATGCATAAATACGATTGCGCAAAACTTCTCCCTTCCCTAGTCCAACAAAAGAGGAGTACTCTTTATCTGCATCAAATTGCACTCTTGTATTTTGAAGTTGTGCGATCATGATGGAAATGCAATGAATGCACCGTCCTAGTATTTGCCTGGGCCCACGTGATAGTATATAATTGCGCAAAACTTCTCCCTTCCCCAGTCCAGCCAAAGAATTATTTGAATAGACTTTTTGATGTACTCATGTATCTTGTAATCGTAAGTTACGGGATCACGACGAAATCGCAAAGCATGAACCGTCTCAGTGTTTGGCCTTGGCCCACGTGACATGACATGCATGTATATGATGGCGCACTTCACTAATCCAACCAAAGAATTACTCTGTATCTACATCGAATAACACTCATATATCTTGTAATTTTTAAGTCACGGGATAACGTAAAAATTGTAAAACACGTTCCATCCTAGTGATGGCCTTGGCCCAAGTGACATGACATGCATGTATACAATTGCGCAAAATTTCTCCCTGCCTTAGTTCAACCAAAGAATTACTCCGTATCTACATACAGATGGATTCCCTTTAGTCCACTGTTAGACTGAAGAGTTTTGCATTTTTTGTGGACATTTTAATCTCTCTACTAATCTCAATCTTATAACTCAATAATATTTCCTTTAATTTGAACTCTCTTATGTGTAATTCATTGATTAAAATTACTTATTCAGTGATTCAGTCTCATAACCATTACTGTAAAAATAACCGAGCGATACTAAAAAAAATGTAGTAACACTCGACGGATTTGATGTTTTTATAGGTGTTTTAAACAAAAATAACCTGTGCAATGAATAGTTTAAATTCTTGAAGTAGAGCCCGTCCGTATGGCCGGACAAAATCTTTCGGTCTGCACACTCAATGAACTTGAGAGAAACCATATCGATCGATCGATTCGAATCATTCGATATTGTTGGCTGTGAAAAAAGATTAAAGAGGACCGATCGTTATTGTCATCGTGATTATTAAGTTCTGGTTTGAATTTTTGTTTAAAATAATTTTTTGCTTGAATTTGAATGGTTGGTATTTGGTATTTAATATTTGCACGTCTTTGACGGTTTGATTTGAGTCGGATACGCACTAACTCCTCCGCTGGTGGATTATGGCTTTTAGGGATGGCCTAATTGGATTGAGCTAGCTAGGCCCACCTGAATACTGGAGCAGACAACCATGTGATGATAAAGAATCTGCACAGTCAATTTATTACGTGGCAACTGGCACAATGTCCCACCTTTCCGAGAAATTTTTGGTGCCCGAGGCATCACGTGGCTATGCCCAACTACACATCTGGGTCATCTAAAACGCTTTTAAACGGATTGGATTTAAAGGCGAGGGGGATAAATCTAGACCGTCCAAATCTTCTCTACCGAATAATTGTAGTGCCCGCCCGGTACCCAAAATTTTTTCCACCACCCCTCCTTTGGCAACTCAAATCTTCTATACCGAATAATCGTACCTCTTTTCCCGTGTATTTTTAGCTGACGATATAGAATATTAGTATACCACGGGTAAGATAACAATGAACAATCACGCGACTAAAAATGCACGGGAAGAGAGGTATAGAGGGTTTTTTGAACAAGTCATCTAGTGGGCTCCTTTGATCCTTGAGAGCCAAACATTGATAGGAGTCTGTCTCTAAAAAAAAAAAAAGAAAAAAAAAAAAAGAAAAACACACAACAATGCTAAATCTTAAAGATTTGATCAAATCCTAACAAGGATGTATTTGGCATCGTAAGATAGGAAATGACTACAATATACACCCCTTATTTGGATGTACCATATGCACCTATTGTATGGTCCAGATTATGCCACCTCATCGGCAATCGTAACATTTTTTGGTTTTTTCGTAACTTTTCAACAAAATGATTCGTAATATTTTCTATGATTCGTAACATTTCGGCGTGTCTCGTAACTTTTATAAAATAAAAAAATCGTAACTTTTACAGAAAATTCATAACTTTTATAGGGGTGTGTATCATATACACCCAAATAAGGGGTGTGTATTGTAACATTTTCCCGTAAGATATCACTGTTACCATGTGATAAATATATATAAATCGGACAATTTTATACATGTCTGTGCCCCATATTGTGCACCTCAACCCTATATGCGTCCGTCTGTCTGTATGTCTGTCGCATTGCTGCTAAAAAACAAGTGCTAAGACATACACAGGTGCGTGCCTCCAAAGTGTTCGGCATGTTGTGGCCTTGTGGGTCTCTTTCCTAATTGCTTCCTTCTATGACTGCTATTTTGGCTAGTCAAGTAATGTGGAGTTGTGGACAATAACGTTCGAATTCTCAAGCATATGTTTCACGCTACTAGACACAAGCATATGTCACAGTACATATTTGGGAAAATCCTCTTACCTTAATACTTAAGTTTTAGTATTGTCTAACCGGTTATCAGAGAAAGAATACCGAAGAGCGATGACGTCTATCATTGTCCTGTAAGCAATGACGAATGTTGCCTAGTGAACAGGTTATCCTTAGAAAAAGATGCAAGAAGAAACCACATTTCGTCAAAACACAAAACATTATATATTTCCAGTGTCTAAGCGTGAGGGCAATTTGAAATTAATTGGTATGTTTTAGGCGAAATGATGGACATGAGCAAGTCTAGTGGTTTAGACAAAATGACTTGAGCCGTTGGTTTTTTTTTTTGGCCATGAAAAGTGGCATTTTGCCAACAAAGACAATTTTGATGCAATGATGAAATGTCATTCTTTCCAATAATTTCGTTTTGCGTCATATTTTCAACTAACTTTCATCAACTACCATTCCTTGGAGCCATTTGTTAGATTCGGTGATGTGGCAAAAATGGCCTTTCCATTTTTGGAAGAGAATGGAAAGATAAATGGCTCCGGCGAAAATGACACATCATTGGAATACCATTTTTTTTTTTTTTTGTGGCAATTTTGGCCCATTTTTTTACCATGAATCAAAACCATTTCTGTACTTAGTTACTAGTATTTAGCAAATGCCTAATCCATGTTAGACATGGTAACATTCATTTACACTGGTAACATTCAATTTGTATGTATCTAATGGGCCTAGCCCATATTAACGTTCATTTAGATTCGACCCATTTGATTGGGTCCATATTATCCACAACCGACATTATCCGGTCCACTCCCCGGCTATACCGTAGATAATCAATGTACAACGGGGGCAAAATGGGGAACTAAAGATATGATTGGCGGGAATAAGAGCCGTTGATTGTCAAACGCCAAAAACTTGGCGCCAAAACCCCTCCACTTCTTCCCCTTTTCGGCTGCCCGTAATTTCACGGTCAGCTCTCTCTCTCCTCCCCCCCTCTCTCTCTCTAAAACTCTCGTCGTTAAGCTAGTCAATTAGGTCATGTATCCCTCCCTCTAAATATATATATATCCCTTCTTTTTCTCTCTCTATATCATCACACAAATTCTCCACTTCGACGCCTCCCCTCCCTTTTCTCCATTCAAAGTCTTTCCCATTCATCTTTCCTTTTAATCAAAGGAAATACCAAAGACCCCTTTTCCATTATTCCCACTTCTCTTTTCCACCCAAAAAAACCCATTTTTCTCTCCAATTAGTTTCCCAGAACAATTTTCCAAATCAAAACCCATCTTTTACCTCTCTGTTTTCCTCTGTTCTTTGGGTACTCTGCAACACAAAGGTTCAATCTTTGGTGTTTTTGAGCCTTGTTTGAGTTTGATAGGACATGGGTTTTTCAAAGAAGCATCAAGTGGTGGACATAGGCCTGGAAACAGAAGGCAAGAAATGGGTAATTGCCGGAATCGCGGTACGCGGTCCGATGAAGCCGATAAGAACAAAGCCAAAGGAAAGAGACTGTGGTTATGAGAGTGATGAATCGAGCTCGACAACTCCGACGGCGAAAGAATCGAAGATACCGGAGAGGTTGCCGTGCCCGCCAGCCCCACGGAAGCGCCGTCCTGTGTCAAGTTGCCATTTTAATGGTGCTAGGGAGTTCTTTAACCCTCCAGATTTGGAGTCGGTGTTTATTAGACATGTTGAGAGAGCAAATTGAGTTCCTTTGGGGGGTTTAGTTCCTATTTTGTTTGTCATGTTTTGGGCTTTGATTTTTTGTGTTGGTTTTTTTGGTTGCTTTGTTTTAGAAGTAGTAGTAGTAGCAGGGTAATAGCTTAGATGGAATGAGGGTGTACAAATGTAAGATATTCTATGAAATGGGTATAGTCCAATTAAGTTAAGTTTTTGAAACTCTTTACAAGTTTTTAATAACCGAATGTCTAAGCCAACTTTCGCGGTTCTTCCCTTTTATCTTGTGGATTGGGTTTTGGTGAATTTGTTTGAGGTTTTTATGGATTGTCATGTTGAGATTCTGAATGGAAGTTTTTTGTTTATGTTTTTGTTTTTACATGATTGGCATGGTATTGGTTTCTTATTTTTCATTGCAATCCTAAAGCAAATTAGCTTACCTGAAGACAGTTTCTTAGACCATGTTTGTTTGGTTGCAATTTAAGAAACAGTTACTGTATTTCCTTTCTTCATAACGAGGTCTTCAAGCCAAATTACGTACACCTCAGCTAATTACAAACCGTCTAGACTAATTTCGAAATGTTGAAGTCAAAAACCTTCTAAATTTTCAGTAACCCTTCAATAGGACACATCTCAAAACTATTAAAACTAAGGCAATTGGTGGTACTTACTAAATGACCAAACATGTTATGACAGTTAGGAGTCCCTCTTCAACGAGAAAAACTTGGTACCGAGAGGGTACCACGTGGTGCCCATCGGCACATCCAGGCCATCCAAAGTATATTTGAATGGTCTAGATTTGGAGAGAGAAATAGGAGAGAGAGTGTTTTCATCCGAACCATCCAACACGCTTTTAAAAGAGCCGAATGTACCGAAGGGGCACCACGTCAGCCCCTGCCCTATTTGCACCCAAGTTTTTCTCCTCTTCAACACTCTCCAATTTCTGCACTCTTTCTCGTGTGTTTAATGCATAAACCACAAGTCAATAATCTACTCAAAGTAAGAGAAGATTAGCCACACATGCAAAAGTAAAATAATATTTTAGTAAGTGTGATGGTGCAAGGATGTTTCACAAATTCATTGACCTTTGACAAAATTTCTGAAAATGAAATCCTTCCTTGGCGCCCAAGTACCTTTCTTTATGCCCATTTAGTCCTCCCATGTCCCACGTCTCTGAATGCAGTTCCTCTGTTATAAAAGGACAAATTCCATATAAGGTTGTGGCAGAATTTAGAATCCTATGTGGGGTTTAAAGAATTGTTTGGCCCATACCCATTATTCAAATACTTTAGGACAATTGGTAAAATGGTATTTTATGAGACAAGTTAATGCGCTTTTAGATAAGATTTTAGTCATGCTTATCGTTTACCAATCACCACATTTGTTTGTAATGGAGCTTAGGGGATTTTTTTTAGTATTATACAACCGAATACAAGGTTCTGCACTTCTGCGGTATTTAACCCCATGAGTAGGATGGAGCCAAGAAGGGCTAGTACAAGTCATCTCATTTTTCAAACCAAAACTTTAACCCTAGAATTCATGGATTTGGGGTTGTTGTTGTGCATGGGATGCACAGCAGGTGTTGTGCACCATCCGAGACTTCCGTTACTTGGATGGATGGCCCAGATTTCATCTTGCACGCATGACAATGAACGGTTCGGATGCAAAGATGCCAAGGTGAAATCTGGACTATCCATCCGAGCAATGGACGGCTCAGATGGTGCACAACACTCGTATGCACAACAACAACCCCATGTCCTGAATTCATCCCTGTCAATATGTATCCACATTATGTGTCCTCTCTCTTTTCTTTTCTTTTTTTTTTGGTATGACACTCTTGCCAAATTTGAAACCTTTTTTCTAGTTGAGTTTCCCCCCGTTTTTTGCCATTCCCATGTTCTCCGAAAGGTTTGGCCTCGTGATCAACACTTCAGACTTAAGGGTTTGCTCCCTTCTAAGATTTCAAGTTTGAAATGTCTCAAGTGCTATAAACTTTTTTAGAGCCAGTCCATACGGAGTTTTGCTTCAAACTTGGATTCCCCGTAAGTGGACAGTGAGATTGAACCATCAAGATTAGTCGAGATGTACGTAAATTGACCCGAATAGATACCTAGGGTATCATAAAAATAAAAATAAAAAGGGGTTACTTTATCACAATAAAGAAGTTTCATAGGGATTAGTATACTCTTTTAAAGTAGCTTCAATTATTAAGGTCTTTAGTTATTTTGTAAGATAGGTGTTGTATTGATCGGATTGGATAGGACACACAAATACCTATTATGGTTTTTTTAACCCCTGACGTAGGCTGTTTTCATTGGATTCTTCTAGTGGACTTTAAGGATATGTATCAATTCTTTCCAGTTTACTTTACTTTTGCTACCTCCAAGGGCGTAACAAACGCTGCTACCACAAGAGTTTATCTTGGTCAATAATTAGGGGCACAAACGAGCTTTATTGTGTTTGAACTTAGCTCATTCACTAATGAACCAAAAATTCAAGTTCAGCTCAGATGTAAACGAGTCTACTCCGTTTCATTTACTAAACAAGCCTCTGGAAACGAGTTGAGCATTTTCGAGCCGAGTTTTGGGGTGTTAAACTCGGCTAATTTAGTAAATGAGCCCAAAGCTCAAGCTCGAATCAGCTCAATTAGTTGAGTCTAGCCTCGAGCTACTCGCGAGCATTATTGCCTCTGTAGATTATCCTTTATGAAACTTGATGGCGAAAATCTAGGAAAGGAAAACAACAATAATCATACAAATAAAAATTCTTAAGCTTACACAAGAAAGGAATTCCTTCCACTCGAAACAACTCATATATATGCATGATCTAGGTGTGGAGAAGAGAAATTAAATTACTTGAGCTTGACTTTTGACGGCTGGAAAAAAAAAATAGAACTTATTTTTTTTAAAAGCTTCTTTGGGTTTCAAGCCGAGACATGAACAATTCATTCCTCGGTGACAATTACCCAATGTGCAACCTTGTGAACAGAATCTAGCTTGGATTTCATCTGATAAGCTTACATTGTCTTTGCAGGCATGTTAGACCTGCATAGTAGCCCTGCATAGCTAAGAAAATAAATTCTATATTTATTTGCTTTCATTGATTCTTAACCATACTTACATAGATTCAAGAACTGTAGGGCTTCAAAAGAGGCAAAACAAACCGAATAGTAGACACTTCAAATTTGGTTTGACCACAAAATCAGCTTTAAAAACGTTCTCAATCTATTGGTCCCGTTAGCGGGCCAAAGTTCTGCTGCTGCTATCTGCTGCTGTTTCTGCAGGCCTTGAGCGCTCAAGGTGGTTGGAAGGGGTTGAGCGCTCAACTCTCTGGCCTTGAGCGCTCGAGGTGGTGGGATTAGTCTCTCTAAAATTAGTTATAAAAAAACGTGTTCAATCTTGGTCTAATTATCATACATAACGATCTCAAAAAACTCTATTCATCAAAGCTCAAATTACTTCATTTTCTTGGGTAATGTAGGTCGGTGACCCGGGCCAGCTTACCCGTAATGCGCATGCACACATCTCATATTAATCTCTATAGCCCCTCCCATAGTCGCAAGAACGGAACCAAGAATCTAATCTACCATGGGTTAACCCAAACTTGTACATAAATACGTAAAAATGTTTACAAATAAACAAAAGAAAAGTACAAAAAGTCGTATACTATTGAAGTTGTACCTACATTGTTTTAGATAGTAGAATTCATCTATTTTCGAATCTAGGTCGATATCTTCGACAAGTTCTCTTTCAATGAAGATAATCATAAAATCCCCAAGAAAATCGTCTCCTATTTTGTTACGAAGATCAGTTTTCGCATGCCTCATAACTGAAAATGAGGTGGACTAATATTTATTGGGCTAAAAACCTTTTTTGCCTTTGGCACTTGGGTTACAGCTCACCACAGCCTCTCTTACCTCCGCCCTTGCATAGTCATTTCAAACGCTTATGCATGAGGTGAGGTAGCCCCAAGAATTACTGGTAAGCAGAATTGAAGTTGAGATCTTATAAAGGAGCAAACTCTTAAGTCTCATGCTAAGACCACTAGCCACTAGGCCAACATTTTGGAGTTGAGTTACTTCATCTTTCAAATACTGTTCTCGCGCGAGCTGATTATGTATTATGTATTACGTTAGTCCAAATTCGGTTGAAGATCGCATGAGCTTAGAAATTGTTAGGATTTTCGGAACACATGTTCAATCCCACAAACACCCCTACGAATCTTGAGAACAATGAATCACCAAACGAAACCACAAACAAATTGCATAATAGAAAAAAACGGAAAAAGAAAAACGAGACACAATATATACGTGGAAAACCTCAACGCGACAAAAAACCACGGGAGCCACACCAGTTCACTATGAAATCGAAATGAAGAGTACAAGTCTTCTCGCAATCTCTCTGAAATATGCAATTTCTCTCGCCTCTCTCTGCTTTTCTCTGAAAACTAATTACCCAAATTATTAGCAAACTGCAATATAAATAGGTTGGGTCTTATCGTTGTCCCTGTGGGGGCTCCACAACCAGGCTAGACCACTGTTGTGGGTTATCTGCACCCCAACAGAAATCGTATTCAAGTTTAATTTGTTCACATACATACATACCCATAAGCAAACCGCAAACAAATTTTTAACGAGCCAAAATTCGGGTTGAGCATCACCAACGTGGTCCATGCAACAAGCCTGAGTAATTGACGGCCTTTGGCGATAGAGACTAGCCCGTAGCGCAATTTGAGCAACTTTGCAATTTATAGTGTGGACCTAATTGAAAGTCAATCTGATAAATGTAAGTATGAAAGCTACACGCACCACAGTTACCACTTGCAATATTCACCACCAACAACAATACAACAATAACAGAACATATCTAGTCCCTAACCATTAGTGGTATGAGCGGGGGATGATTAAAGACAGACCTAACTTTTGACAATATGCACAAAGTAGACAAATTGGCTGCTCTCAGAATATCACGGAAACAATCGCCCCCCTAAATCTCCAAGAACCAAGGATCTACAGGGGCATTTTGCTGCAAAATCATGCTCCCAAATCAAAGCCGAAAGGCATCAGGGAGGGCAGACCTAGAGACCCACATCATTTTTTATGCTCATAACTATGCTTCCTTCATTCACGGTTCAGAGCATCTTACTAATAAGCACAACTTGCAATATTCACCAATTCAATTAATTACTATGAGTTGATACTTTGTCCAAGTCCAGGTCCAATTCCTCTTCTGGGGTTCAGAAAACCAAGTGCCAGCCTTGTGCATGTACTTGGCAGAATAATTGTCATATTTGTTCTGATAAGTTCATGTGTAGTTGTTCTTTTTTTGTTATTCGTCATTTCTAATCTATTATATACATTGGGGGAGGGGAGAATGGGACTCGAACCCAAGATAAGTTCAGGTGTAGTTATAGGTAGTCAAGTTTGATGTATTTTAGTCTGTAAATTTTGTTTAACTCGTGGATCTTTTAAAACATACCATGTAATCGAAGAACAACTGATACTTCGGCTTGGTGTCAATAGAAATGGGGAATAGCTAAATTTGACCTTGTACTAGCAATCAATTTGTTTACGGCGGGCTTGTTTCTTTAGGGGATGTGAGGGTGGAATTGGCGGTCTAACTTTGTGGACACTGCATGTGCCCGACTTTTGTTGCTGACATTTTGGACGGAATCACATATCCTAGCATCCCGCCCGACTTTTGTTGCTGTCATTTTGGACGGAATCACGTATCGTAGCATCCCGTGAGCACAGAATAGGAAACGTATGTTACAATCTCAACCAAAATAAACACCAAATTTTTTTTCCTCTACCATTTCTATAAACCATTCATTTATCCCGAAACAACAAACGAGTCCTTGACGTGTTATTTGCATTGATGATTCCTTAATTTGATATAGGAATCGATCATGCAAGAAAATTTATAGATCAAATGTCAATAAGTAATCAAATTATAAATTATCATTAAAAAATTAGTCAGTCAAATATCATTTGTTCAAATAACCACCAATGTGTAATAGAACATAATTTATTTCGATCATAGAATTAGAAAATTAACAAAGTCGAATGTCACGAAAGCAAGCAACAGAAGGTACATATGGGTGAGAGGAAAAATTATTTGGTGGTCGTGGCAGTGCCCGACTGCCCTAACATCTCATCCACTGCATATTTCTATAGGGCTCAGTATTAAATGAATGAATTTTATGAAAATTTATACTCCCTCCGTCCCGCAAAGTTAGACACTTTTGGGAGTTCTAACTTTTAAGGAGGAAATATTATTCTATTGTAAAAATCTCAAGTGTCCAATCTTACCCTCCTACTGTATTTTGACTTGTGCTTCAAAATTTGAATTTCAAATTTTGTGCTCAAAAGAAAAGGGTATAATGGGAAATTTGTCATATTTTGCTTTTGACAATTCAAAATGGACAAATTATATGGGACAACAAAAAAGATAAAAGTGTCAAACTTTTGGAGACAGAGGGAGTAATAAATAAGAGTATTGAAATACCATGTGACGAGATACAACGTGATGTTACCTCGGGTCTTTTTGAATAATTACTCAAAAGATAGAGGATGCGTCTGCAGTATACATGCACACACTGACGAGTTTTGGAAGGGATCCTAGGTAGGACCGTAGGAGATTCCAATTGGGCCCCACCCACGACCCAAATCCAAGGGCCTATCTTCTGCTATGTTTGAGCCGCCCACTGTCCAGACCGGCCCAGCCTCGAAGATCCTCCTGCCCCTGCCCGAGGTGCCCGATTAAAATTTTGGCGGGAACAATGCTCTGGGTTTCAGTGATTTTTCATTTTTCGCGCTTTATCTATCGAAGAGATAAATAACCGGGAAATGCGGAGTGTTTTTTCCAACGGAATATGGAACCTTTTCTCATTTATCATTCGCTAATGGAAAATGCTAGGAACTACTAACTCAAGAAACTATCCCGAAAAGGCAAAAACTACCCGAAAGTGAAATTAATGGTTTAGAGATATTTTTTCGGGTAATTTTTGGAGATACTTAGTATTCTTGTTCGCTAATGTTATGCATCGTCCGTCTATTTTTAATTGTCAAATTTTTATGAAGAAACTATCGTTAAAAAATTTTAAAATTAAAATTTTTCTTGATTATTTTATATGGAGACATTATCATTACATTTTTACCCACTAATTTTTTTTTAATAGAATCTATTTTTAAGGACAAAATGAAAAATGTACAAATTATTATCTATTAACTTAAAAATGAAAAATCACTGAAAATGGACACTCACTAGATTCCAAGTTTCCAACACTTTCACCTTCCATGACATGGTTTACTCATTTATTAAGCTCAATTATTTTTTTCCCCTAACATGACTCGTTTTGAAGTACATTACAAATCAATTTGGAATCTAAACAATATAGATCTCCCAATTGCAGAGAGAAAACTGACGTAGAGAATTTGGGATTTTATTTGGGTGCATAGGAGCTAAATTCTTCTTGTAAAATCCACACACTCTCTCTCTCTCTAGCAGGGGTCACTGAGAGCCATCAACCAAGAAAGACTTACGGGAGTAAAATAATTTTCCATCAAATGAAGTAAATCGTTCTATAAGTAAAAATGTTTTAGTTGATGTTTGCCCTACCAAACACCAGAAATTAAGTAAAACATTTTTCGCAAAAACATTTTACATCCAAACAAACGAAGCATTGGGGTCCCTGCCCCCGTGGATTTCGGTTACCACGAATAGGTTTTTCTTTTCATTTTTTTTAATTTATTTTGCATTTAGTGTTTGGTTTAGATTTCAATAGGCTGAGATGTCTCAGCTTGGGACAGGACGAGGCGGCGGAGAGGAGGAGCTGATTGGAAAAAGTCCACATGTCGTTGCCGCCGCCGCCGCTGCCAAGGACGGTGGCGATGGTGGTGAGAGTGAGGGAGGAGAGGCAGGGGAAGTGTGAGAGGAAAGAGGAGAGGAAGGGGGCGTACAGTTGTTAGGGTAGAGGCGAAGAAAGAGACAGGACTTGGAAGAGCAGTAGAAGCGGAGCCACCGCTTCGGGACGAGGGAGAAATGTTATATTGTGTTTCCAAAATGTGCAACGGAAGAGAGTAGGAGAGAAATGTTAGAGAGGAGGGAAGTATGCCAAACCAAACCCTCTGAGCCTTATTTTTTAAATTCGCTTTAAGCCTTTCAAATGTCAGGACCAGCCCTGTGTTTGGAAGTTGTGGAAGAGAAGAAAAAGAAGAGAAAATAAAAAAGGAGAAATGAGGAAGAAATGTTGGAAACTCGGTTTCAAATAATCTGGAAAAAAAACATGAAAAAGAAAAATTAAGAATAATCAGAATACGTATTGGGCCAATTTCAGTACATCGGAAATTGGCGAGAGACGATTCGAGTCGGGCCAATCAGAATACGTATGCATGCTAGCTTCTTCTTCTTCTTCTTTTTTTTTTTTTGACAATGCAGGATGTCCCGGGCTAGTTTGCGCACGCCTCAGACTAATATCTATGACCCCTCCCATAGCCGTTTCACACGCGCTTACACATGGGGTGAGGTGGCCCCAAGAGTGATTGGCAATGGGAATCGAATGCATGCTAGCCTTGTGATCACATAACCTAGTTTGGGCTTTTATCTGATAGGACTACATTGTTGATAACTTGCCTGTATAGCTAGAATCTATTCATGATAGTGATCGCATGGTATTCTTGATAGGCGATAGCTAAGAGAAAAACATACTATCATGTCCATTTGTTTTCGGTACTTATCACGAATTTTTGAGCAGGTTTATTTATGGATCGTGAAATACTAGGGATGCAAGATGCTAACCACTTCGAAGAGTGAGTATAGGGTTGCAAAACGAGCTGAATGATGGATTGGTCAAGCATAGTTAGGGATGGAGCCAGAGGAGGCGGGTAGGGCGGCCGCCCTTGCAAGAGAGAGAGAGGGGAAAAAAAAAAAAAAAAAACCCCCTAGTATTATAGAGGATTTTTTTTTTTTCCCTATGATTTATATAGGCTGGTCCATACAAAGTGTTTTGGAAAAAAAATTTGCCCCTGCGTAGTGAAATTCCTGCCTCCATCCCTGCATAGTTAGAAAACTTAACATCCTTTAAAGTTTAAACATGTTCAGTCTTGGTTTTGTTTACTACTCATACCAATCTCAAATTAGCTTTAATCTAGCCAATTAAGAATTGAGCTCAAGTAGCCTGGTTTGACCCTCAGCACGCATGATGTCCCTTTATAGACAACACGCATCCCTGTCAGGGGAGCTGAAGAATCTTCAGAATAGTTATTCTTAGTTTGTCTTTTACCCTCATCCTTATGGTACTGGTTATTTCATAGACTGGATGTCTGTCGGGGTAGCCCTGACTTCCTGCTCCAAATGCAAGAGTTTTTTAGGACTATATTGTTGATATTGTTTCTCTATAGACTGGTTTAGGCTGCACGTAGTCCGGATTGGTCCGGTTCTAGAGGAATCCGTGGAACAGACCTTTACTCACAGTTTCAAGAAATTGAGATTGGTAATCGACTATAGGAGTGTGGGTATGGTTGCTGTAGGCGTCTGAGCAGAGGTAAGAAAAGTGTGCGGAGCATCAATTTACCCTAGTACGCGCATGTTATTTTTATAAAGGGAGAGTGAGAATACAAAGACTGAACTAGGCTTTCTCACTAATAGACTAAGCTCCTTAATACTAAAAAGTATTGTTTTGCTCCTTTGGTATATGAAAAATCCTTTGGTATATGAAAAATCCTTTGGTATTGTAGGCTACACTGGAGGAAACAGCCCTTAAAAATGTGCAAAATGAATCTCAGCCTGTAAAAATGCATCTTTTTTCATCTGAACCGGTGTGTGACCTACACATTTTTTTTAACAACATTCCCATTTTAGTGCCTTTGCATTTAAATTATCGCAATGTGTCGTGGCCTAATTTCTGAGACATGATGGGCTTGCGTCTTATGTGCCCTTAGCTTGTAGCCTACAAGAAAACATGATTCTGCGGGTTTTGTCTATGTTGCCAAAGGGGTCCCTTGGCGTAGATTGTAGTACATTGCCAGTTTCTTGATGAATGGGGGGCTTTTTTGGGCCTCAGAGCGCCTTTAACAACTCTGTCCATTCCTAGCTTCCTTCAAATACGGACAGTTGATGCCCGGACTTATAAGAACACCCTTAAGCCCATTCATGCTTGATCCCAAACCTATTACTGCATTTTGTTACAGAAAATTGATGATTCTCTTTTTGTTTTATAATTACTACTTTCGTATACAACTAAATCTATGTGTGCAAAGCGCGTGTGCATGTTCAATTTGAGATTACTCTAAAATTCTCTTTATTCTATGTAGCACGGGGGTGATCGGTGGTATGACTTTAATGACAGCAATGTTTCGCCCATCAGTGAAGACGAGATAAAAACTCTGGCGGCATATTTTATTTTCTACACAAGAGTTGCAGAGAGCGGACATCAGATTTGGATCAATTTTTGTTAAGGGTAGTCTCACAAGCAATAGCAAGGGAAGAATGACTTTTCTACGAAAGAGTTGCAGATAGCTAACGTTAGATTTGGGTCGATTATTGTTAAAGGGTAGTCTCACAAGTCACAACAATAGTAAAGGTTGATCATTTTTCGTGTATTTAGCATTGTGTACGCAGTTTTGATTCATAGGGTTTCCGGGCATGGATGAGAAAGAAAGGAAGATTTTTAACGCGCAAATTGGTGACAGTCACGAATGAAGAGGGAAGATTCTTACCAAATAGTAGTACCAATCTTTTACATCTACGAGACAACACTTTGTGAGATGCTTTTCTTCAACTTCTCTTTTATGTAGTAGTAAAATATTGTAATGGGATCTGCTTCCTGCTCCAGTGCAAGTCTATTTTCTTGGATTTTCTCGAGTGTATTCCAAAATTCCTTGAATTACCTTATGCTGTCTTCTTGTTGCCCATTGATTCCAATGGAGCATAAACTGTTGTCTATTATCAATTTCAAAGACTGGAGGGAGTAGAATCGTGTAGGAGACACTGGGGTTGGGATAAATCTACGCGTATGGAAAGCATAAGTACAGATTTCGTACCGACTGGCTCGGGGACCCACGGTGGGTTCCACACAACAATCCAAAATCAGCTAAATCGGACATGTGTAAGTGGTTGGTTCAAAATCCTCCGTTTCATTCATTGTAATGGAAAATACAGGGGATTTAAAATGGAAAAACATGGAATTGCTAGGGAAAATTTCTCCAAGCACGCACTTGGGCAAATTGACCAACACACGGTGCTCAATGCTACAACAGATATACAAACTAATCCGTGACCGTGTGTGTGGTAGTGAAGACATAAAAGAGCATGCAACCACAACACAATACAATGATATACGTGAAACCCCTAAATTGGGAAAAAACCACTGGAGCGTGACAAGCACTATAAAATCAGTGCATACAGAAGCAAGGCTAATGAGATTCCATAAGTGATGCTATACCTATAATTTAGAATCGATTATAGAACTTCAGGATTCAATGGGGTTCTAAAACCGACCCGTTCGTTGATGGGGTAACCCAGATTGTCTGATAGAGAGCCGGGATTTGTTTGGCTCTCTCTCTCTCTAGGCAATTGTGTGTGGTTGCAGCCATAGTGGAATCATCATGAGTAGGATTTTTAGGCGCTTGTCAAGGTGGTGCACTGGCGGTTAATAGGGAAAAAAAAACCATAGGTTTAGTATCAAAACTCTCATGCCCCCTCGTTCATTATGTGCAAAATCCCTAAAGTAAGTTCTCATTCAGTAGGAATTTGAGAATCCTAATGAATCCATTCTTAGGGAAAAATCGGTTACTCACTTCTTCAAGTTTTAATCATCACTAGCCTCACGTCCCCTACAATCTGTGCCTACGAACATTTGACAATGGCTCTCTCTATTTGTCTTCTCTTACGGTGAAAAACTCACTCCTAATCATGATGAGTAATGTGATAATTAAAGTAGTTTGCATTGCCAAACATCCAAACCAAATCACTAAAATAGATGTTAGACATTCGCAAGATATATACCCCGATAAAATATATTAAGAGCCTATTGAAGAAAGAACAAATAAATGAAGCCCACCTTGTCAGAGCTAACTGCCATCTTCTTCTTTGCCATCATCCTCCCTGAGATCTCTTTACCCAAACCTTTTTCCATTCAGTCAAAAATGAGAATAAGCCCCAAATATAGAAAAATAGGACAAATATTAGAAACATAACAAAACTTACTAATTGAGAGGCCATCGGTAGGTTTTTGCAGATCTGCACATAGAACATAAAAACAGTTGATCAGATTTCAGAAAGGCCCTACCATCTCTGGTGAATGAAAGAGAGAGAAAGAAGGCTTCTTCATTTTCACTCAGAGTTCATCCGCTGCTAATCATCATGAACTGGAAATAAAACAAAAGATTCCTTGCAGTTTGGTAACAAGTAGTAAGATATAATCCAAAACATAAAAAATATGTTTGCATTCGATCACTAAATGTCCAAACAAGAATTGAAACCAAGCTATTGAATACTTTTAGTTTAGATTATGAAAAGCTAAATAGTAGCCCTCCAAATTCACTATGCAAAAACCGTTGGTGATAAAAGGATTTACTTTCCGAACATACCCTAGAATCCCCCTAAGAGATTATGGATGATGTTAGATGTATATTCTGACTGCAACTGTACTCAAAACAACACGTAGAGCATGAATAGATCAAGGAATCAAATAGAACACAGTGTAACATAGTGAGAACATTATACATCATCTTTATGTTTTGGGTAAACCAAGCATAAGTAACCTTGTCATTCAACAAATTCTGCACAGCAGAATTGGCGTCTTCGATGGATATCGTAAATCTATTGACCCGAGGTCGTTGTGTAGGTTCTGGAATCATTGATTCTGAAGAGCCAAAGAAGATCACGTCTCTCAAACCGACGAAAAAGAACAAGATCTTGCATAATCAAAGCAAAAGGAATACAACTTCTGTTGTTACTCACCGGACCACGTGTAGTCTAGCGGAGAGGACCATTCATCGCTGGAGGCGTAAGGGTGGTCGTCGTGGTCACTGCTCACTGACAATGTGAAGAGAGGGTGATATGCGAAGAGAGGGTGAGAGGAAGAAAGAAAAATGGTAGCTATCAGTAGATAAAAATGAGTGGCCATAGCCAAAGCCAAGCTTCCCCACCGACAGGAACAGGTGAGGTGCTAGAAATTCTCTCTTTCATTTATTTCCCCCCTTCTTCAAAGTCGTCCAACTAAAGTAAAAACCCAAACTAGTACTCCTTTAGAACGAATGGCTCCCAGGTCCGGACATGAGGTGGGACAAATAGTACCAATAATGTATCTCTTATGACACAAATGGCCCACATGAAGAAAACGCGCCCGAAGGGTATTACCGAAAATCATAAAGCTAATGAGGGGCGCGTATCAATTTCCTGTGTTTATTTGTTCTGGGATGCGATAGATAAACACAGAGCCAAACAAGGTAAGGCGACCAAAACAACAGAGTCAACCAGGATCAAAAACTCTGCAGCTGATAGAGCAAATGAGTCTGTTAGCATCTGATTTCCTAAACTTCCTTCAATTACTGACATAAGCACTCGCATCTCTGTCAATTCTTGAAATTACAAGCAGCCACACCTCCTCCGGAAAATCTGAGAATTTCTTTCACTCCAAACAGATGAAAACTTCAATGATGAAGAGTGTACAAAATAGTTTTTGGTGGCAATTGTTAATCAAGGAAACCCCAATCAATTTCATCATTTACCTATTCGATTATTGCCTCGCCCCCGCGAAAAATCTGTGCGCTATCGCGTTTTTCCTGTGCCTTATCTATTATATGCACTTTTCTACGGGTTACTTTTCTGAGTGTCCCTTTCTCTCGAATCGTTGGGCTTCGCATCGTTGGCTTCGCTCGCTCTTAGTCGTCAATTTCATATTGTGCTCCTTCTCCCCCGACTTGGCTAAGCAATCAAAGGTACGAGTTCAAAAAGAAAAAAAATCAAAGGTATGTTTCTCTCTCTCTCTCTCTCTCTCTCTCTGTGTGTGTATTGTACATATGGATCATGTGGTATGGACCATTAATTGCTAATTCTACGTCCTCTTATGTAGACTGATCCAGGGTCAAGTTATGCAACTCTGTGCAGTATCGCATCAATTCTGTACATTATCTGTTATCTCTTGTATGAGAATCTCCCTCATCTCCCTCTCTCGTCTTGTTGGCTTCGCTCGCTCTTGGTCAATTTCATATTGTGCTCCCTCTCCCCCGACTTGGCTAAGCAATCAAAGGTACGAGTTCAAAAAAAAAAAAAAAAAATCAAAGTTATGTTCGAATCCCCTCTCTCTCTCCCTGTGTGTGCGTGTATTATACATATGGATTATGTGGTATGGACCATTAATTGTTAATTCTACGTCCTCTTCTTATGTAGACTGATCCAGGGTCAAGTTATGCAACTCGATGTTGGGATGCTTTGCCAAATGATGTTCAACGGGATGTTATTTCCAAGCTGCCTCGGGAGTCACAGATGCGCCTGCGACTGACATCGAAAAAAAATTTAACTCTTACTTGGACAGATTACCACCCATACCGTCCAATATCTGACCTTCTGTTGGTGGTAAACTTAGTTACCCTGTCTCTATTCATGAAACCTAGAGTTAAGGTACATTTTCCATCTTTAATACTATTTCTAATGTTCTAAAAGACGCTAGACACTAGTCTCGGGCGGCCGACCGGGCACCGCCTAGGCGATTAATCGGCACCTAGAGATTAATCGTTTTTTCCTCTAAAAAAAGGGAAAATATTTCTAACTTCCAATTTTTTTTTTTGTTGTTGTTGTTTATGTTGTCATTTGAGTATATAGGTCTTTGAAACCTTATCTCTGTTGAGAAAAAGGTCGCAGACGGATAACATGGCAGTTAAGTATCTTCAAGTATTCGCTGCTTCAGCGCGTGAATGTTTCTCGCGTGGAGTCAAATGTACGAAATGAGACACTTAAAATTACACAATTTATGGCTGGATTTTTTTGCCTCTGTTTATTTTTGAAATTTATTGTGCAGATATTTACAGTTTCACCAGAGAAAAAGTTGAAAAAATGATTGCACAGGTAAAGTAGTTAGCATGTGAGATGGTCAAAAGCCCTATTTGTATCCTCCCTTCAAAGGATACAGAATATTTGAAAGAAGGCTATAAATAGGGCTTTCACGGATCGTCAATCGTCATACAAATAAAATCACCTTCAGTTTATAAAACGGGCTTTTGTAAACTGTGTAGGGTGGCGCAGTGGATGATGCTCATCCAGACATTGTTTCTGCACCTCCCATGAATGAAGAAACTGATTCATCGGTTTGGATGGAATATATATCTAGTCCAAAGGAAGAACAGGTAAAAAGTGCCAATAAACGAAATGTGATTCTTTGCTTAATTTTGCATCATGTAATGTTTGATTTGGGGATTATGTCTCTTGATTGTGCATGGCTTATGGCTCTTGTTGGCCTTTATATGATCTGAAATGCGACTCTCGCTGCCAAGAACTTTCCCTTAGTCCTCTCCTCTAACTGGCATAGCAAATACAGAACATAAGTACCCAAGTCTTGCTGTGACAACCCTAAATTTTATTTTCATAATTATAATTGGTCACTTAGAAATTTAGCTTTTATGATCGTGTCCTATTTAATTATTTTTGCACTTGGCACGGGTATAATTGGCATTATTATAATTTGAGGATATAAGCCTAATTTTATTAGAGTATATATATTTCGGCTAGTATTATTATGGAAAATGCTAACGAGTGCCTATTGGATACACTTTAAGGTTGAAAAAGTGTATTGAAATGTGTGAAAAATGTATAGAATACGTGAAAGTGTATTGTAAAGTGTAAAAGGTATATTGGAATGTGTGTTTTCTTTATTATTATTATTATTATTATTATTATTATTATTATTGATTTGTATGTTATTTTAAATATCCTAATTAACTACTTGGCTATAATTTAGGGTGTAGCACGTTTTTAGTGGGTGGTTACTGATTGTGTTGTGCTGAGTAAAAAATATGATCATAAAAACGAAGAATTAGCTACTACTCCAGATAATAGTGCATGGCTAAGTCCGAGTGTCGATCTACAGGGACAGTTTGGCTAATAGCCAAATATTGATTCTGATCAACTGTGGACGCATCATATTTTCTTTTAAGGTCTTTAATTTGGATTAGGCTACCCTCGAATTTCCGCCTTGAAGCCTCAAATAAAGCCCATTCACATGTTAAACCTTTAATAAGTACCTACAAACACAAGAACCAAGTAACAATATCAACGAACTTAACAAGGCTAAATTAGGAGGCGCTAATGTGAACATTTACGTGCCTATCAGTTACGTTATGTTCCACATAAGTAGATGTATACTCCTTCATAGGTTGGTTAGTATTAAGAGTAGCAGACACAGTCTGAGGGTTTCTTGGAGCCGATCTTGTACTCCAGTTCTCGATCTCATTCTCGGTGTTCCAGAGTGGTAAGTTTTGTATTGCTCTTGGTGGTTGTTTTCTTTTTATGATGAGGCGTGGGGAGAGAGAGAGAGAGAGGAATCGAGGATGAGATGTGCCTGGGTGATTTGTGTATGACGGAGTGGGACTGAGTGTCTGTTTGTGCGTACATGTGAAGGGATCCGTGAAATTGGTGTAACATGATGCACATGGGTGATATTGTGGAGATATTGTCAAGGAAGGATTTGTCATCTTTTGAAGTAATTGTAGTTATATTTTATGATTTGTTTTGGAGGCTTTGGATGTAGTGCTTTTGGGTATGAAATTGTGTTCTGGTGTCATGTGTTTGTACATAGAAGACCTTTTCGAGTGGGGTTCAAAATAGAGGTAAAGTTGTAGCAAGGTGGAATTGTTTTGGGTAAATTATTTAAAGAGCAAGTAGTCTATGGTGTCTACGTGGTAAATGAGCTCTGTGTCATAGAGTTTAGTTTTAACTCCCCTTGTTCTTTAAATTATTCTTTTGGAAACTTTATCATTTGATTGTTAAAAACGTGAATTGTTTATATTTAGTCCTTTAAATTGGCATATGATAAAAGTATTCTTTTTTATGAGACCCTTGGTGGATATTAATGGGAAAATTTATTTTTGGAAGTGCAGGGAAATTAATCCTCTGTGTGCGGGTGACTCTGGCCATTAGGGAGAGACCGTGTTCTGGCTGATGATGCTAATGCTCAACGGTTGATTTTGACCGGATCGTTCTCAGCAAAAAGTTCCATGGGCTGTCTACTCGTGGTGACTAACTTTCGATATTTGATCTAATTCTGAGATATTTGTTCACTAAAACTTGGTACTACTTGATATTCATTGCGGTTCTCTATTGTTGTTGGATATCGTATCGTGGTCACCATTAAAATTTGTTGTTGGTAAAAATAGATTTATTGGTATTAATTGTCGTTTTGTTGTACACCTTGTACACCAATTGCCAAATTATGCTCTTTTATGCACCGAATGACAAACCGCGGGAGGGTGACTTCAACAACTGCTTAGTCACCCACCTACTCAGAGAAGTGGTAGAATAAATCTAATACAATAGCCATTATACCAACACAATCAGCTGAAATGCGGTCGAGCTTAAGAAATTAAAACTCTGGAGGGAGAACCTCATTTTATTAAGTTGCAGAATTCTAAAAGTTTGTTCAATTGTTGTGCGACAACCAAATAAAATTATATACACTGCTGCTATATAGAACAAGAACAAACTACCACTCCCAGCATTCATGCCATTCCTTCCTTCACTATTGGTTTGGAAAGGTTACGATGCTTTTATAAATGTTGGCTAATTAGGGTTTTGTTATGGGAAAGGCTACAATTCATACAATACATACTCTTTATTTGGGTATGTATCATAAGCATCGCTATAAAATTTAAGAATCGATTAATTCTTATTGACAAAAGTTAATTTTTTTTTTATTATAAAAGTTATGAGACGTACAAAAATGTTATGAATTATAAAAAGGAAGCTGATTTTGGGGCTCCCTTTTTTTATGCAAGCACTCCAAAACGTAATGAAGTTACAAAACTATCCTTTTGAAAATATAAAAATTACTAGAGGCACTCCACCCCCAAATTATCTCCTCATTTACTAAGGCACTCCAAACAGAATATTGAACCAAAACCAAACGGAAAAAGTCAGAAGCAATTAACATTAGCAGTCGAAATGATAAAGGCAGAAGCAATCATAGTCCATAGCTAGGCAAATCTACTGTTGCATGTTAGATCGGAGCTGGAGAAATCAACGATCGGCGCTGCAGCTGGATGGATTGGGGAGGGAGATTAATCAAAACACTTAGAAAATTGAAAAAACAAGGGGAGGGTAGGGGAGCCGGTGTTCAAGAGACTGGCGTGAGGCGACCGGCCTCCCTGAGCAGCGGCAGCTGGCTGAGAGGGGGCTGAAAAAAGGGGTTTACTAGAGAAGTTAGGTTAGAGAGAGTTGGGTTAGAAAAACTTCAAAAATATACATAACAAATTTACAGCTAGAACAAGGAAACCTTATATCAGAATACTAAGGTAAGTTTCGACGTGGAGAACCTACTCAAAAAAGAAATAAAAATAATCATGAGCTTAAACCAGCTTTTAGATCAAAAAATTTCCAACATTTATGTCTGTAGTGGTAGCAATGGTGATGTATTGAAGCGTATCGATGTTTTTCCCCTGTTTGGTTCGCCTCTCATCTGGATTTTGTGAAGTTATGATGGCGAAAATTTTTAGCCGAACCACGCCATTCTTAAAATACACAAAACTCACCCAATCATAACTTAATCTCGACAAAATCATAAGAAAAGAACTAAAAAATTACCTTCCGAGCTTGAAATCTTGATCTACAGCACCCTATTCATAATAGATTTTTTGTTACAAGTTAGGGTTTAGTGGGCGTCCATTTTTTCTTCTTTCGTTAACAGAGGCAGATGAGAAGAGTAAAAAAATTTAGGAGCGCCTGAAGTAAAATTGAGAGTAAAAAACTTTAGGAGCGCCTGAAGTAAAATTAGAACTTGCAAAAGGGTAATTTTGGAAAATCACTATAGCTTGGAGTGCCTGCATCAATTTTTGGAGTGCGATTATCAATTCCCTTATAAAAAATGTTATGAATCAGAAATAGCATTAGAGATGATCTTGATTAAAACATCGCATTGCTGAGATGAGGCAAGAGGGGTCTCCTTCTCCTTTTACTGCTCTGAATGCATGATTTTAGGAAATTCATCGGTCGTTCAATCGTGTTTTAGACGATTCGAATGTGTTTTTATTTTTTACATTTAAAATAAATTTAAATTAAATTAAAATTGTCAAAGGCATTCGGGCCGTCCAATCCATCCAAAACATGATTGGACGGACGAGCGAACAACCCCCCTTGATTTTAGGAATGCGTTGACTCCAAAGTTATGTAGTAGGTGATGTATGGCCGACGTTGCAATAATAATATTCAAAGCGAAAATCAAGGTATGTTGCCTATGGGTCTCAAAGCTTCTTCAGGAAGAAATTCGAAAAGTAAAGTCAAGTCATGTGCCCACTGTCTCTTGTTAACTTTTACAATCGGAAAACCTATGGGAACAGACCCGTACAAAAAATGCATAGAAGTGTTTGTTGACTTATTTGTGGGTTTCACATGGATGACTCAAACCGTTCATCCATCTTAGAGTAATTTTCTGAGGAGTTCTGTGAGAAATCACCTTCATTCGACGTTCATAAGTGGTTGAATGAAACGGGAAGATATTGGATCAACCACTTACAAACGTCGGATGGAGGTGATTTCTCGCGGAGCCTCTTGGAAAATTATTCTAAGATGTATGAACGGTTTGGATCATCCGTGTGGGACCCACAAGTGGGTCCACAAACACCTTTGTGCATTTTCTATACGTGTACATTCCGCCACCGTTGGACTCGTCTCAGCGGGTTGAACAAAACCTCGTGCTCCGATCATCGTTCCGATCACTTTATGCATTTTAGATCGGGCTCAAAAAGTGCAGAAAATTTGCAGGGATACCGGTATCCCATTTTTGCAGCTACTGGTATCTCTCCTATCTTGACCTTCTGTTCCGGGGATACCGGTATCTCATTTTTCAAGCTACCGGTATCTCTCTTCAAAATGTAAAATTCTTCAGGGATACCGGTATCCCATTTTTCAAGCTACTGGTATCTCTGGGGCTTTTTCTTCTTTCTTTCTTTGTTCATCTTCCAGCCTTTTGGTCTCCCCAAGCTTTGTCCGATGCTTCGTTCTTGGCTCTCGGGGCTTGGTGGCGGAGTGCCACGTGGCCTTGGGTACTTGGGTACCCCTTTGGTCAAATCACGGCGTTAAAGCACGCCTTATTCACAAGTTTCACCTGAAACTATAAAAAACACAACTACATGCGAAATCAAATAATTAAAGTTATGAAATGCATGCGTGTGTGACATAAACGAGAGAGATAAACCCCTTTATTTACACTATTGGGGGTTTATCAACTAATGAGACAAAACACATGATATACGTGGAAACTACTTAGGGTCTAAACACCCTAAGCATAATACTACGGTGTGGACACGGGGGCCACGCGGCTCTTTTGTATGATTGATTTGAAAATTATGAAAACAAAAAATGTGAGTCGCCACCCGGGATTTAAATTTGAAAAATGATTGGCACCCGAGAAACCGTTTAAAAGAAATAATTGTTGACTCTCATGCCGTTTTGGAAAAGATTTGATCCGCGAAAAGATTCTTTTGGATGCGGAAGCCAGATTACGCGCAGGGAAGGTTTTATTGAAAAATGCACCCCGCTCGCCCGAGAAATTCCCAGTCTCTACTAAATAATTTATGGGATTTTTGTAGAAAATATTTTATTACGGAAACTTTAGACAGTTAAACATTTAAGATGCAAAACAATAATAATAAAACCATAACGGAAATAAAATTTAAATAACAAGACTAAGCTGTAATAAACAGAAAACAGGGGACTAAAATGAAATAAAGGCGTTGCAGTCGGGCAGAAAACAGGGGCTAAACAAGGGAGAAACAGGGAAAAGTTTTTTTATTTCAAACAGGAGCCGTATGGCTCCTATGTTGAGACCGTACGGTTGGTACTGCAAGCCGTACGGCTTGCGTACACCTACATTTTGAAAATTTTGTTTCGGGACCAGTGAGTCCAAAACTTGTTTGAAGTTTATTTTTCCTCTTTCAAATCAACCCCAAATGGAGTGTTTTTGTTTGAAAATGAGTTGTTGAAATAGAATTTTCTTCCGGTATGGATCGTACCGTGCGTTTATCGAGAAAAATCTCCCGGTACGGCTCCGGAAAGCCGGTTTTTGTTTTGAAAATGATTTACCGAGTTAAGACATGGTTGTTGAAACCGTTGTCGACTCGGGATACCCTCGGAGAGCCGTGATTGAGAATCGAAGCTCGAAAACGATTTTATACCTTTCTGAAACTTGAAACTGATGTTGGAAACCTCGGATTCTTCGAGCCTGAACTGTAAGATCAAGATTTG